>VZRL01007150.1:507947-751436 GCA_013397895.1 Origma solitaria
CGGGCTCCCTCCCGGCGGGACAGCGGCGGTGCCGAGCGCAGCCGGGCCGGCCGCGGCCGCTGGGCATCCCTGCAGGTCTCTGCGGGCCGGCCGCGGCAGAGCCGGGTCACAGCCCCGCACCCTCCCCGCCCCACGGGGATTACACGGCGCCCGGCGAGGCTGCTGGCCTGGCACGGGAGTGCTGCGCCTCGTGGCCCTGGGGCTGCCCGTGGCTGCGCTGCCCTGAGGAAACCCGATGGACATACCTGGCCCGCTAAAAATAACTCGCATGTGGTGCACGCCCCGCGTTCAGGTTAGCACCTTTGCAGAGAGGTGACAACACCGCAGCAGCACAACACAAGTGTAACAACGTAATAGCGGGGTGAAGTTACAAGATAAAGTACTCAAAAGTTGGGAAATTGATGAATTTTATCAATACAGCTCGTATGTGGTACGTGAGTCAGGCTTTAATTATGCTGGTTAGGTTTTCTTTGCAAGTTCCCTGACATATCCACTGCAAAGAAGCAGCCGAACTTGGTCAACACTGGGGATCGTGTGCCTCCATCAGAGACTTTGGCTGTTGCATTGAGTTTGTCTCCTTACATTTTTCTGATAATATTTGAACTTGGGTTTTCTTTTCAGACAGGTCTGACATAAGGAGAACTGTTTCAGAACAGTTCCACATTTTGCACAAAAGCTGAGTAGACACCAGGTAGCTCATGGATGGTTTTTCCATGGGAATATATCTGTAACAGGTATGGCTGCTTATGCTATCCCAGCCATTAAAGAAATCACACAGACAAGAAACCTTACAAAATTCCTCCCTGTGGGAAAATCATCAACAGAAACTTCTCAAACCCCAAAGTTAAACAGCCACGAGCCAGATATGTATAAGGACAAGAGGCCTCTTTGATTTCCTTCATCCAAGCACTACTACTTTATTGTATAAAAGTTGTTGACATTTTTAGACTGTACATTGCATTATGCATGTAGAAATTTATGAGGGGTAATTTAACATCCCATATAGACTTATTAACTCCTTTTGTTGCTGGCTGCTCTGTCCCTTCGTAATGTTCCTCTTCCCTTGGCTGAGACCCTATAAAAGTACAAAATGAGCTTCCTAGTTTTATGGTCCCATTTTTCTAATTAGAGTTGGAGGCACTAGCATAATGGCGCCTCAACTGTAAAAATATCCATATCTTTTAGGCTCAAATCACTACAGGAACAACACTCTGCAAAAGCTTCCCCATCCCTGAGCAAAGCTCTCATTGCTTTTAGTTGTGCTTGGGAGTGCCTGGCACCCCACTGCCTTCGAGTTGCATGTCTGATGGATGGCAAGTCACATGCAGAAGCATGACAGTCTAATCCTCTGATCATGCTTTACCAGAGTGCACCATCTGAAAAAGGCTGGAAGCCTCTCAGTGGCAACTCAAGTACGAAAAGGAGTCGTGGGCACTCATAGCTCTTCTCCCAGGAAGAGTTTGCATGCATCTAAGACCGGGAGCAAGGAGCTGAGAAGTGTTTGGACACAATCATAGGAACCAGAAAAGACAATAACACCAGTGATTTGTTGGTATGACCCCTTCCACTTCTAGCAGTGCTGTCTTAAAACCACTGCTGCCCACCTCGTCTAACTCTTGCTATCTGTGTGCCAAAGTCACCATCCATTGAAGACCTGAAATTCCCTATGAGCACTCCCTCTGTCAAAGGCGCCTCGAAGGCAAAACCCCATGACAGGGCTCCGCTGGTCCACTTGGAGTCTTGAACACGCTTACATCTTCTGCATTAATTAATTACTCAGGTGAACTGGTCTATGAAACTCCAAAAAGCTTGTCTTTCATTTAGGTAATTGTGAACGATATACAAGTAACGGCAGCCTGTTGCTGCAGAGAGGGTCCTACTTTAAACATTTAAACAGCCAATGACACAGGCCTGTAGAGCTAGACACTGTTCAAACAAACAGGGAATTTCAGCCCTTAGGGAATGACAATCTGTGTGTCAAATGGACACTGATTGTGCTGGAAAACTTAGTCATTAAATGATTACGTGACATTCCATGTCATGCAGCCTAGCCACATTTCTCCTTTCCCTTTATTTTCACTCCTTCATGTTCTTTTTCCATCTCAACATGCCTTGGCTTTTGCCCCTTGTTTTCCAAAAAAACAATAATTTGCTTTGCTTTTCTCTAGAAAGCCTTTCAGACAAGATTTCAAAGTTCTGGAGTAAATACGGGTATGCACTTTCTCTTGCCCAAAATAAAAATGAAATAATTAAGGACAAATATTATGTATTGACAATATCCATATATATATATTAAACAATAAATGAAGTGTGATCATCTCCAGCTGTACCTGGCATGAGGTTAAGTTGTGCTTAATACCACAAGACAGCATCTATACTACAGTATCTTTTTAACAGATTGTGATTAGATTAGTTTCAGACTTTCTCCTTGCCTTTCAACATAGTTTTTACCTTCATTGGAAGTATTGTGGTTGCAAGTCTGAAAAGTATTTTTAAATTACTATGTGACAGATATGAAAGCAATGTGGACAGACACCCTTTCAAAGCCTCTTCAACATTAGATTGCGTTAGACAGTTGCTTTTAGAATAAGTCTTAGTCTTCATTATTGAAATACAAGGGACCCAAAACATATATAATTCGAATCGACCTTTTTTACTTCAGAACTGATACATTCAGACTTCTACATTCTTAGAAGCTTCTAATAACAAAAAAAAGGGGGGGAGAGATTCTCTTGTGATTAAGGTGCCAAATTAAGACTATAATTAACTTAATAAAGTATTTTCTGTATTGTGAAATATCATACTACATCCAAATAAAGTCAGGATGCAGATAGGCGGGAGACCCTGGACCCTCCCTACAAAAGGAGGTCCTTGGCTGTTAGGCTCCAAATCCTGGCCAGAGCTCAGCCATAGAGAGTTTGTGGGACCTAAGGCATGTGTTCCTTCTTTTCATTGAATTTTTTCTTTAAAATTGATCTTTTAATAGTACTCTACTCAAGAGGAGGTGTTTTGATGGCTAACGAGATACAGATGCAAATAACAAGTGACACACAAAAAGATCAGCAGATAAATAAATAAAAACTTAAGAAAATAAACAAGCATGCTGAACTAGCAGAAGACCACCACTATAAGAATCAAAAAACTTACCTCTCTGGGGAAGTGCTTTTTGACCTCTCTGGCTGCTTAACTGAGCACAGCCTGTAGCAAATATAAGGAACTCCTCCCCTTTTGGTGTTTATTACAGAGAAGCAGTACTTCCTGCAACACCTGAGTAAATATCCTCTAGGAAAACCACCACAGAGTTTGTCTACATCTAGCTCAGTATTATTTTGATCATAAATACCATCTACCATAATGAATTATCAAGGATGTCCAAAAACATAAGTTATTTATTGAACGCATAGTTTTCTTGAAGCAACCCTGAGCTTTGCTAGATATTTTCTTTAGTTGATCAAAAGAGCTCTGTAACCCCTTTTGAAGGTCTTAGATGCGTGATCCTTGTAATCACATTTAAGGGGCTGGTTAGCTCAGGAGATTGTTAATAGGATACAAAACCTTTAACATCTAACCCAGATCATTGCAGATGAAAAGCTGTAACTATTCAACAGCTTCATCATGTCCCATGACCTAACTTAGTTCCTAAAGGGGAAATGTTTGTATTCCTTTAAATTTACAGAATGTGCTTTTAAGACTTTTTTTTTAAACTGCACATGTAATACAGAACATTTGACAAACAGGAAGATAATTTAAATGCTTAGTGGTAATTAATGAATCCAATTAAATCTGCAATCAAAAGAATTTTGAAATTTCCCACACCAAAACTGGTTCCACATTCTCAACAAGCCCATAAGCACAGGTGAGAGTTATAGTAATCAAAAAGCAGGAATTGCCAGAAAGTAGGAATAATTTAGGAAGCTGACAGTTCTTCACTAAAATGTGCCCCTATCGGTCCCTGTCATTAGACCCAGGAGCTGCATATCTAGCACAGAGGCATTAACCTTTGAATGGTGATAATCTAACTCATGCTCATTGGTTCATATCCGGTAAGGAAAAAAACATTGCAATTAAAATGTGCAAGGCATTGTGTTGAAATTTCACAGCTTTCCATTTCACAGGGTTTGAGGTAGCAAAGTTTTAAGGTTTTGCAGGTGTTGTTTTCCATCTAAGAAAGTCCTAAGTTAGGCACAGTTTTAACCCATGTCTCAAATTCAATTTTTTAAAAGTGCCCTTTATTTTTTCAAACAAAATATAGGAAAAAGATGTATTGGAATATTTGGGATATAAAACTTTCTACAGTTCTAAAAAATTGCACTGGAGAAGCTCAGGGACCAAGTGATAACTGCAGAGAAATATGCTGCAAAATGTGTCCTGCTGTCAGCAGTTACTTAGAGAGTACCCTTATCCTTTTCTTGGAACACACTGATCACTGAAATAACATTAAAGGATTTTGCTTACATGCAGTGATGTCAAACAGTAAGAAGGTGTTGAGACATCTGAGGATTGCTGCTTTCTGCATACCTGGGGGTAATTTAAAGCACCAGTCTTGAAAATGTGCAGGTAAAGCTCTGGGGTTGTGGTACTGCTGTTTCCAAGTGTACATAACATATCCCTCAATCATGAAGCCGTGAAGCTGGCTTGAAAATTGTGGGGTTTAAAAACTAAACTAAGCGATAAACAACACCAGTCACGTGGTAATATTGGTCATGTGGGTCATCTTGTAGTCATCTCCTTAATGCAGCAGCTCCCAAACTAACTGCTCAGCAATTTCAGGTTTGGCGCTTTGTAGTTTCTTGCAACATCTTTTTGAATCAGTTGTATGGAGGGTCTCACTTGTATCCTGGAGTAGCAATGCCTTCAGTTTGCCTTTATGAGATGCTGTGTATATATCTTTACTGCTGTAGTTCTTTACAGCCCTTGAAGGTTTAGGTGATCAGCTGTCTACATTGAGTAAAATACCTATTAAATAAATACCACTATTGAAACTACTAAACACAAGTGTACTTTGGTGTATAAATAGGACTGTGAACTAGGGAAGTATAAGCAGCATCAGTGCATTGATAATTGAACCAGTTAAATTGATGTTTGATATGTCCATCTAATGAGCATATAGGATTCAGTCTCCTCAGTTCATTGCATTCCAGGTCCTGCTATTTAAACATTTTTTTAAATGGGGCAAATAAAGGTCTTTTCATATCAGGTGATAAAAGAAGACCCAGTGTTGAACAAGTGTGTTTTTTCTTCTGCCTCTGAAGGGGTCACAGTGCACAGATGGAAGTGTCAGCCAGCAGTGATAGATGTCATTTTGTACGAGTGAAATGGAGAGGGAATTTGTCTTGTTCAGTAGCCAGAGCACACACATTTCTGTACAGGCACTAAAGACATTATGGGTTACCTAAGACCAACTTCTCTCAAGACTGTGTCAGTTCCAGTAGGCCTGGCAAGAGTCACAAGGCACCAGATCCTTTATCTGTGGATTAACTGGACGTTGAGGTTACCATTTGGAAAAATTAAACTTCTAACCCTTATAATAAGTAAACATAATCTAAGTATTCAGCAACAAGATGGAAAAGAATGATAACCTAAGCAATTGAATGAGTTTATTTGGTGATACCTTTTCTCAATAACTTTTTTAAAAACAACCTTGATTTTGAATGGAAATTACTTGTGAGGTTTGCAAATTTGAGGCTCAAAATACTTATCTGAGACAATTTCAAGTTTGGAATATCACATAATGTCCAGAATGGATAAACAGAATGTGTCCAACATTCTTTGTTCTACACATTTTTTCCCTGTTTCAGACATACCAGTAGCTTGCTGTCAGTCCATTCTTTCCCTTGTAGCCAGAGGTAAAAAACACTGCCAGACTTCACACACTTCACAAATACACATTTCATTAATCCCAAACAGTTGCAAAATAACAAAAAAAAACCCAAACAAAAACAAACAACAAACCAAACCCCTCAAAACCAAACCAAACAAACAAAACCAAACCAAACCAAAAACACCAAAAAACCAACCAACCGAAAACAAACCTAGAAAATTCTTTTTCTTTCAAGCAAAAAAAGAGACAGACACAAAAAGATAATGACAGCATAATCTGAGAATAACCTGGAAAGCTTGTTCTGGAGTTTTTCTCCATTATTCTGCCTGTACTATTTTGAATTCCTCAGCCTCCTAATCCAGAGGCACACCACAAATGAGTTTTATAAACAGTTTCCTATTCGTGAGCCTGTCATTAATCTCTGAGGATGTTCCAAAGATAGCCCTTGGAGGATTTGGATTTGTCTTCTTTTTCTTTTTAATCCAGTTAGGGAGTATAGCAAACAGTGACACAAACAGGATTACATTTGGAAGAGTTCCGTGCCTGGTTATGCGAGTGGCACACAGACACAGACACACCGAGCTGTGCCTTCCTGCTCTGCAGTTTGCTGTCTTCCCAGCTGCTCCTCCTCTCCTTTTCTGGTTGATGGTAAACACATTTGAATAAAACATATTCATTTGGAAAAAAAAAAAAGATTAGAAAAAAGAAGAAACAAAAGAGGAGGAGGGAAGCTGTGTGCCATCCTGATTTTAAACTTCTTGTCTGTCTTTGTAATCACACTTGTGTCCCTGTTCTCTGCTGGTTAGCTGATGTGCATTTCCAGCACTCCGTTCTCCTGAACAAGGAGAGAGCCTTGTAATCTTGTCTGTTAACAGGAGGAGAACTGAATTTGCTCTGCTCCCACAGAGTACTTCCAACATTTCTGTGGTGATGGTTTTTTACAACCAAATTGTCATTAAGATTTTGTAGGTAACAAACACTTTTTGAAAAAAAACCATGGATTTTTAAGCACTGAGGGTAACATAAAACACTGAAATGAAATACAAAAGGTACCAGTATATTGTCCATCTCAGATCACTTTCAAATCAAGACAAAGAATTGAAAACAATGAAAAGCTGTTAAAGCATCAATTATTCTATGTTCTTGGAAGTTTTAATTGCATATTGATAATGGCAGCTGGTATGCTAAATGGTCCCAATTGCTCTATGCATGATCATCTCTCCCCACTATTTGTAACTCCCTCAATTTCTGCCATTAGCTGCAAACTTTATCAGAAAATACTTTTCTTCCCATCTATTGTCAGGAATAAAATTCTTTAGGAGAAAGACAGATTGATATAGACTTCCGTTAGAAACATTCCTGGTTTTGAATGCATTTTAATCTCTTAAGATTTTGAAACCTACACGTAGCCAGTTTCCAATCTGTCAAATGGTGATGGACAGATTTTATAGATTATTAGGACTAATATAAGCTATCTAGAGTGTCTGGCTTTGGCATTTCATGTAAGTTGTTATGAGTAGCAAGGGTTCACAGTTAAGAAGATACCTGATAATATATTCTGTCAAAAACACTCATAAGATAATCAAGATAAACTTCATAACCTCTCATGTTTTTCTGACTAGATAGTTTTCAAATATTATCTGTACTACGTTATGATTTGCATTAAAATAACAAAAAGTCTCAGAATGCATCTTATAAGTTTAAATATAATTTCTACATTAGGTGGTATTGATTTTGCTGCTATGCACTTATGCCTCAGATGGTATCTGACATGATTCAACATGAATTGTAAGTCACAACAACATGGCAATGTAAATCATCCAGATTAGCTCTGAAGGTTTCAATAAACAAGATCTAAATTAAATGAAAAAGCCAACATTCAAAACCCCAAAGCCAACAGTCAAAAAGAGTCAAGTAAAACGTTTCCTCCTGTGTATCATCTAGATAGAAGACTGTACTCTGTGTGTTTGTTAAATAATACACCTTTGCAAAGCTGAGGTAAACTTATCTGGCTGTTCTTTAAAACATTTAAGTTGCAATTAGTATAATGGTCCAGCAGTTTCTGTGTCTAGCTGCCTTCCAGTGCCAGAGTTAGATCTTCAGTTTGCCTTTTAAAATGGCTTTCTAAAGGGGTTGTTAAGGAAACCTGCAGAGGAGCTGTAATGGATGTAACCCTGTGGAAATTTTCAGTCCTGAAGGTGAAAATGGTCTTTATGAAAGTGCTGTAAGGTACAGGCTGAGCGGCATAAACTCTGTTCCTCAAACTCAACAGCCTTTGCAACTGCTGATGCTGAAAAGTCAGAGAGGGACGGATCATGCAAAGTGAAATTTAATTTCAATCCACCCTAAATGATGAACATCATGTAGTTGCTGGGTTTTCCCTTACTGAGTCCTGTGTGAACTGGACTTTGAAGTGGTTTCCACACCAGAGCACAGTGTCGCAAGGGGTGAGAGAGTGGGGCTGAAAGTGTTGCTGGAAGTAGAGGTAGGGCTGTTTCACCCCCCATTACAAAGGTAGCACTGAGAAAAACAGCTGTTTTTAAGATATGATCTGGCTCACGCACAGGCAGTCTTAAGCACAACCTGTTCTTGACTTTGTGACCACAGTAATGTTCTCTTCACCTAAGCTGTATATACTATATATAATATATAATATATAATAAATATATATAATATTTTATGATAACTAATGCTCTTTCTACCTTCCTCACCTGTCCTTACACAATTGTGAATCTATAAACACACTGTTTGGAAAGACCGGATTGTAAATTCTTATTCCAGATGCCAAACCAGTCCCAAATGAAGAATTAGGATGAGGCATTTTATATGGGGTTTTCTTATCCCCTCTCTGCCTGTCACAGTGCTTCATGTACCTTTTATTGATGGAGCTGAAATTGCTCAGTGTTAGATGCCCAACCCCAGACTGTGTAGCCCACAGGTTTGGTTCACAGCTGTAAGAATTTGGTGTTCTTTCTGCAGCATCTTGGTCTCAGGATTAGGGTGTTTTCCTCAACACAAACCAAGACTGTCTCCTTCATCCCTTTGAGCTAAAACATACCAGCTAGTCATTGTTTTCACTCACAGTTGAGACAACAATGTGATTTTTGACCGTTTTGATAAACCACGCAGAGGTCAGGGCTGCTGTACTACCACGGTGCCATCCTCCATCAGCCTTTCTAGTGCAGAGATGCATCTCTGCTCCCAGAGATGGTTTTGTGTGCTGAGGTTCTGGCTGTGACTGTGGCAGCTCCTTCCTTAGCAGGCACGGCAGGATGTGGAGGGAAAGCGAATGGGAGCAGCAGGGGAGGCTGGGGCTCACCCCCGGGCACAGCGAGGAGCAGGGCCACCCACCGCTCCCCTGCTGCCAGCTGACAATTGAGCTCGAATTTCTGCCCTAAGGTCTGCTTCAGTCCAAAGAAAGGAGCTGTGTGTAGCAGAAAATTGCTTACAAACTTTCCACAAATACAAACAGGTGTTTTTGTTTGTTTGTTAAAAAAGGACTGCGTCTTAGGAGAAATTCACAATCTCACCTAGGAGAGCTTTGCGTGCATTTCCCATGCAATGCAGACCTCCTGCCTGCCCTGTTTGTGAGTGCTGGCAGGACAGGGAGCCTGATTCCATGCTCCCTGGACCTGTTTGACTCGAGAAGAAACTCCCAAGTTTGCTATGGGAAAGCCATGTCATCTAGTTTAGTGTTCCGAATGCTACTGCATGTGAGTATTGAACAGCAAATTACTGTGGTTGTATGAGGGAGTTCACTGTGGCACTGCTTTCTGACTGGGGGAGCACATGTGTGTTTCTGACTTTCAGATGCTCCTATGAATATTTACATTCCTAACCCCAATGTCATTCAAGGTAACAGTAAAACTTGTGTTGGTTTGGAATGGGCTGGGGACCGACCCTTGACAAGCAATACTTTTAAATGAAAATGAGTTGTTTCCCTATTTGCCTTTTTAGCTATAAAACTACAATAAAGACCAATACTTCACACTTTCTGGCACTGTTTATTCCTGGGATTTAGGAATATTCTGCAGTCTACATGCACACCATAAGCTCATTGTCAAAGGTGTTGCAGTAGGCAGTAGAGATCTCCATGTTCACAGAGAGCAGGCAAGATTTCGCTTTTGAAATCTGATGCATTAGACCCACTGCACAGAAAGCATCAGACCATCTCGGGTGGCTGTCTCAGAAGGAGCAAGGCGCAGGATATGATGTGTTTTGCACCTGTTATGCAACAGAGAACAATTTGCCAATTAATTCAGGTAGAAGAGATAACATGTCTTGGATTTCCTGCTCTTAATTTATTGAACAGCTAAGCCCTTGGGACTAATAAAAAGTATTTCATCTGCCTGCAGGAGGTCTACAGTTTCTGATATAACAGAAAAACATCAGCTCTCAGTATGGCAAAGTATCATTAACTGATGCAGACTTTGCATAAAGGGCATTTCTGGTGGACAATTTAAATAAATGTTGTACCTTACCTTCAAATTGTACTTCCTGATGGGCAAAATGATAAACAACAAGGTACATGGCTGAGCATTTACTCATTTTCTTACCACTGTTTCTTGACCAGCCGTGAGAAAACAAGGAAAGAAATAGCCTTTCCATCACTTTTTTCTGGCACGTAGGTGACAGGACACTTTAATTTCCTAGGCATTTGTTATATAGGATTGCATCCTAGGACCTAGGTGACAAGCTCAAGTGTCTTAGGTACTAAACTATGACTGAGGGAATATGAATACAGAGGACCCTATGTGTTTAGTTAGGAAATAACTGAAAATAACTCAAAAAAGACTAAGTTGCTAGTTTCTTCTTCTCTGCAGCTTCATTAGTACAAATTGGAAGAACAGGTAATACAATAGAAAGTCGTCTGGCTTGACAGCAAATTCCAGAATCTTCTCACTTTCAAACTAATAAATAAATCAAATGTTTCTTATTCATGAAGATGGCAGTACCATCTTACAATGCTTGCTCTGATGCCAAGTGCAGTTTAACTAAAACATAGGGCCTTTTTGTTTTTCACTTGGGGACAGAGGGCTTATTGAGGTCACCAGCTGCTCTAAAAGTGGTGACATTTTACTGAAAAAGGCCATTAAAAAATGAGTGCTGAGTTAATATTCTTCAAAAAACTGGGTTTTAAAAAACTCTTCCTAGTTTGTACAACATTTTTTTGGCTTCTCAGTTGGAGGGCCTGTACTGAAGCTCAGATCATTATGCATCTTCTGTTTTATGGTCTTGGAAAGTTATGCTAGGATTTCTTATCAAGGTACCAGTGGAGTTATGATCGGATAGACCAATGAACTGCCTCTTCTTAGCAGATGCATTATGTCTTTTCCTCTCTTTCCAAAATAGGCATCTCTGTCTTCAGTAGTTTGAGAACACATCCTCAGTCTGTAAAGTTTGTTTCACGATGCAGTGAGGTTCAATCTCAGTTTTATCATGAGGTTCATGACTGAAAGCGCCAAATCAAACTGCAGACATGTCTGGTTTTTAGTTGAAATAGTTGTGCTTTCTTCCACAGACAGCAGGCTGTATCCTCTGAGACGTGAGATGTGTCATACGAGATTTATCTTACAGAAAACTGAGAACTAAACAAACCCTGTTTGGTTTGCAAAGTAGCTGATGTCACACTCTGTAAAAACCTTCCATGCTGAAGCTCCTGGTGGCGAAGTCCCCAACACAGAATGAAGTGTTTACAGTCAAAGACACAGAAGAAAATTAGGTTTATGTCCAACCTCCAGCTTTCAAACAGCTTCTGGGAAGTCAGTGTGATTCATGTGGCTTCCAGGCAAACCTCACTGGCAGCACCTTTCTTATGATTCTGTCTGGAGCTGCTCAAAACATTAATTTCAGCTTCTGCCAGGTCTCTTTGAGTCTCCTTGATGTTGGTCACCCTAGGTCAGAGCCTCGGGTTTGTTGCAATTCAGGTTAGTTGCCTTGGATTTCCTTCCCAGCACCTGAAAGACTGCTAGCAGGATAAGGGCCTCTGCTTTTGTTCTCTAGATAGCTCTAAATAATTTTTCTTCTCATGTATCATATATTCTGCAGTTTCTAAATCCAACTAGGTAAAGTGGGATGATCATTATAAACATAATCATATAAACATCACATAAACATTCATTATTGTTTATAACTTTTCCTCTGCAACTTAACTTGAGCAGATTCCTATTCAAGCAGAGAAGAAGGTTACATTAGATAGACAGCAGAAATCTTTGTCCAGTTATACATAACACTGAGATTTATATTTTTTCTTTTTCTGTCTTTTTGTGTTCCATGAAATCTTTTCTCAAAGGGGAAAGTCATAATGGAATGTTTTTATTTATAATTTTCTTCATGTTTGCTGGTTTTTCCATGTTTACTATGTACTATTCTTTGTGTTTACTATTTCTCCATATCTCTGGATCTCTGGGTTGAGGTGTTGCTTGTTTTGTTATTCTTTAAAGAGACAAAGACAAAAATGTGGAGGACAGAATTCAAGGCTCATCATTTTAGAGAATGCTCCTCAGTGCCAATACAGCTTCACTCTCAGTTCTTCAAGAGGGTGACTTGCAAAGAATCCAACACAGCACACTGAGGCAACAACACAATTTTTATTCATTCACACAGATCTGTAGACAGCATCCAGCTACCTCCAGAGCAAAATTAGGTCTGCATTGCTACTGAATGACCTGGCTCAACGTCATCAAAAGATTTTTGCAAGCAGCTCCTATTAATGCTGTTAGGAATGTGACATATTAATCTCTCATGTGCAGATAAGAGAACAAATCCATTCAGTTGCAGAATAAAAATACTGTTAGTGTATGAGGAGCTATAGAAACCTGAACCATTTAACAATGCCGACAACAAACAGAACAATATTTTTGGCTCGTTAGTACCACACAGACTAAAATCAGTACAGGTACAAAGAGAATGCAGTGTGGCCCTCCTCTCTTCCACCTCTGCTGGGTTTTTTTTGTTGTTGTTCTGTCACATTGTTAAATTACAACAGCATTATTCCAGCTTCTAAGAAAACCTGGGAATGCATAATAGAAATATTTATCCCATTGTAGGAACAGAACTGAAGAGAAGACAACGTAAAAACAAACAAAACCCAAAAATCTAAGGGAAAAATATAAGTCTTGATTACCTATGCTTTGGTAAAACAAATAAATTTGCATTTACTTGTTTAAGCAGTATTTCCATCCTGTATTCATGTGTGCTTATCATGTGCTTATCTGTAGTAATCAGCAAGTTACTCTTCAGCTATTTTCTGTTTTTATAGTGTGATTTTATACCTTCTTTCCAATAAATATTATTTGTTTACAGTTGAGCTCCTTCCATCCAAATAAAGCAAAGAATCTTTTGAAATCCTGCATCTTTACTTTTATCTAGGAACAATTTTACCAGTATGTCTTTCAAATTTCTGGCTCCACTGTTTAAAAACGGTGACTCTAAAAGGGAACATTACAGGGACAATTGTGAGGAAGATTCAAATCTATTAACTGGTTAGTACAGGACAGATAGGTATCTGAACCAGGAAAAAGACAGTAAAATCTAATGTTGAGAGACATCTGAAGGTGCTGCAAGGACAGATGAGATTCTGTGTCATGGATGGTTATATGTTCTGTGTGTGTCTGTAAGTGACAACGTTTATTGTCCTTCTATTTGAATAGACATGAGTAAACTGCCGTATTACGAGAGCGTGGCTGGTGCATGCTGTGAGCCGACACAACCCTCTCAGACGCACACTGGGCAGCTTCAGAATGCCATCCTCTCCTGGGTATATCTGCCCAGCGAGGGGGACCAGGATGTCTGCCAGGAGTGTCCCTAGAAATGCCTTGCCGTTTATGGCGGGACACAGGGTTGAGCAGGTTCGGAGTCAGACTGGCTGGGAGCACGGCAAGGACCAGCTGCTCCTCAGCTTTCTCCCTACCAATGCAGGGGGAGTGCTTCTCCCAGAGGCATCCTACACACTAGACAGGAGGGCTTGGGAAGGTCCTTTGAGGGCCCTGTTTGGAGCACTCTGTCAGGACAACCCTCCTGCAGCCACAGGTGCCTTCCAGTGGACGTGCAGCCTCGTCTGTCTGACACCCTGGAGCACTTCTCCCTGGGAATGGGGAGTTAACCAGCTCAGCTGATTTTTCTGCACACATTTGAATGCCAAATATAGTGCTGATTGCAACAGCATTTGCTAAATGTATAAAATATGACTTACTGCTGTAGCCTGACTCAAAGCCAATCAAAAGGACACTACAAAAGTCACCAGCTAAGACAAATCTCCTGCGGTGCACTGCAATTCAAGCCACCCCTGTGCAAAACAGTGGGTTCCTTGGTGGTCTGCTTTGATGCTGGCTGGTGTTGCATCAAGAAGCACATCTGAAGAGCTCTGTCCTGCTGTCTGAGCTGAGAACACTGCCAAGGGGGGTCAAGCTCGGAGTGGCTCCTCAGTGTTTGAGGACCTACCTTATGCAGCCTGTGGATGCCTTGGAGGTCTTTCAAGAAGCTGAGGATCCCAGATGACAAAAACAAGGCATTTCTTGAGGAAATGAAATGAGAAATAGCTCATAAAGGAAGAGCTGGCCAGCTACACTTGAAGGAGTTCTTCAGGCACTAAAATAAGGTGACTGTCATACATTTCTTGTCACTGCTACAGCTGCATGAAATTTATTTCTGTTTATACATTTTAACATACAAACTTGGGTTAGTTTTGCATGGCCTGGTTCTTGGTAGTCGTGGGGGGGACACAGAGGTGGCTTCTTTTATCAAAATATCTAGTCTGGCCCTACTAGAGGAAGTATGAACACTTGTGAACTCTATCCAAAAAATACTTTCAAATTGACAGTTCATCTTTCACCTATATCAAGTTCATTTACTATCATTTTCAAGCCTGTAAAATATATTTTTCTTGTGATTTATAGTGAACTTTTTGGTTGGCTCCCCTAATTTGTCTTCTGGCCTGCAATTCAAGCATCATCCATCATGCAGTTCTTTGGCTAGACCTGAATCTTTCTGGCAAAATCTCGGGACACTGGGAGTTTTCTGGTTTGCCATAACCCTGTGTGCTTGCCCATTCTAGACCTAAGGGCAGGGTAGCTTCTGGAGCTAAATTCACAGACTACCTTCTTGGTTTAAAACACCCAAAATGGAATGTCTGGATTTTGGCTATATAAATTTTCCCACCTATCTTTCTGGATTGGATCTGACCTGATGCCCTATGGACAAGTTTTTTACTATTAAAAAACGTGTGGTCTTGCACGTGGATTCAATACCACATCTGCAAGTTAGCTGCATTGGTCTGGTTTGCCTTACTAATTCTCCTTATGAAGGACTCAGTTAATCTCATGTGTGCAGAACAGACAGGCATTTGCCATGGCTGCAGGCTGCAGTGGGGCTGCAGTGAGGTCTGTGGCTTTGATCTCACCAGCATCTCAGACTGCTGGCAGGATCAGGGCCTCCGCTTTAGGAAGGACGGAGGAGGCTGCTGCCAGGTGCTTCATCTGTCACTCAGGCTGGTAGTTCAGTCATTTTTTTTCTTCCCCTTTAATCTACATCCTACAGAAGGTCTGGAATCTACAATTTGTCACTTCTGCCTTGGAGCTGCACTCTGTCCCTATGAGCTGCTAAGATAATTTCTTTCAAACTGCAGAAATGGGAAGAGGACTTTGTAATCATCTCAGATCTATTTTGTCACATTAGCCTTGGGCTTATATTTGCATTTGAGGCCAACCTCCCAATTTTTCCTGCTGCCCCAGTTTTGGCACTCTGTCTTGAGTATGAAGAGAGCCAGGTAAATCAAGAAACATCAGAGCATTGGAGGATACACTTGGCTGAAGCTCAACCCCTGTCTTGACAGGGCCCATGGCCACAACCATCTTTGATGAAGTCCTGTGAGGTTTTCTACTCAACTCGGGATTAAAAGCACCTTACCCAGTTGAGACTACCAAAACAAAATTAATGGAAATGGTGATATTCTAGGTGAAAAATGCTGTGCTTAGGAGTCCCAAGATAGTGCAGCATTACAGCAGGAGACCTGGCCTAGGGAACGAGTCTGGAACATTCATGGTGTGTGTTTGTCATCAGGTGAGAAATGGCATCAGCTGCCAGAGATTGTGATAGCCATGAGTGAAATCCAGAGGGAATATGGAAGGCAAAGTATATAAGGATTGTGCAAGCATACCTACATTTCTGTTTGTTTTACCAGAAACTCCTCTTGAGAGTAACTAATCACGCGGGTTTGGACAGTCACGCACCACAGAGCAGCGGTGCTGTGATGGAGCTTGAGCTGCAGTGTGCTCATTCAGCACAGCTTTCCAGATCAGTGAAAAGCCCAGAACAGCCATGGCCTTGCTCCCCCTGGTTACTGCAATTTTCTTTTGCTGCATCAGCTGACAACATATATCTACACCTGCCCATGTGCAGCCACACTGGGCTGCAGGAAGTCAAGACCAAAAGATGTGAGATCCATATATTGAGCAGTGTGAGAAATATGCATGGCAGCTTTTGATGGAAGTTATCAGAGGCAAAGGGCCAAACTTTCTTATTCTTGTTGGGTGAGAGACAACACATCCTGGAGCAGTTAAAAAAGCTGTGGTGTGTCAGGAAACTAAGACAGCAGGAGCTGCTATGAGGCTGCCTAACAAACATTCTGCTGCCACCAACAAAAGAAAATTGGGCTGTGGAGACAAGATAGAGAGCTGCACCAAAGCTACAAACTGGAGAGAGTGCTGAGCCTACAGGAAAAACAGAAAGCATCTTTTTGATTTCTATCTGGCAATGTTTCCGTCATAGCAGGAGTAGTGCAGGCTCACCCAGCCGGGCTAGGACTGTGAAATAGCCACCAGAGTAACAGGCTCCATGTGACAGAATGAGCTCTTTGGTCTTTCTGTTTTGTGAATAAAAACAAGCATTTAAAATTGATCATGAGAACCAGTGTTAATCACTAATATGCTCAGTGTCCCCTTTTACAGTACGTGTGCGCAGTATTCCCCCTTTACTCTGTGCTGTTGGATTCTTGTATAATTAAATAATTTATTTCAGGCAACTGACTTCTACCAAATTTTTAAAAATTTTAATTGCTGTATTAAAGGGTCACAAGTCAATGAATGGCCAGGCTACTAACAATATTCAATGAAAATATAGGACAGTCCCTCATCTACAAAGGATAAAACCATTTACCTATGGTCTCCATTCCCACAGCCCCACAGCTAACCAAAACACCTGGCAAAAAAAACTTAAGGGTTTATCAGCACTACTGTGTACATTGGACTGTCTCTGTGGGTAGGATTCCAGGTATTATTCATTTCAACATCCCAATCATTTAAAAAATAGGGTTTTTAAACCAAACTTCTTATTTAAAAGTGCACATGTGTACATATACTGCAGGTGGATAGGAAGTGGTTTGTAATTCTGGATGGCATTAACCAAAGCAGTTTCTTCTGTCCAGAAAAAATCACATAGTGAATCGTAGGAAGAAATATTTGAAGGCAACAGAGTACCACAGAGTGCTTTGAGGAAGTCTCTCCAGAACACCAAAGGACAGAAAAGCCAAGTATCAGCTTTTCATCAATGAATTAATATGTTGTCAAAGGTCTGACCACTGCTGACATGTCTTTGTATGGAACAGGAACCTCAGCAGCTTTTATCTCACTCCATGAGCACTGACTCATCTTTTCTGCCTACATTAAATATCTACTGAACTAATCTAAACCTTCTGTAAATGTCTCTCTTCCTTAAAAGAAAGGGGCTTCCTGCATTAGTTCTGGCTGCATTTTTATGAACCAAGATAAATGAGAGTTGTTAACACACTCTTCAAGCACTTATTCAGGTTTTCAGGCTTGAAAAATCAAGCAAAGTACATCAGCAAGAAGTCTGCATTCAGCACACGCAGCATCTCTGTCACTGGATCATAATTGCTCCACTCTGGGATTAAATTCCAATAGACCTTGTCCTGCAAGTCTTACAGAAAGTAATTAATGAAGAGAGGCTATATGTAAAGATATAATTTGGTATAAGAATGAAAGATCACATACAGGGGACCAATATGTCTCTTGATTCCTTTCACACTTAGCTTGTAATTACTTGCTGAAGTGTTAGGAAATGAAGAAGTCCAGGTGGTCTGTTAGCTCTGCCTTTTCTCCAAGTGCTCAGCTAAACCTTTTCTTCAGTCTGCTCAAATCCCTTTCTGGAATCCAAACTCTATGACTTTAACTTTGCAACATCATCAAAACTTCCTTTTAACTACTGCTTATAAAAAAATTCATATGAACAAGAGATACAGTTTTCCAAATTATATCTGCATATACATAGATAGATGTTTTCTGATACTGTACTGTATTTGTGTGGCCAGGTTTTGGTAGCAGTGGTGGAACAGGGGGACAGGCCACAGGGGTGGCTTCTTTTAGAGTCTGCGAAAAGCTTCCCCCATGTCCCACAGAGCCAATTCCAGCTGGCTCCAGGACAGACCCAATGCTGGCCAAGGCTGACCCCATCAGCCATGGTGGTAGTGCCTCTGGGATAACGTGTTTAAGAAGCAAAAATGGTTTTGCACAGAAGTAATTGTGGCCAGAGAAAAGAGGAATGAGAATATGTGACACAATTGACTCTGCAGACACCAAGGTCAGTGGAGAAGGAGAGGAAGGAGGTGCTTCGGGCACCAGAGGTGAGATACCACTGTGACACGTGGTGAAGAGCACGGTGAGGCAGCTGTGCCCCTGCAGCCAGGGAGGAGCCAGCCCCACGCTGGAGCAGGTGCATGCCCAAAGGGCTGTGACCCTGTGGGAAGCCCGTCCTGGAGTAGGTTTGCTGGCAGGACTTGTGGCCCTGGGAGGGGCCCATGGCAGAGCAACCTATTCCTGAGGGACTGCAGCCCATGGAATGGACCCATATGGAGCAGGTCACAGAGATACACAGCGGATTACCACAACCAGGGGAAATTGCAGGGGGCATTTCACTACAATAGGACACAATCATGCAAAGACAAAATGGGAAGTTGAGCCTAATGATCCTTTCATATGCCAAAGGTATATATGATGAGAAATCACAGACAATCCCAGGAAGAACTGATGTTGGAGAAGTTCATGGAGCACTTGTCCTGTGGCAAGGATCCCCTTCCCCAGCCTGGAGGAGCGGAAGAACTGCTCTCCCAGAGGAGGAAGCAGAGGCAAAACCAATGTGATGAGCTGGCCGTAAACCCCATTCCTTGTCTGCCTGCACTGCTGGAGGGGAGAGGTAGAGAATGAGGAATAAAACTTAAGCCCAGGAAGGAGGGAGGGGTGGGGGGAAGGATCTTTTACTTTTCATTATCATACTCTGATTTTGATCAGTAATGAATTCAACTAACTTCCCCAAGCCAAGTCTGTTTTGCCTGTGATGGCTGCTGGTGGGCGAGCTCTTCCTGCTCTTATCTCAATTTATGAGCCTTTTGCTATATTTTCTCTCCCCTGTCCAGTTGTAGAGGGGAGTGATAGAGTGGCTTTGGTGAGGCCCTGGCCTCTAGCCAGGGTCAAAGCACCACAGACATAAAGGCAGGTAGTCCTTCACAACAGTCATTGGGTTGGTTTGGACATTGCTTGACTCCTTGGAGTCTTGTGGCTCATGCCTGGGACAGTGTATACACTTGTTCAGTGAGCGATTAATTTTCCCCTATTAAGATTCACCTTGAAATTTCAGTCAATAACACAGCAAAGCAGAACTGCAAACGCTCTGATCAGCTCGATCAGCACCAACATTGGCAAAGGGACTTATTTGTGTTCCTCTGTGCAGTAAACTGCTCCAGTCAAATGCTCTACAATAGGGGCAGGTTACAGCTAACACCTGGCAAATGATGTGAAACAGGCTGGAAGCTGTAATGATCATACAGTAGCATGTGTCTTGTATTTCAAGAAATTACTTCTGTCCACCCACAGTATTTTTTTTAAGTGAAGTATTAAATGAGCCAATAGTTCTATTAGATCTGTGTGAAATATTTTAAGCCTAATGTTCCAGATGAGGCAAGGGTAATGGCAAGTTGCAGTGCACATATGTGCAAGAAAAATCACTTTAGCCACATCTGAAATGGAGTTTGTTGCTGTAACTCCTGGAGGCTGATTACAGTTCATGCTGATATACACAGAGGATTACCACAACCAGGTGAAATTGCACGGAGCATTTCAGTACAACAGGACACAATCATGCAAAGACAAAATGGGAAGTTGAGCCTAATGATCCTTTCATATGCCAAAGGTATATATGGTGAGAAATCACAGACAATCCCAAATTTCTTCACTGCCCGAAGTACTTCTCCTTTTTTTGTAAAACTAAAGGGACAGTAACATGATATCCCTAAACCATTCTGAGGTGCCACATCAGACAGGAATGGAAGAATGCTACGTGCTGCTTTTTTGAAGGATCCAGGTCTCTTTCACTCAATCACTAAGTCAGGCTGGCCATATTTATTTTAGAACTGATACAGTCACAACCTATGCAGGCAGGTCTGGAGGACCAGCCAGTGCAGCTAGAGACAACACCACGGATCATATATAATAACAGTACTATTTATATAAAATTTCTGAAGACACCTGAAGGTAAAAAGTGGGTGTGACCATTTAGTGAGTATATAAGTGAGGGGCATATAATTTTATTTGTATGTTTACTGTTTCATTTTGTAGCTGTATTATTCTCCAGAATGGTGAGGTACTTCTGAATTACACTATTATTTCTATAATTTCAAACTCATTTCTTATGCTTTGGTCTCAGGTCACTTTTCACTTCTTGTTTTCTGCAAGTTATGTCCTTTTATGTTCACCCACAGTGAAAGCAAGGAAGAACTTCGTGCATCCAGGACAGAAGTTATGAGCCTGAGCATTTGAGCCCTTAAACTGAAAGCAACAGATAGCACTTGGCTTAGCTCTCCCCTCTGGATGGACTACTCTTAACCTCAAACATGTGGGCAACAGTAGACACAGAAGCACTGGGTCTGACAGCATCTCACTCTCCATCTAACAACTTTTCAGTGTTTTCTTGTAGTGCAGCAAATACTTTTGTGGCTGCATCCTACTTCTCTCAATACTTGGCTTTCTTGAAGGGCTTTTACATTCTCCTCAGCCTTTATGGCCCCATGCCCTGCCTGCGGGTGTTTCTCAAACACCTCCATCCCCCTAGCTGGCTCTGCGGCCCCAAGGGATGGCACAGGCTCCTTTTCCTCTACAGGTTTTCCTCAGACCAGGAGGGGAGTCATCAGGATGAAGAGCCTTCCACCCTGGTGTGCTTTCCTTCAGGCCTTTTCACAGGAACATGTTAACACACAATACGCAAGAAAGCATTTTAAACAGCTGTGCCACCCATTCACCCATTTAAGAGTTTCCTCGATGGAGTCTGCCCTGGCTAGCGTGAGGTGCTCTGGAAGGGCTGCAGTGACAGCTGGATACTAAGAAGACATTGTCTACTGAATCAGAAGCATTTCCAGACCTATGAGACATGGGTGCAGTTTCAGCCCTGCAACCTCTAAAATGAACAAAACTTCTGCTCATGTTCAGCCAGGTCTGCCCAAGGGGCCAAGAAGGCCAATGGCATCCTGGACTATATCAAAAATAACATGGCCAGCAGGACTGAGGAAATGGCTGTCCCTCTGAACTCAGCACTGGTTGCAGCTCAAGTCCTGTGTCCAGTTCTGGGCTCGTCACTGCAAGAAAGACATTGGGGTGCTGGAGCATGTCCAGAGATGGGCACTGAAGCTGGTGAAGGCTCTGGAGAGCTAGTCCTATGAGGGGTGGCTGAGGGAGCTGGGGGTGTTTAGCCTGGTGAAAGGGAGGCTCAAGGAACCTTATTGCTCTCTACAACTGCCTGGTGGGGGTCAGTGTCTTCCCACAGGCAACCAGTGACAGGACAAGAGGACATGGCCTCAAGTTGGACATTAGGAAGAATTTTTTCACTGAAAAGATGGTTAAGCATTGGAATGGGATCTGCAGGGAGGTGATGGAGTCACCATCCCTGGAAGTGTTCAACAAACAAGATGTAGCACTCAGTGCTTTGGTTTAGTTGACATGGTGGTGTTTGGTCAAATGAAGGACTCGATGATCTTGGAGATCTTTTCCAACCTTAATGATTTTGTAATTCTCAGGGGGCATAGCAGGCTGCAAAGTGCCTGGGCTGTCCCTATCAAACCCTCTCCACCTTTTTTCCAGTGAGTGGAAAAAAGAAGAGTCAAGACCTAAAGAGCCTTTCCTACAATGAAAAGCAGCCCTGCTTTAGAAATCACTGGTGCCATTAGGAATCATTTTTCAGACAGGAGCCATCAAGACAGCAAGGGAGTTGATGGCCAGTGGTGAGCAGGGAGCAATGAGGTTTCTGGCTCCTTGGTGCCTGCAGCGCTGTGCAGGGAGCCCAGCTTGCCCTGGCCCAGCAGGGGGCAATCCCAGCAAATAGCTCAGGAATCAGTGCCCTTGCTGGGGTTCAATTTTCCTGCAAAAGTGAAAGGCTGGAAAAGTAATACAGCCAAAGCTACCCAGCTGCTTGTGCCTCCCGTGACCCCTGCTGCCTGCACCAGCCTGTGAGTGAGTGTGAGGTAGGAGCTGGGAGCGTGGAACATGAGGATATGGCCCCATTTCTGCCAATTTTGGGTCAGCTCGTGACCTCAAGGACTCTGCCCCTTTCAAAGGTTTGATGGGATCAAGCCCTACTGGAAAAAAGAACTTTGAAAAGCAGCCAAATTCTGCAGACACTGGAATATGGAAAGACCCTGGAAGAACCATGTTACACCTTGTTTATGCCTCCCTTTTTTTTGTACACCTCACTTGTACAACATCAAGACTTTTCTAGGCCTGCCTGGAATAATATTTGCAAGTAAAAAGAAAATCAGAGCAGCTTAGTAGTCAGACAGTTTCTGGGTGCTTATTTCCGCTAATAAATGAAGTGACTCACTTCTAAGCCTCCAAGTACACTGAGTTTACTTTCCCACGCACTGGCATCAGCAAACATTTTTACCGTAAAACATATTAGCTAGTCATAAGCTTTTTTGCCCATAATTTAATGCAATGTGTGCAAACCCCTGCTCATCTACACAAGTGTTTGTTATTCTAGGCTCTTGATTAGCACTGAAAGCCAGAGATACCACAGAAATCATGCAATTCCAAGTGTCACTATATCGCTTTTCTATATGGAAGGGTACTTAATTGTTCTTAGCAGTATAAACATACATGAGAGATCACTGAAAAAAACACATACCTATTAGAGGTAACGTTGCAAGAAGGCTTTTGACGGTCCCTCCATCAGCAGCACTGCTCAGTGAACGACCTAAGAGTTGCACTACAGCAGACAAACCTGGCGGAGACAGAGTCATGGATGAATGCTGTAAGGTCTGCAGTCTCCTGGCCAGCCAAAGGTGATTAACAGCAGCACAGACTTGTGTACTGTTCCTTAAAAGCTGCTGCAGGAAAGCAGGCTGGACAGGGCAGAGAAAATTCCAGGAAGTGCCATTGAGTGGAGATCTGTAGCGTTAGGAGAGGGGTCCTTTCTAGGGACACCCCTTGTCCCATGCGAGAAGGAAGCAATTGCCGGGGATGTCTTGGGATTGTCATACAGGATGTCATTTATCCCACACTACCAATGGGTTCAGGAGGAAATATTCAATGGCCTTTGATGTATATCTTCTGATATTTTATCTCTGACTTTTAGTGACAAGATCCACAAATTCCCTCAACAAAGGAATACAATTGCTGAACTCATTTCTTCACCCCATCTTTGGAGAAAATCTACTAAAATGCAAGTCTTCAAGTAATGATTTACCCCAACCCTCCTACAAACATGTATCTATGTGTGTATACCTATATATGTGTGTGTGTAAATATAAAACAAATAAATGTATGTATTCCATACCATTTCCCTAAGAATCCTAGTGCACTATGTCTTATCTGTGCTCATCAATGAACAGTCAATTCAAATGTTAATGAGATTTTAGAATTGTTTAAAACTGAGTTCATGATTAGGTACTTTGCTGGTTCATTCTGCAATACTCCTTCATTTCTGTCAGCCTAATGTGAGTTAGAAAACCATATAAAATCATCAAGTTCATCTCATAAAGCCTATAGACAAGGAAATAATCACTAGAGAACTAATTTGATATCAGCTGACTATTGAATTAATTAGTAGAACAAGAAAGATGAGTATAAAATTTCTACTAGAAATAATTTCTACAGAAATCAATAATACCACTAATATATTGATCGTAAAAGGAAGTTTGGTTTTATAAACTCTTGCACTGTAATTTTTATTGGAAAATTTATTCAAAATGTTTTTAAACAAATTAAATATTTTTGCTTCATGTCACAGTGTGTCATTTAAAAGCACAAAGAAAAGTCTAATGCTGTCTATGATACCATGAAATGACTGCATCATTTTAAAATATAAATACAATACAAGCATGCCCTTTCAAACCTTTTTGCTGAGTACAGTGACTTTTGCTGAGGACTTTGGACTCTAGCAAGAAAATATTTTGACCACATATATAGTCATGGAAATAGTTCGGTAGTTTCTATCATTCTCTAATGAAAAAAAAAATTAAGTAAAATACTGTCATTTTCTTGTTTGAAGGGACAAACAGACCAGAACAGACCAGGATAGGCACATTATTGAAAGTGTCCTGATGGGAAGGTTCACACAGAACTGCAGAGAAGAATTATTTCTGCTGTCGCATTTAAAAATCAGGTATTAAAATTATAATTGTGTAAACAAATTGATGTTGGTCTGATACCACTGCAAAAGTGGAAGACATGAAAAAAACCCTACCATTTTGAATCAATCTGTTGGGGTTTTATCAGGCTAATGCTTGTTTTTAAAGAAAAAGAAGTACAAATGTACTGGGTTGTAGGCAGCCATTATATATTCACAGAATCGAAGACTGGCCCCTGCCTGCCCCCTTCACAGGTGGAATTGCCCTTTCCCCAGACCATTCATAAAACTGTTTTTTTCTGATGTGTTTCCAGCTCCTTCCTATTAATCACAGTGGAGCATGTGGCAGTGGTTCTTGTCATGCCAGGCCAGGAGAAACTCTCTGCCATCAAGTCATGGATATCGTGTGCAATACACAGGGCTGGACCCTGTGTGCAGTGTCTGAGGCTGTGTCAGGGAGGAGAGCTGCTTTAATACAGACAGACATCTGAGGGGTTGGCCCTGAAGTGCTTCATGGTATTGCACAAAATATTCTTCTTCCTTAGAAGAAAAAGAAAGATTGAATCTGCATTTTCGCCTGCCTTTGATTTCTCAATTTGCCACTCCGTATGTCCTGGACAGACATGCCCTGCAGCAAATATGGCCTGCAGCAATGGCCCACGCTGTTGACAAAGTGTGTAAGATGTGGCAGATCAAAGAACAAAGTTAATGTATGGACTGTGGTAGTAATCTGCTACTATCTTCTCATGGCATTTGAAATTTAAAGATACCCTGCCTTCTGGGAGCCTTTCTCTTTACATTCTTGAGCATCCTCTCCTTCCACAAACTTTGTCATTACCGTCTATTTTGTCCTCTTCCCCTGAACTGTCAAATTGCCTTCAAACAAAGGAATGTTAACAAAAGTTCCTCAAAGGGATTCAGCTCAGGAGAATTCAGCTCCTTATCTCTAGCATGAATATGTCAGTCCCAGCATTTCCATCCTCCCCTCTGGTCATCCTGTGGTCCCTCTTAAAGCTTCACCCCTTTTCATATAGGGTCTACTGGGGTTCTTAGTGGTGCTGAGAAGGTAATCATTACACTTAATTTCCAATTACGACCTGCTCTGGTAGGTTCACATCTCCTCAGAATCCTGGCTGATCAGATCCTCCATCCCAGCTCAGCTGGGGACACATCCCATGGGGAATGCGAATGCCTCCTCCACACGGGCTAGCTCTGCCTTCAGGGCACTTGCCAGATGGGCAACAGACCCATGAGACCGTTCAGGTGATCTGTGCTGTACCAGGGACATACCTAGAGTCAGGGAGGAAAGGTCCAAACCTGATGAGAATAACTGCTCAGAAAGGAGAATGTGAGCAACATAAGATTGGTGAGTTTGGACCATTGTAGGGAGGAAGGAGGGCCAAGAAAGGTAAGTGAAATGGCATGACTGAAAACACTGACTTTCCCATGGAGTGTGGAAATGGGATAGCTGACCCAGACAAAAATCATAAATATTAATTTAAAAAATAATCTGGGAGGCACCTTTGTGCAGAGTGAGTGGTGTCAATGCTTTGAATCAGGTGATGATGTCACTTTGGTTACAAACATCCTTTTTCACTGGAAGGAAACACAGGGTGTTTCATACTGCCACTAAGCCTGGGAACAGTTACTGCAGTACACTGGAGCAAGCACGGAAACATTTAGGCAGAAACCTCTGCTAGTTTTATGCAGTCAAGTACTTAAAGTCTCTTCTAGAAGCTGGTTGACTCCCTGGTTTTCACACAGGGCTTACCCACAGGCACTGAATCAGGCTCAGTGTTTTGCAGTTGCATTCTACCTTTGAACTTGGTAATTCTCTCATCTCTTAATCTCCTTTTCTGTAGGAACTGGCAGCCTGCCTGGCTTTAAGCAGAAGCTCTGGCAATGATTTTGCATTTTTTGTGTGTGTGGCTTTTTTTTTTTTTTTAAGTTTTTAGGGCACTGCTCAATGTTGAATTTGGGTCTCCCTACTGATATTCAGCTGCAATGACAGATACAGGGAAGAAAATGAGTTACAGTCAGTCCAGTTTATCTCATAGACAGCTTCAGTTATTCCCCAGATTCCTATGAATCGCATGATTTCTTTGATTGGCGTATGGGAAAAAAAACAGTGACAGCTCTATATCACAGCTATCTGTTGTGGCATGATGAGCAGGTATTTCCAAGGATCACAGGTGATCCCTGGGACATTGCATACAAGATTCAAGTTATCTGTCCTCTGATTAGATGTGCTCTGCTTCCTCCTGAACAGGGGTGGCAGACACAGCAGTCTTCCAGTTTACTTCCAAGTCAGATATGTTCAACTCACATTTTGGACACAGAAATGTCCTTCAGGTTTTCACTCCATGGTATAACATAAGGTTTTGGTGGCAGGTTTTTAAATGTACATTTTGAGATGTAAGAGAAAATCTGGAACATCTGTAAGTTAAATCAGAATTGAGATCTTCCTTCCTGAAGCCACAGGTTTTTGAACACTAAACCCATGGGTTTTGTTAAGGAAGTTCTTTTTTTTTCCCTTAGACATCTGGGCATCATAATACTTCCCCCAGACTATTAAAAAAGAGGAAGAAATCCTTTATCATTCTTCCAGTGTGGCCTCTGAAGGACTTTGGCACATTGCTCCTGGATAAAATCTGTCTGCTTCCTGAAATACATCCTGACTCCGATGTGGTTCCTGATTCCATCCATCCAGTAAGGTACCTGATCTTCTTCCAAGCAGTGCAGAGGAGGATTTTCAAGGGCATGAAGAGCATCTACATCACTCCTGCAGCATCACATGAAGTACATTCTTAACAGAAATACTGTGGATGAAAATAGCATCATTGACCGTATGATGACAACGGTGCTTTTGACCTTGGGATTTACTTTCCTACACTCTAATGTCCCCACTCCTTTAAAGTTATCAAACCGTACAAAATCCTTCACTATTTTTTGTTTCTCTTTCTAAACAGAATCTGCCACATTTCAATGGTGGGCATAAAAGATGTCTCAGACTCACAGGAACTGGAACATCATCCTCATAGGAAATTTCTTTACTTCTAACTCTTCATTATATGAGTTATTAAGCAACAACTTGAAGCTTGGGGGAGTGCAGTGGAGAGATACATAAGCTGCTCAGTAAGAATGAGGCTGAATCCTTGTCCACTTGCGAACCTGAAAGTTTCACTGTAATTGATGAAGATGTTGAACAAACCTAGTCCCAGAACTTGTCCACGTTTTTCCTCATCTTAAAACCTGATTGTTTAGCACTTGCTTCTTGCTCCTTATTCAGCCTTCAATTTGTAAGATGGCCTTTATTCCAATCCTTTTTTAAATATTTTTGGGGAACAAACCCAGGCAATACAAACTGTCCAGATGCTGGCACTGACAAATGGAAGCCTGTGCCCTGGTGTGGCTGGCTCTTTGCAGAAATTAGTGCCACGTGGTGATGCATGCCTTGCCAAGAGCCAGGTAATCCCAGCACAGCAGGCACAGTAAAAGCTGTGATTATTGTGAAGATATTAAACAGGGCAAGTGACGCAACAGGGGAGACCATCACTGAGAAGGAGAAAACTTTAGCTGCCATCCAGCTGTGAGGTTTGAGAGATGTCCACTCAGCCTCCCTGGTGTTGTCCAAGGAAACCATAAGGACCAGTAAATCTGCAGGATTTGTGCACTTTGTAGTAAACAAAAATAGTTACTAAGATCATTTTTCCTTCAAAATTTTCAAAACCTTAATGCTCTGTCAGCTGCAATGGGACATCACCTTCAGGTTGAGACATATCCTACCAACAAAGCAAACAATCCTCAAAAATCCCCAACTGCAAATATTAGATCTTAGATTTTTTTGGGCTATGCTAGTTACAGCCAACATAAAACAGGTCATCAGTGAGAGACAGTCTGAATATCCCTTCTCTGGAAAGGATGAGCAGAGACCCAGCCAAATAGAGTGTTTTTTGTGAAAGAAGCAGATGTAGAAGGATGCTGACATTGATAAGTCTTTATCATGCGCATCTGCATAGAATCATAAAATATGAAAAATGGTGAAAACAGAAGTCAAAGGCAAAAGTCCATGAGATTCATTAATCAATGATAAGGAATGGAAGCATATAAGGCAAATGAAAAAGCACAGAAAAATGACTTTGACACTTTATCACATAAAACTGGTATATCATTTCATAGAAAGCAAAAAAAGAAAAAACAAAGAGAAGGCTCATATTAGCACAGTTGACTCCTTCTGTCATAAACTCTGAGGAGTGAAAGAATTGTTCCTACACTAGAAAATGGAGCTGTAACAGGTGACTGGGTGGGCAAGAGTGGAAAGCTCTCAGCATGTGAAGATTTCATCAGTGGTGTAATAGCCAAAGAAGACAGACATATAGAAATCCATAACAGTAACTGTTGTTCTGTAGTTTCCATAACGTAATTGTTGCCAGCCTAGAGATAAAACTGAAATTATATGTGGTTCAAAAGATTGGTGTTTCAAGAAAAAATATTAGTTGAGGCTTTGCAAAGTTGTGCAAGAGAATTAAAATGAACAAAAGGTGTGTGTCAGAATCCTCCTACACCTGTGAACAAATTCCCAATGGATTAGTATTTCTGCCCAGATGGCAGATTGCAAAAATGAATTTATGTGTTTTAAAGGCAGAAAGAGAGCACCATCTTCCTTTGGTTATGACTTCCTGCATAATGTAGCTGCAGACTTGCATTCAAGAGAACTTTTAAAAAAAACCACTAGTAGTCTTAAGATTTCAAATAATTGAGAAACCACTGCCTTTCTTTTCTGTTAACCTGAATTATTGACTGGCACATACCATGAAGGATACATACAACATTAGGAGGACATGCGTCTGCTGGAACAAGTCTAGAGCAGGGCCACAAAGGTGATCAGAGGCTGGGAGCACCTGTCCTATGAGGACAAGCTGAGAGAGTTGGGGATGTTGGGCCGGGAGAAGGGTCCCAGGATATCACATAGCAGCCTGCCAGTACCTAGGGAAGGAAGCTGGAGAGGACCTCTGACAAGGGCACATAGTGACAGGACAACAGGGAATGGCTTTAACCTGAAGGATAGTAGGTTTAGATTAGGTATGAGGAAGAAATTCTGTACTGTAACAGTGGTGAAACACTGGACCAGGATGTGGATGCTTCACCCCTGGAAGTATTCAAGGCCAGGCTGGATGAGCCTTTGACAGCCTGGTCTAGTGCAAAGCATCTCTGATCATTGCAGGGGGTTTGAGTTAAATAATCTAAGGGGTCCTTTCCAACATAAATTATTCTACGATTCTTATCAAGTTGGTATTGTCCGGTTTTAATTTCTCACTAATAGGTTGTTTTTCTTGTCTGTGATATGACATTTTGACTAAATATTTTTATTTCCTGAAAAGAAATGAACCTGAGCTCTGAGAAGTCTTCATCCCCTCCAGATGCTTACTGACGAGAACCAAGTCACAGTCAGTGGTATATAAAAGTTAATAAAAACATTTCTAAAATATTACTGTCCCACATTGTTGTATCTGATAACTTAGTTGACAGTGTTCAGTTCCTGGAGATAAAATAGCTTTTCTCTCTTACTTTTTCTTTTTCACTTACAAAAGTTCTCTTTTGGTCTCCTATACAGAATTTCCTTATTAAAAAAAAACCCAAAAAACAAAAAAAACCAACAGACCAAAAATAATTTATTAGTGCATCATCTTGTCAATAGATACTGAAAATTGCCTTTTTTCAACATGTTTCTGGGTGACATTTCTCTCTCAGTCTGTAACAGTGCACCAGTAAAACCTTCCTACCTAGGATGCACGTTATGTGTACAATTTCTATGCAGAGAGTGTAAAGAGAGCGATGTCTAAAGTGAAGTAAACCAGGATGTTCTCTAATAATACTCTTTTTGCTTTTTCTGGAAACATCTTCTCCCCAGCTTGTTGCATCCATTAGAGTCACAAGCAAACAAGTCAACAAGCATCTTTGCTCACTGATTTCTTTCTCTGGCTCTTTAGAAACACCAACCACAGAAATTATATTAATTATACTATATTATGTTATGTTATATTATGGTATATTATGTTATATTATGTTATGTTATATTATGTTATGTTATATTATGTTAAATTATGTTCTAGTCTATTCTATTGCCTGTGTCAACCTTCTCTGCCTGTCCTGTCTTGCACAAGGCACAAGTGTGTCCCTGATGTGCCTCTCAAATACACCTGCCCTGCCATCACACCCTTCCACTGGTACCTAAGTGCTGAAACACACCTTCCCTCACAGCCAGCACCACTCTTCCTCTCCCACCTCCCTCTGCCCTGCACCACAGCTAACCCTGGCCCCAGCCCCTCCACATCTCGGCCCCTTGCTTCGGAAATTTCTCTTGAAACTATGGGTTCTGGAACCAAAGAGAAATTTAGTCGGTTAATAATATCTACAAACATAACTAAGTGGATTGAAGTAATAACTTATTCCTATTAATTTTGTCTTACTTATGTCTGAAAAATACCTAGACCAATCAGAAAAGAAAACTGCCAGTGATATGCCTTTTGCTGGCAATGCTGTTCCTCTGCATATCCTCAGGGATTGAAGGCAATTCCATAGAGGGGGAGTTCAGAAAAATGCTGTCCCTTGAACTGGAATCACCTTAAAGGTCTAAATACTAAATAGATTTCTTTAGAAGAGAGTCTCAGATTGAGTCTCAGAATACATAAAGAAGACCTTTCAAAAAGTGTACGAGAAACAAAATGTCTGTATTTGGATTACAGGTTAAGAATGCAGTTTATTACTCTGTGTAATTTAATTGCTTTGTTGCTAGGGGACACCCAGTCATACAAATGCCTTAAAGCAGCTCTTTACAGGGGGAAGAGTAAATATGATCCTGCAGCTGAACTCTCCCATTTGCTGCTAGATGCCCAGAAACCAGAAAAGGGAACTGCAAACCCTACTTGACACACAAGCCCCTTTTGGTAAAGGAAAGCCCTTGTTTATGTAAATACCCCTTTCTAGTAATTTGGAAGCAGCTGCTAACCACAAGTGTTTTAATGGCCACTGCACTATTTCAATTACTAATTTCTGAATTGTTCCCATCTCTCTATGGACATGTTGCAAATTATTGTAATTTGTTATGATGGACAGCATTAGAATGGCATCTATTAGCACTTCTATAGATGAAAGACCCTCATAATGTCTATTAGCAGCCCTTGCAGGTGATGACAATGATGGAGGGGAGTTACACCATCCCACATCTACTGTAAGCAGTAATTCAGCCACTGAGTTCTGAATAATTACTCCTTTTTTTGTTAAATTTGTCTCTCTTTTTCCCCTTTTCTTTGTCTCTCTTCCAGACATAAATATTGAAATGTGTAACTAAACTCAGACATCCTAAAATTCCAGTAGAAAGATTCTGCAGTATTTTACTACATTTAAAATTATTTTAAAATCTAGCATTTTACAGACAGTAAGCTCCTCATACACTTAATGCTGATTTTTGATTATTTGTTTTGAATATTGAAAGGGTGTAAGTTAGGATTCTAAAAGGTAGCAGGAGGCCTGTTACACAGTGGGTGGCAACACAGAGTGGCATAGCAGAGAGACAGCTTCTCTACAACCTTAGTGACCCCTGCAAGCTGTAAAAATCAATAAGAGAATCAAACCAATTAAGGGGTACTGAGAAGTTTACAGAGGCTGAAAATGGAACTGAGGGACACAGACATTGATTTATTGTCATAGTGTGATCCCAAATAATAGATTTATAATTCCATTGTTTGCCACTGGATTCTTTTTCTTCTTTAAAGTAATCAAATACGAGGCCCTCTTCTGCTGCAGGTGTATTAGGTAATTATCCTTGTGAAAGGTGCTTTTCTCCTCCTTGCTCTTTAAAATACTTGAAGATTCACTTAGACAAAAAACAAATGACTGAAAATGGTGTATGGCTCAGTAGGTAAGAGCAGCATTCTCGCTCTCTTTCTGTGTGGGTGGAGGGAATGTAAATGCTTTTTAAGAAAAAGAAATTGCAAGCAGTGCGTTTCCTGCTATCACTCCTCTGCTAGGGATAATTACTTTAGAGAGCATTCTCCTGAGAGTGGTTATGGTCTTGGATCCACACAGAGGATGGCGCCAAACCTTGCTCACCTCCATGATATGCCCATTGTCCTAATGACCCAGCAAGTGTCACACCTCTTCCCTCAGCTGCTCTGTGCTCCTGTCCCCTCACAAGACTCCTTTGTTCTTGTATGTACCCAAAGAAGATCGTTTCACTCTGAGCCAAAGGGAACATCCTGCAGCAAAAGAGGTGTGAGGTTTTTGGGAGGACTCTCCAGGTGCAGTGGTACAGGACCAATGACTTACTGGTGTGCTGGGGCAGGGCACTGGCTCTCTGATGTTCAGTTCAATAGCACTGGTACAGGGCTCCCCCTCCTCTGTGCGTTTGGCTTCACACTGCAGAAATCTGACTTCTTCAGTTTTGATGTCAAATAGATACACACTTGAATGGAGAGGTCCTTCCCTTGGTGTCACAGCTGTGCCATGCTGAAGTGATAGGTGCTTGCAATCAAGATATTGCAGCTTGTACACAAGGCAGCTGCCTCAGTTTGCTTTGAAATACCACCGGATTCTGGGGAAATGTTCCAGAACCATCTCATGTTTCAGCCTCTCTGGCATCCCCCTGGCTGCCCTTTCTCGGACAATGGAGTACTCCAGCCCAGTGCAGGTACTCTCCCTAGATGGGATTTGCTCATCCCATCATGGGTGTTGCCCTCCTTGGATCTCCAAACTGGAAGCTGCTATGGGATACAGCTGAGTAATTCAGGATCACTTTGGGAAATTAATAGCTCCATCCTTTGCAAAAATCCCTTTCTCCACTTTGTATTTCATTAGAAATGTCTAGTTCTACCAAAGAGGTAAGACACAATTGCGTGATCCGTGTCTCACTGCCCTCTTTACTCCGGTATATGACCAGAGGACTCTACCTACACCAAAATGCAATTTCTACTCTGAACTTTTTCTGAACTCTGCTCCTTCTGCTGCCCTGCCTGTGTCCTTTTTTTTTCCCAAACAAGATCTATTTGCAGAATGCAATTTCTCTATCTTGCTAACACAAGCACAGGGGGCATCTAGAATAAAATACAACAAAGCTGACAGTCACAGTACAAGCAAATTTAATTACTTATTACTCCTCTAAGGGAGAGGGGCTATGAAGGCATTGGAGAAGCAACAGAACTAGGATAAAGGTAATGCTGGGTTTGTGAATGAGGAAAGAGGAACAGTGAAAGGTCCTTAACACAATCACTTTGTGACTGCAATGTGAAAGAGGGCACTGAGTGCTTCTGGGAAAATATATCACAGCTTTTTTGAAAGAAACTGCTTCTCTGCCAGTCTTCACATCTTCCTTCCTCAATTCCAGCAGTTGCCATGCAGGGCTGTAGGGCTCAGCACAGGCAGAGCAGGCAGCAGGGCCACGGCTGGGTGACAGCCTCACAGCAACACAGGCAATTGCTTACCTTGTCTTTGTGGGTCACAAAAGTTGCTCCTAAGGACACAGAAAGTTCACAAAATCAAGCTGGAACTTGTGTGTGTGGAGATATCACCCTTCTTAATACAGTTTTCTCTAAAAATCAAGCTGAGCTGCTTGCAGTCCCTTAAATTTTGCCAAATACATGCAAATTCTGCCTTAAGAGTCTAGAAAACACCTTAAATTACTTTGGCTATGCACGATGGGAAGTCTTGAAGATTAAGTAATCTTTACAAACACTTTAAAGATAAAAAGTGTCACTTGCACGTTAGTGGCAGCAATATATACACCCTTATGTTGTTCATTTCTGTAGAGAAACGGGCACTTTAGCTAGAGCTGAGAAAGCAAAGGGGAGGGAGCACCGATAGACTAATTGCTATCAATCACACTCTTTTTGTGTAATTAATAGCATTTGCATTTACAGTCCTCTGAGATTTGTTTCCTCATCTGCTTGGTGATTTAACAATGTGACTCCCCCAAAGTCAGGCATCATCACAATAAAATTCTGATGTTTCCCTGGCAAACTTCTCCTTAAATTTCTTCTTTATCATTTACTAAAATAAAACCATTCATAAAGAGTCAATTCATTGATCCCAGTGACAGTGAGGAGCTTCAGCCTTGCTAGCAGCTAAATGGCACTAACATTGTACTGAATTTGGGAAGTAGTTTATTTGCATGGAAGAGCCTCATGGCTCAGCTATAGTCTGTGGAAATCCAGCAGCATCTACTGGATGTAGAGACCCATGAGCTTTGTATTCTTTAAAGGTTTCACAAAAGAGCCAAAATAGTTGTCATATACCAAGTGGTTTCACAAAGGCCGTGTCCCTCATTGGCATAATCCTGTTTATGAAAAGACAAATATATTCGGTCTTTTGTAACATACAAATGAACAGAAAAAAGTAAAATAGCCCACATTCTTCCAAACACACAAAAAGGATTAAAACCACCTCTTGAAATACAAATATATTACAAAAATGGGGATACTTCTTGTTGAAACAGTTCAGAGTTATGGCTTAGTTCAGTGATATTATACAAAATCAATAGGTGTAGCATATTCCTGGAGATGAACTATTTACAGTTTTTTTCTAGATACTAATTAAAATGATAATAGCTATTACTTTAAAACTGTCTTAACATGACTGATGCAGTGTCGTATTGGCTAATAATATGCCTCCATTTGTTTCTCACCCATTTATATGCTCCCACTTAGTGAAGTGTGACCCCACCAGATGTGCCTGCAGAACCGAAATGAGGGCACAGAAGCAGTGAAAGCCTTGCAGGCCCTTCAGCTAATTGCCATTATTGTGTGTTCAGGGGGAGCAGGAGAACAGCCATTTGTTTCTTCACCAGCCTTCCACTGCAAAGCCACAGTCATGGTATCCTGCTGAACTGAAATGTCTTGGTCGGGTGTTCCCACTGGTTTTCTGTGAACTTTTAAAGATTCAAATTCTTTATTGACAAGAGGATCTTAATCTTTACTATATTTACATGTTTTATTAGAATCCAAGCAATTGTCCTGGGTGAGTTATTCAATTTTACCTTATTTGAATACAAGTTTTGAAAGAGAGAGCATAAGGAAGACACTTTCCTCCCTCCACACACCTCCCCTCATTCTAAGGCTACCTTATGGGAGAAGATGGCATGTAAGACATGTTTTTTTTCAAAACCAGCATAACACAGTTGTCTAACTTATGTTCTGGGGGGTTTTAGCTTCTTAAATACACAGCGGGTCCTTACATTACAAATCCCTGTGGATGCTGATACTGAAGTCCAGAAGGATTATTTACTTTAGGCAGCAGCTCCTCGCACAGGCTGTCCTCAGCTCCAAGGCTGAGAGATGGGTCTGAGCCTATACCCATGGGTCAGAACGTGGTGGTAGCACCTGAAAAAACAGTTTCTTTACTACATGCGATGCTTTGCTCCAGATATCTAGACAGACAATGCCTCGAGGGTGCCCTGCTGGTGAATCCGCTGGGAAATTGTCAGCTCTTGCTGTGGGGCTCAGGGAAAGGAGCTTAATCCTCAGACTACTTCCTTTCTCCTCAAAAGCTTCATGTGTTGCATGTGGCAAGGACAGCAAAGGCCAGAGTGCAGCAATGACCCCTGCATGGGCCGTACAAACACAGCCATGGAGAGGAGCTGGATGAGGCATTGGCTGGGCATGGATGGGGCAGCCTCAATGAGACAGCCCTGCTGCAACCCAGGACTAGCTGGCTGCTGCATGGATGCAAAGGTGAGCAGCTGAAACTCAGCAAACTGAGCAGGTTTGAAATCAAACATTTTTTAAGTAGGGAGAGTAATGAGCCAAGGAACAAGTCTTTACATATGAGGTGTCCTTGCTGTCACCACCTGAAAATGTAAAATCTTGGGTTTCTTTTTGAAGTATTTGCCCTGCTTCCTCCAGCTTTTTGCAGCTGTTATGACTGGGTAGTTCAGATATTATTGATGGGAGGGATCCTTCTCCTTTGAAATATCCAACAGCAAACACAGCAGTCTCTTTCTGCCCCCACAGTACTGATCTGGTAATCCTGTAACTCCCTTCAGTTTTGTCTCAAAACACCTGTCAGTCTCTCGTCTAATATCATGTTCCTGACACGAGGAATGAGTGGATAACTGCTCTCTTTGTTGGCTGGACGAGTGGCACAACAGTGGCACAGCTGATGAGTGACGCAGTGGATGCTGAGGGCCAGATTTCCATGCTGCCCACAGCTGGTGGCCACTTTGTGCAGTCTCCAAGCACCCAGGGCTGATCAAAGCACCTGAGGTGTTCCTGCAGAGCCCATCTCCTGCTCTGTTTCACCCAAAAAGGGAGACACCTTGCAGGCTCTCAGATTACCCTGCATGATAGGCGGTGATGATTTTCTTAAACTGCAGTCTCATGGTCAAACCATGCAGGTCAAACCACAGTGGTGATGTGGACACACACCCACTAGCATGGCACGGAAATGCCCCAGCCCAGGAGAAGCCTTGACTGTGATAATAATCAGCTCTGAGGTCTCAAGAAGCAGAAAAAATCACATCTTGTGATTCCCATGGACAAGAGTGTGACACTTTGCTATGGACTTTGATTTAATCAGCTTTGAGATGATAGCAGGATCTGGCTAATCTCTAGGACGTATGGTTTAAGTTAGTTATGTAAAAAGAAATATATTTATGACACTAGAAATGCTGAAACATATGGAACATTATTTCTAACAACCTGTTGCTTAATAGCAGTTCTTGTCTTCTCTTTAGAAAGGCTAATCTTAGTCCTCATTTGTTTTCCAAATGATATTATTATTCAGTAAATAGAATATGAAGCCAAGGAATAGAAATTGCTCAGTTCCTGGCAAACTTTATTCTCATCTCGCTCAATAATCATGATTGTAATGATTTTATTCATAAGTCACACTAAGTTTTTCCCTATGGTAAAATTAAATTCAATGGAAATTGAATGATCTGTCCCCTAAATGCAAAGCTAAAAGCAATACATCTTGCTTCTACATGAAACAAACTATATTTATGCTCTGGATAGTCAATGACTGAGTCAGAAATAACTATTCTGATGAACGCTGGCATTCAACTCTTCCTTCTCTTTTTGTTTAATAGCAGAACAAAATGTCAGTCTAATAAATTAAAGCATAGAGATCTCTATCTACAGAGATCCCAGTATGTCAGAAAGATTGATACTAGATTGTTGGATGCAGAGTAATCAATGCCATCTGGGAGATCAGAATTCAAAAGTCAAACATGACACGGAACAGATTGATTTGTGTCATGTTTTATTAGAAAACATGTGCCATCAGCTCTCTACATTTCCATCAGACTAAAGGGGACCAACTTTAGGACTAAGTTTGGTGTGAACATTTTATTGAATTGGGGTATCCCATAAAACCAAAGGCTGGACATAATTTGCTGAGATTTTGGTTTAGTAGAAAGTTCCTACAAATGGAGAGAAGCTCTGAAAACCAGACACACAAAGAAAGTACCTGAGGTTAACATATAAAATGAAAAAATTGCATCTTCTTAGTTCACTATTGCCTAGTGAAGGTACCAGGATACCTTCTGAAGGAAGCAGGATAACTGCATGAAAGCCAAATAGTCTTTTCCCGTTGGAAATGAAGCAGAATATTTTTGGAGGAGTAGGGCCAGCAGAGCACACTCACTTGGGGTTTGACACAATCCTGAACCTGACAAAGGAGTGAGAGAACAAGAAGTAGGAAAGGCTGCATTGACTTAGATCAAAAACTTGCAGCCTTGGGAGATGAGTGACTGATGCTTTTGCAAAAGGCATTGCAATATTTTTATATTTGCTTGGCATTTGTGAAGGGTCACTATTCTGAGTTTATATTTGTCACATACAGTATACTGAGAAGATTTGAGGGAAGAAAACTTAATAATGAATCTGCTAAGGCTCTATGAGTATAAAAGGCTCTGTAATAACAGTGGCAGCATTTACCTGAGATATCTACATTATTCTGGAAAAATGTTCATGTACAGTTTATGGCTGTGATGTTCAGCAACTCACCTAATTTAAAACAATTTTGATAATGCCTGAATATTATATATTGCTTTAATCGAGGCTATGGCATGTCCATGACACAAATCTTGGAGAAAAAATGTCCCCACCAGTATTTTGAAAGCAAAGTTAGTTAAATGCGTGGGATCATTGAGCATAAAGAGGATGTATAGTCCTATCAAGGTGTTGGGGTTTGACCCCAATCAGCAACCAGACACACACAGCCACTCGCTCCCTCCCCCACCAGGGATCAGGGAGAGAACTGGGAGGGTAAAACCTACAAAACGCAGGGTTGACATAAAGACAGTTTAATAGGGAAAGCAAAAGCTGTGCACGCAAGCAAAACCAAATTCACTGCTTCCCATGGGCAGGTAGGTGTGTTCAGCCATCTCCAGGAGAGCAGAGCCCCATCATGTGCAATAGTTACTTGGGAAGACAAAGGCAATCACTCCAAATGTGATCCAGTCCCTCCAATCCCTCTTCCTCCTTCTCTCCGACAGCTTTATATACTGAGCATGATGTCATATGGTTTGGAATATCCCTTTGGTCAGTTTGGGTCACCTCTCCTGGCTGTGTCTAATCCCATCTTCCCATTGACCCCCAACATCCTCGCCAACACAGCCCTACAAAAAGCAGAAAAGGTCTTGGCTCTGTGAAAGCTCTGCTCAGCAATAATAAAATCTTCTCTCTGTTATCAGCTCTGTGTTCAGCACAAAGCTAAAACACATCCCTGTACCAGCCACTGTGAAGAAAATTAACTCCACATCACCCAAAACCAGTGCACCAAATTACCATAATACAACAATAAAAGTGTACTGGAGAGCAGAACAATACATCTAGACTTGCTACATTGCGTCTGCCTCACAAAGTGTATCTTTTGGAGTATGCTGAATTTTCCTAAAGTTTTGCCAGAGAGGTCCTTTTTAAGATTACCTTTTGACAGCTTGAGAAAATGGATGCTGATTTCCTTGGGTAGATTGAGACAGGGAGACTAATTAAGGCAGCACGGGAGCACAGCCCCATGTCACCCAGCTCTCCTATCAGTGAGCTCACGGGACAAAGGCAGCTCTGGCAAGGCAGATGTAGGTCAGCCCCATCTGAAATGTGTGGGGCTAGGAGGCTAGGATGCTTCACCCCGAGGGGCTGAAATGCCCAGGGTAAGGAAAAGGAAATGGAAATGAGGGACCAAAACCATCAAAAACATGCTGGGCACTGAGCAGTCCTCCAAAAATAATCACTTGGCTTGCTCAGGACTCTGTCTTCTGAATATAAACCTAAGCAAATAATGGCATCTATTTCTTTATTAATTTCTCTCTCTTGTTTCCAGTGGACTAGGTATCAAGAATCTATGTCTGTCTGGTTTATGCTGAGCTTACAGCCAAAGGAAAATGTGATCAGTGTTGAAACCACATTCCCCCAAATAATGGAGTTAATCACCTGACTGAACAGAGTGCAACAAGGAAGCAGCACATTTAAAAGAAAAACACGGTTTTGATTAACTTTTGATTAACTTACTTTCATGTATTTGCATGCACATGTGTATTTGGTATGTGTAAAAGCTTACGTTTATTTACACCTGGTATGCCTGTGGAGTACCAGGAACTCCCTTGCAGGAAAGAGTATGTCCTCTTTTTTGCCGTGAATTTACCTCTTGAACTACAGATGGAAGAACATTAAGATTTACAAAGCTATTACAACTGACATATTAAATTTCATGGGGATATGTATTTTAATTGATAGCCATAAAAGCAGTGCAGTAAAGGTTATCTTGCAACTATATTTGGAAATCACTTTCATAACATCACTTAATTTCTCTAGAAGATATCTTTAATCAAAGAAACTCTGCTGATATTATTACATATATTTTATCTGAAAGTGACCCTATTTTGTCTTGTTGTGACCTTACCTTATGCATGATTCGGCAAGAACGGGAACTCATTTACTTCCCACAGATCCTTTTACTTCACGTATCTTGCATAGATTTTCTATCCCCAAATCGACTAACACAAGAATATAAGCACTGGCTATGATATACTGAAATCCCTGCTCAAAAAATGGCTGGCATGTAATGGTGTCTTCGAGCAGCTGACTACAAAATGTTAGAAAATTGTGACAGAAGGCTGATCTTTTTCCTCCTGTTTTTGTAAAATAAAGATTTTTGTGGGGGGAATGTGTGTTGACAGAAAACCAAAATAATGCTGTAGTGTCACTTACTACATATAACATCAAATTGTTTTCATCATTAAAAATAGAAGAAAATAAAGACTGTGCTTTTTAACTTGCAACCCTGGGTGTCTCCCCAGCTGCTGTTGAACAGCAAATGTTTCTCCATCAGTGTGGTCTATGCCTTCCTGCTCTCAGGTATCCACAACCTGAATAACAGTACTGTGAGAAACATCAATTTAAAAATCTCCCTAGGCTGTGTAAGAGCATCACCATTTCAGGGAAGCATAACAGCTTGGAAGGTGATTTGACTGGCAGTTGTTGTTGCTGTTTCAGTCTGTGTTTTCCCTCCTCCCATATTAAAACACACTGTCTGTTCAGCTGTGCGTGGCTGGGGGGAGGCTGGGGCATGCAAGGCTGCAGGGCTGTCTGTAAGGGTGTCTGTAGGGCTGTCTGCGATGGTGGCTGTGGGGGTGTCTACAGACGTGACACTTTTTTCCTCTTTTCAACATGACAGTTACCGAATTCATTAAATAACATATCCAGCTGTCAACAATGAACAAGGGTGTGTTAGGAGCTGTATCCATATCGTTCATGAAAGCACAAGTGTTAGAATCACTTTCAAAGGTGTGAAATGAGAGCCCTGGTAAACCTCATGGTTTTTTACCTTCAATGCTCTTGTACAGAATGTGCCCCAAACTGCTCCAGGTCCCTACTGTGACACATCGGACTGTGCTAGTGACACCTAGTTACACATACATGTGCAAAAACATAATGGAGGGCCAGTGAGAAAAGTTATGGAGCAAACATGGACAAAGTGAACTGCAACAACTTGGTAAGATCACATAATTTCCAGCCACAGATCTAGACATCAACATATGTGGGGTCATGTATTTAGATAGCCAAAAGTTCTTTGATGTCTACTGGACAACGGGCAGGTCAAGCAGTTCACCTGCAAGGGAGGAAGAAAGATGGCCCTGGCCTGAACATGTTCATTGGTTTCAAGGTACAAAAAAGAGAATAAGTGACCAGTTTTAACATAGGGGTGATTACCAGTGGGGTCTGAGTGGTGCGGCATAATCATAGACAGCCTGGAAATGGAATGAGAGTGGAGTTGACGTGGTCAGCTGATGATACAGAGTTATTCAGAAAGAAAAAGAACTAAGGTTGGTTGTTAGGAGCAGTGGAAGAATCTGAAAATTATGACAGACTGGGGAAAAAATTAGAAAATTAGGTTGAACGCAGATAAATGTAAAGCACAATGAAAACTTGTTTAACCTGGCTTAAGCAAAAACTTGGGCTATAAGTATCATACTAAAATTGCAAACTCAAAGTTCAGCAGTCCAAAAAATGCACCAAACAGGAGGAGTTAAAAGAAAGGAACAGAGAACAAAGCAGAGAACATGGTTATACCTCTGTAGCAATGCATGATGTATTTGAATTTGACTTGGTTAGGTAGTTCTGGCCCTCAAATTTCTGCCCACTGGGAACATAATGGAAGTGGAAGTTTAAACAAAGGGAAATAGTATGGTTATTGATATAATGCAATTTCCATTAAAGCACTGATTAATTACACTAGAATGCATTTGCTTAACAATAAATGAAAGAGTTATTCTATAAGAGCAAAAGTGTCCTGGACAAGGTGAACACAACAGTAAAGAAAGAGTAGATGGACTTCAGATGAAAGTTTCATAGGCCCAAAGCAAATCAAATAAGAGGTTTTTTTCCCCCATGATGTAGAATAAAACTGTTATTCCTTGTTGCAGAATTATGACTTCTAAGTGTTATTTCCACAAGACCAACAAGACAAATTCCACAAAGAAAAATCCACTGACAAAAATGAAATACAAATTTATTTCTCTCTCAGGAAGTGTCAGAGGTGTAATTTTTCAGAGGCTGGGATGGTAGAGCTGGAAGGCCTTTTTCCAAGCTTGCCCTGTGCTTTTGCTGCTCTCTATCTGCTGAGTGCTGCTCAGGGCAAAGCCCTGGGCTGCCTGTGGCTGATCTGGCCACTACTGCCACTCTTGTCAGAAAAGTGTTGAACAATAAATACACTTTCCCACATTTTACAGTAATTATCTAAATGCAAATATAAGAAAGGAATTGAAAAATTAGTAAAGTGACAAATGCCTTACCATGCAGTAATGGATGCTGTGGCAGTAATTGCTGCCCTGCTAGGGTCTATCTGGGAGATACATTTCTGGATGTTTTGTCCGTCTGTGGTAGGCTTGAACATTTTGACCAAGGATCAGACTGGCAAAACAGGGACTTTCTGTAAAGTTAACTGCCCTGTTCAGCCTGACAAAGAGGTCAAAATTAGTATTTTTTTAACTGACCCAGCTCTGCAGCTCTACTCTGCCAGAATCAGTTAAAATCATAGAACTGGTTGGAACCTGGAGGACCACCATGCCCATATTAATTTACCAGCTAGGATAAATGAAAAATTTTTGCTTATATAAGATAACCAAATTAAATAATTGCTGGCCTTTATGCTACTGTTTGCAGAAAGTGCACTGGGGCTTTGTTATTCTTCTGTTATTTCTTAGGATTAATTCAGATTAATCTGAAAGCTTCTGAAACCTTTACACAGTATTACAGAGATCATGCCGGTTCATCAGCAACTTTAGTCACAAGTTTTTTGACTGCATAACAAGTATATATCCTTTCCCTAACCCCTTTTAGAACTGTACTTCCAGTGAATGAAACACATAGAGGCTGAAAGATTCAAAAAAGCAAAGATGTATTAGGGGGGGAAAGAAAACAAACAAAACTGAGCACCTGCTTAGTGACTTCAGAAGCACATAATCTCCCTTTGGTCCCTGGTAAAAGGCCAGACAGCCTTGGTGAAAACACATTTGACTCAAAAGAGGAACCTGAACACTGGAAAAATCTGTTGTACATAGAGACACAAAGCATTGCAACATGCCTTTTGAGGGAAAAATACATGGATTAAATATGAAGAAATGAGTGTTCTCCTGAGGCTGATATTTTTATTCACCTTCTGGAACCAGGTACCATGTGGTATATTTAGTATATATGTTATCTCACAGTTGTGGGTTCAAAAATCCTAAAAAAACACATCCTACTCAATTCTGGTGCACTTTTCCAGAAAATAATTGTATCCACTTACAGCTGTTTCCTTGGTGTATGTCTTCTTTAAAGGTTTAAGCTTAACTAAAGCTTTCTTCAAAAAAAACCAGACATTGAGAAAACAACGCTGCCAAGAAATCCTAATCAAGATTTAGAAGAGCCTGTTGCTATGGAAATAGCCATGGCATCCTGTGTCCAATATGACTTCTGCAGTGCTAAAAACAGGTTGAAAAGAACATCAATGATACATTAATGGTGCAAATTTAGCCTTTATTAATTATGCTTTCATTGGCTCTTTTTTGCCTGCAGGCAGAGGAACTGCCTCCTACCAGGCAGGGTGAATGCAACAGAGAGGAATTGCTTGCCCCCAGGTATCCAAAATGAGTTCATTATTTTGCTATATATTTAATTGGAGTGGTTGTATCTGCTCTCACTCAGCAGGGCTAACACTAAGAGTTGAGAAATCACGACTTAACTCTGCAAAAAATAATGTAGTTTTGGAGAGCAATGGCTCCCTGCTCCGGGGGAGTGTTTGAATGTGGGCTGCAGTCAGGGCTGCTGATTGTTCTCATGAATTGGTAGGGCCCCATAAAGTCTCAGCCCCACAGAAGGCCTGTACCTGTTTATTTTACATCCCAAATTAAACGAGATGCACTGTGCAGGTATCATTTCTATCCCATCAAACTCCAAGACGTGGTAAGTCTGCATCTCCAGCCCACCCATCTGACAAGCCTGCTGTGCCAGTTCTGCCCTTTCAGCTCCATCAAATCCCACCCACTCACTTAATTTTGACCTTCTAATATTCAATGGCTGTGTCACTTTAATTGATGCAAAAGCATCACGCTGTACTGCAAAAATTGCCCATGAGTTCAGGAGTAGCAGGGTCTCATCCCAAGTCTATTGCAACATCAGCTCTTGGACTCTGAGGAGCCCTTCTTTTGTATAGTTTGATTCCTAGTTAAAAGATTACTGAAATTGAAGATACAAATTGTCATTTGTGCTTGGAGAGTTAATGTCCTTGGAGGTGAATCAGGATGATTTGCACCTCCTTCTGGTCCTGGATCTGGATGTTTTCTGTTCCAAGTAGATCTCATCACTTTGATAATGCTCAAGAAAGCTCAGGTTATGGCGTGGCTCCTGCCAGGCATAATGTGTAGCACATCCATTTTGGGGCTGTTCATGGACATGTGGAGATTGTGGGTGCAATGGGGACTGAATCCTTTACAGCAGTGGCTTTTCAGCGCTTCCACATGCTGGGCAAGATTCCCTGTGCATGTATAGTGCAACTGTATGGAAAAAGTGCAGATGCTGCTTTCCGTGTCCCCTGCACCTGAATATCTGATTTTTCACCTGGGCAATCACCTGACTGCTGCAAAACCTTCCTGCAAAATCATATGTTTTAAGAGAAAGATGTGATATTTAACATACAACATGGAAAAGCCCATATTATACAGGGTGCCTAAATCTAGTATTTGCAGACGGATCTTGAAAGATTTTGGCCTGTGTATAATGAATTCATGTCTTAATATCCAGCTGATCCAATGCAGTTCCTTGTAAGCCATCTTATGTCAGTGATGACTACAGTGAAACTACTTTTAGAAACTAGAACACAGTTGTCTGGTTATCTCAACTGAAATTTGCACCTTTTAATTTAACCTGATATGGCCTCAGGATCAAAAAAGAAAGAGGAAGAGTTAAGTCCAATGTTGGTAGAAGGACATGCTCTAAAAGCCTGATTATCCAGACGGAACAGATAAATCTGTTACTCTTTCTCTAAATATCAACATTGCATAATTAGCAGCTGTGAAAATAATGGAAGCCAATTGAAGAAAAACATGGCATACTCTACATTCATTTATTAAATACCTTATGTTTCCAAACAGAGCTTTCCATATTTGCTGCAAAACTCTGTAGCTTCATGCTTTACACAACTGAGCAAAGATGACAGCACTGAAATGAGCTATTACTATTTCCATCAGGAAGATATGGGGAACTAGTCTGTGTCTTTGAGGCGAAAATATATATTCATCAAATGGAAAAGCTTTAAAAAGCACCACTATCTAAGATATCAGCATCCCGTCTCCCTTGGAGACAGCTAAACCCCATATTTATCTAAATTATCTTGGTAATATGACAGAGTGATTGCTCACTAATGCTCAGTAACAGTTTTCTTTGTCATTTTCCTAGTCATTACCTCCTCAGAATGAACTCCAGAATAAACTGCTGATGCATCGTGACTAGAATATAAAGCTTATCATCACAACAGAAACCATTTCTATTAAACTCACAAACCTGTACGTTGGACTTCTGACATTTTCATTTACAAAAAATACTACTCCTCTATTACAAACTCTAGAGGTGAGCTTTAGATGAGCCTAGAGATATCTTATTCTTAAAACGGAAGTAAAGTAATATTTATTTTGCACAGCTGTCTTATATTTTCTTTCTCCTCACAGCTATTCATGCACGGGAGCCACATTCTCTGCAAAGCAAAGAGCACAGCCCAAACCAGGCTAGTTTTGTAGGTACTGTATTTCACAGCCTGTTCAGCTGCATTTTTAATTTGGATGTTTAAGTCTATTTGCCCTTTTTCAGGAGCTAGAGAGACTCACTGATTACACAGTCTGCCCGAATCTCATTTTCCCTGCTGAGTCTGAGAAAAGCCCTCACAGAAGGCTTGTGCACATGGCAGCTGCTTGACTCCTCCTCTCAAAGACTGGAAAATTTCAGTGCTGACATCCATTGTCTTTATTTCAAATTAAATGGAGCTGATTTTTTCAGCTGCCAAGATGGAGCAGACAAAAAACTCAATCAGAAGGAGCCAAAGTGCTGCCATGTGAAGCTGCCTGACTTTGACACAGTGCCTCAGCCTAAAAAAGAGTGTTAGGATGACCATAAAGGAGGATCATGTCTTCCTCAGTGTTACAACAAATGGATGTGTACTGATCCTTCAGGGAGTCCTAAAGGCCAAAGCACTGGGGAAATGCTGTGGAGCTTTTTTCTACACTGCACTGTCTGACTTTCTTTTCTACAGGAGGCGATCCTGTCTGTTTGATGGGCAAATGGCCACTGGCAACATGGGCAGCCACAGAATGACAGAGGTACTTCCTCCTGTGAGCTGTCAAATACTCTTCTAACCTTGCAAAACAAAAAAAAATTGCACAAATAAGCCACACATATAAAAAGTTATCAATAGTTTTTCTTAAGCTCTGCTGTAATTAGGAGGGAGGAGAGAATCACAGCACACTCTGAGTCCTAAGAAAGTGGGGCCCACCTGAGAAGTATGATATTTCTAAGTCATTAGGGCACAAGGAATCAAAGAGATCAAATTTCTCTTTATCTTACAACAGTCTGCCAAGCCACATGATTTCCCTTGAAGTAAAGAAAATTCCATCTATTTGCTAGCCTAGCTTGATCATGGAGGTCAGGTCAGGAGCATGGAGGAGTTCGGGTCAGCTTGACCAGCAGCTCAGGTCAGATAATTGGAGTTGATGACCACAGAGTTCAGGTCATGTCCTCAGTTTAGCTAATCCACAGGTGCAGTTTGCAAAAGAAAAAGGGGACAAAGAGAGTCCTGAGGCGCCTTTCACAGCTGAACCCCAAGAACACGCAGTGGTTACTTTAATGCACCCAAGTTTTTCCCAAAAAGTGCCATCTGGCAACACCATGAACGCTTCTAGCCCCGCACCACTGGAGCAGAGAGCTCAGGGAGGAGCAGCCCTGGGCTGGGCTCTCTGCTGAGCCACATCCCAGGGCTGTGCAGTGCTCCCCTCACCAAGGCTTGGGCTTGCTTGGGACAGTGCATGATGCGAAACACTTGCTGCCAGCAGCTTTCAGGCACAACTTCCCAAAAAAATACAGATGGATTCTTTCATTTTTAAAGGGAAGGGAAAGATATAAAGCTGAAGTCTCACCATGATTAGACTTTTCAAGTCCAGGTTGCCTCATTACCATTGCCTTCCCTGGAACACAGTGGTGAAGATTTGTGTATTTCTCTCTATGTGCAAAGGGTAGATCTCCTTGGCAGGCAGTGCATTTACCCGACAGGACAATGAAGGACTGGCACAGAAAGGATATATTTTTCCCTTCCAAAGTGTTGGTGCATGTCTATTCAACTTCTGTTTTCTTATTTTCAAAAAGCCATCTACCATCTGAACGTGATCAGTCTCCTTGAGGGCTAAGAAACGAAAGAGTGAATGTGTTCCACATGCTGAATGGGCCGTGAGGATGGGGCTGGGAGGTTGTCCCAAGGCATGTGTGTCCTGCCTCCATGGAGTGAGGGAGTTCAGCATCTACAGGAAGAATTCCCACTACATCCATGGATTAGCATGAACTTACTTGTTATCTATTATTCTGAAACTAGATTAATTTATAAATTTCCTAGATGCAGGGTGAGAAACACGACAGGAACCTGAGTGTGTGAGACCCAACAGGCTGAGCTAGACAAAAGCTCAAGTGAGCTCATTCTCATATGTCCAGTGCCCAGCATTGCATGGGTATCCACATTTGGCATTTTGTGGCAGCAACTGATTCCACAGTTCAGTTATGGATTCTGTAGTAAATTATTTCATCTTTTGAGATTTGCTGGAAATGTCATTTAATGTTCTTTAGTTGCTGCTAGTGAGAAACAGTCACTTACCTTTTCACCTTCTCTATATATCTCTTTTCCTAGCCAGGAGTTTTAATCTGATCTTATATGGAACATATTCCCATAGACAAGATTTGAAAGTTAAATGGCTAATTTGCAAATCAAGCAACTTAATGAAATGTTTTTAAATAAAGATAATATGCCTCAGAAGAATACCTATTTTAAGATGGAGATCAGTTCAGATAGCACTGAGATAGGTAAGATTATTTTCACTGCTTGATCCTTTGCTCTTGGGGCAAATTAAAACACTCAAATATTTGAAAATATATATATTGCAATAATGAAGCAGTAAAAATATCAGCAGGAACCACCTAAGTATGTGTGGGAGAGGTGAGAGGGGGCAGGAGGAAAGGGAGTAGGAGTTTAAACTAGCATAGAAAATTCCCTCCCCAAAATAATTTGAATGCAAAAAGAAATGAATCTATTCTATATATTTCCCATTATAATGAGTTGTTTTTGCTTCAGGCTGTCAATCAATTCTGCTGACAAAGACTCCAAGCCTTCAAATATCTTGCATCATGCTATTGCACGAGCTAAAATTAAATGTAACGGAGGGTTAAGAAGAGATACTGAAAATTTTTGTTAAATTTATCAACTAGGAAAGTGGCAAGAGCTACTTTATAAGAAAATAATTTAATTCTGCAAGGTGATTTAGTCTGTCTTTTATGACTGTGTCTGAAAAATTAGCAGGCTACATAAGCAAAATAGCTCTTTTAAAAGTGTGCAGTAGATCTGCAGACAGATGTTTTGATCCTTAAGGAGATTTTAATCCATATTTGTACAGCCCTGAACCCAAGACTTCAGGTGGCCTTGCCTAAGGCAAAAAACAAGGTAGGGGAAATAGGCATTAAAGAAATACCACTATCCCAATTTGGTGAAAGGAGAAGTCTCATAAGAAACCAGCCCCAAGCCTGGGGTATGCCCTGCTGGTGACACCAGGGTGCCAAAGGGGATTATCACTCAGGAACAAAGGCTGGGGGTACCTCAGGGCATCCCCGCTGGCAGTGAGAGCACACTGTAATCACTGCTGATCACACGTGAGGTGCTTCCCTTACCAGCAAGGCCTCTGAAGAGGACAAAATACATCCCAACTTTCAGTATCATTATTATGGATGTAATTGCAGGGAGACTAAATTTTTAGGAAAAGAAGTTTTGGTATTTTGAAAATTAATGGGAGGCCTTTTTGACCTGAAATGACATTCACAATTCTCTAATCCTCTCAGAAGCAGCCTCGTCACGCCACACGAACCATTTAGAGGAGCTCCAGGCCACTCTAAAATCAGGGGGCATATGATTAGCATTAAACCAAAAAGCATTTTAATCCTGCTGCAAGATTAAAAGGGTGCTGAAAAACAAAGTGGTCTTCCTGTTTCCCTCTGAACAAAGTATTTCATTTCATAACAGCAGGAAGCTCTGGAGAAGAAACACATGCACATTGGGGTGGATGAGCGTGTGCATGGAGGACTTTTCAGCTTTTATATATCCAGCTATCAACACCAGGGCAGTTGCTCCCAATCTGCATTGGTATCACTGAGAACAGCCCCTGGTCTCCAGCCATCAGACCTTGCTCAGTTCTCAAATGGCTTATCTGTAGCTCACTAATAGAGAGGCTTACAAATAAGTGGCTCAGCTTGGTAAAAGCCACTTTATAAGCTGCCTGCTACAATACAAAGCTTCCTTCTTTGATTAAAAGGTACTAAATTTATGGGAAGACAGCAGTGGTAGCCCTTCCTGGCACTTATTGAGAACACACTGATTTATGAGAGCAGAGAATCCAATAAAAATTTATAGATTGAGTCAAAACCTTTCTGGTGGAGCTAAAAAATATGCTTTTAGATATTTGTAAATTATGAACTGCTTCCAGGACTTAGGGACACAAATTGAGCACTTTTAAAAAACTCTCCCTACTTAAAAACTGCGAACATGGGGCTGACATCATCCTATTTAATCGTAACAACTGTCTGACCATCAACACCTTGGGCTATCTGTTGGTGCCATGGGATCAGAAGTGCTCTGAAGGTGACTATTTTTTATGCAGGACTGAGGGATCCAGGGCGATCAGGCTTCTGTTTCTAACAATTCACAAAAGTACCTGAAGCTCCTAAATCCAGGGCATAGGCTGAAAATATAAGGAAGCATTACTGCCATGTTTCCATTCCTTTGTTATTTTATATGTTGAATTTGGTCTTGAACCAAGACTGGAGAGGGATTTGCCCTTACTATCTATTAGTTTGTTCAGTATCTGTAATACTTGCCATAATAAGAAACAAAATCCAGAGTGCTGTGCTAAGATGGAGCACCTGTATTTATTCTTTCATCCATTTTCCCTCGTTCATGGCAAATTTCCATTCCAGCTAGTGGAAATGATAGTATATTGATGGAAGATGACTCAGAATCTTGAGAAAGATGAGATAGAAAAATCAAAGGGAATCTTGCAGATTCAGCATCTTTATTACAATATAATAGTATCAGAGCATATATTTCCTTCTGAAGACATTCCATTAACATGTCACTTGCTTTGGACTCTTGGATTCAAGAAAAAAAAAATCTTAACCAGCACTTGATGGAAAATGTGCTGCAGGAGAGCCTGGTGCTATGGTAACAGAGCTGCACTGAAGCAGGAGCCATCAAACACTGGCTTTGCTCCCATCGAGTTCAACCGGAGGAGCCACTGTCATTTCAAGCATCATGAAATCACTCCTTTTGTTTCTGTGTCAATGCAGGATAGTCTTTCTCCAGATAATTTCCCTTCCAAGTAAGATTTTTAAGGGAGCGTGCATACAAATGATGCCAGTTAAACTGACTTCTTTGGATACACCTCTGTTCACTCAGGGCTGAGCACCCAGATACCTCCTCCTGCATCTTAGATTTGCTCATGGCTCTATTACCCTACTTTGCAAATAGCCCATGAAATACAAGGATCTAAATGTATGTGCCAAAGATCTGAAAACTAAATGCACACTTTGTATTTACGAAGTGGCCAGTGGCCTCACAAGTCTGCATTTTCGAGGGCTGATTTCAGGCACCACAGTAGGTGTGTGCAGGCAGATAGCAATTTCTTCATATTAAACTTCAATGACCATTAGTTATTTCTGAAAATGTAAGCTGATGACTGTGCATACAGGGATGGTAGGATTAGGGTCCAGTGGTGATTGAAAACAGGTATCTTCTAACAGTCCCCAAATCCCTAAGGAGATTGCCTGACTTGAACTAAACCTCTTCAATTTTTTCTTCTGCACTTACTTTCAGACCCTTGGATAGTTTTACTGATGACAAACAAACAAACAAACTGAAGAGCCAATTTTAAATTGATTGCAAATGCAGCAGTACAATTAATTATGCCTAATGCCATTACTAGATAAATGGGTCACAGCAGAGAAGGGAAGGGTATCTGGCAGCTCTGTGTTTCTAGGGTGTGTGTGAGGTAGCTTTAGTCTTCAATTTAGGAGTTTAATTTGGCTGCTGTGTACCCAGAACTTTAGGAAAGGGATTGCTGGCTCTCCCAGCTTCTGTATCCCATGGAGAAAAGTGCTGTAGGTAAAGAGCCATCCCACCCCACGTGAGAGCCTCATGCCCTGCACTGACTGCTCGGGGACACTGTGTAGCCAATGAACCCTGCAGAGGAGGCAGCTGAGGCTCTGTTCCAGCCTGGTGTGCATCTCATTCATTCATGGGACCAGAAGTCCAACAGAGGCGAGCAGGGGATAAAGCACAGCTTTAACAAACAGCCTTGTGATTCTAGAATTGTTCTCGAGTGAGCTTGCTTTCATCTTTTATCAGACAAGACAATAGTGCTCATTTTTCCCCTTTAAAAGAAGACAAATGGAGACTGCAAATAACACTGTGGCCCTTAAAAAAATGAAGGCACAAATTTTGAACAGAGGTACTGAGCACCATTTCAGTAAAGACCTCCAGGGACATGAAAACCAGCCCCAGTGTGATGTTGGAGACAGCTAAGAAACAGGATTCATCTCTCTCTGAGAATTTTTTTGGAAGAAAATAAATCTTTTTTTGGTTGCAGATTGCTCCTCAGAAAGTTTTGCCCAGGTCTGCATACAGCTGTAGCTCTCAGGGTGTTATGGCAGCAGTTTCCTCACAAGTGAGGCATAATTTGAGAACAAGTGTTTATACATTCAATGTGCAATGCAGCAAGTGTCATTGCAGAGGCGCAGAACAATAACAGGATATTGCTCATGCACCTTCCTTCAACTGTTTTTGCATGTTGTTAGATCCTGGTGGGACTTCTCATTTGATAAAAGTTAAGCAAGTGCACGGAGTATAGCAAGAAGTGGGCCCATGTCATGATAAGGACATTATAGGTCACCCTGAAGATATTTATAATGACTTTGACCATGCCCATGTTTATGGCAAGGTGCTACCCTCGCTGTCCTTATCTCTCTCTAGTTCCATCCTGCAGTGCTCTACTGGCTCTCAGGAGTGGAAACCCAGAGGAGTCATTGCAGGGAGGAGCACGGAGCTGCTTCAAAAAGTCACTTAGAGACGGAGCAGCTGAAAGCAAGCTCCCATCAATCAAAGACATGTCTGATGTGCTGATCTAAAAATAGCCCTGCGCAGTCTGTGAGAGGTGGCAGTCCATTCCAGCCTCCACCTTGCCTTTGCTCAGGGTGTCCTCACAAGGCACGGAGCAGCGCTGCCCATGCCCCCACCAGGAAAACAAGCAGCCGCTGAAAAATGAGGGCAGGTCCTTGTGCGTGATGGTGTGGAGGTTCAGCGCAAATAGTTGTCTAGGCAGCAGCCTAAGACAAATCAATACCTGTAATAAGGCTCATCATGCTCCAGTAACTGCTGCAATCTGCATAGGAAGACTCGTGCTGGATGAAGGGGAAATGTGCGCTCCTGAGTTAAAAAGCACTTAACAGTAAATTCTCATTAAGTGAAAATTATTTGCTGATGAAAGATTAAGCCAGTTGGCAATGGGACAAAAGATGGGTGTATGGCAGGGAAAGAGCACATAATGTTTTCTGATAGATTCAGCTGAGGTTTGTGGTGGTAATGTTCAGTGTAAGCAGCACAAAAACACTGCAGCTTTGCTTCCAAGCATAGCTACTTTTTAATTCCTTTTTAAGAATTTTCCTAATATTCCCACAGAAGAAAGCCAAGGCAGATCTATTGGAAAATAGCTGGAGAGGCTATTTTTATATCTTTAATTAAATATTGTAAAGAAATACACTTCTAAGAAAAAATATGTGCTCATATTATAGTATGGGGTTTTTTTTTCCCCAAATGTGTGGTTAGGCTGTTAGAGATAAGAGCATTTATGATTTTCTGTATAGATCTGATGAAGCAGCTTCTTCATTTACATTTCAAAGAAGGAATTGGATGGGTGAATTATGCAAGAAAAGAAAATAAGACAGAAGCAAAAGAAAGAAATCAAAGTGAGAGGAGCATCATATAGCTACAAATACCTCCCGGAGTTACCCCAGAAAGAAGAGTGTTCACAGCTCACTGTAGCTTCATGCCTGACAAATGCAAACAAATCTTGACCATTTTACGGTGGGAACAAGAGCATGCAAGTTCAGGCGTGAGGGGGAGGATTTAAAATGCTTTTATTACTGAGTATTGGCTTCACACCACTAGTTAATGGCTCTTGAGATGTGCCCCTGGCAAATAACCCTTCCTCGAGAAACCCAAGGAGTGGTCCAGCCATGCAGACAGACCTCGGCTTCCATGCCTGTCCATGGGTCCTTGGGAAGCTGATCTGATGTCCCTCGGGATGCTGCCGGAGCGATGTCCCTGGCGCTGTGCTCCACACCCCGTGGCACTCGGCACTGAGACTGCCGGGGACACACGGCAGAGATTTGCATTCCCTTTGCTCGCTCCGGCCACGAGTAAAGAACGAGCCCAGGGTGGGGAGGGTGCCTGCCTCCGACGCCCTGCCTCCTGCCACCTGATCTCGCAGCCATTCCGTCCTTCCCTCCGCTTCCCAGGCAGCAGCAGGCGACAGCCAGCAAGCCCCAGCTGCGAAGGGAACAGCCTGGCCGAGACTGAGTGAGTACAGTGATTTACACCGAGCGAGCCGGACAGCTGACAATGGAAAGGAAATTAGTTGGAATCTAAACCTAACTAAAAGAAACTACCCAGATCACCGACACTGTAAATTGGATTAAAATTAAGTCCTACGGGAAAATCGATGGAAAGAGATAAGCGAGTAAGTCAAAATGACAGCAGAACGAGGCAGATGATCCCTGAGAGCTTATTCAAGAGAACTAGTCAGAAGTAGAAAAGAAAATTTAATTGAGCCAATCCAAATCTAAATGGTAGAAAAATAAAGGGAAATTGGAAGAGATTAGAGAGAAAGCCCAAGGAAAATATTTTTAAGAAGGTTGTAAATCAGTACACAAAACAGAAAATGGGGTGGGAATTAAAGGTAAAAAAAGGCAATTTTAATTATGTCTTAGAGTAAGTGAAATTAAGTGCCCGGGAGTAAGTTTTTATGGGATGCATTTGTTTGCATGGAAGCAGACTTTTATTGACAAGATATTTTTCTGAAAACCGGCTGCTTTTTTTTTTTACCTATATATGCTATTACAAAGCCTCTGAAATGCATGTGTTCTCACTCCATGCTCTGAAAAACACCTTTTTTTTCTCTCTCTCTTTTCCTCTACAGGTTCGTCCCTTACAGAGAAGCTGCTCAAGACTGTGGGCAGCTGGAGCTGCCAGCATCCTGCCAGCCTCCCATGAGGGAGCCTGTCCCAGGGTGAAAGGCTTTACCTTTCCTCGGCTACACCTACAGTACCACTGGATGTCACTGTTGTTTCATAAAAGACTAAAATCTTACCATGATCTTTTTGACAAATGATGTTTAGTACATAAATATCTACATGTACTTATATTCTCTTTCCCCAACTTTTCTGCACAAGGATTGAAATTATAGAATGCCTGTGTGACCTCCTCACATTTTTGATCGCTGTTTTTATAGAGACTGTGCTTTCGGGTCCTTTTGTGGCACTCTAAGAGGCATCTCTCCCATAAACGATTGCTTTCTGCTGTGGTAGATGGGGAGTGTGGTGGAGCTGCCACAATAAATTTCAATTGTTTTGAGGTTTCTTTTCTTCCATTTGTTTTATTTCCAGGCAGTATTTCAGCTCACCTCGGCTGGGCTGATCGCAGCTGTGTTGGGGTAGAGGTGTGAGCTGCCTGTGGAGCTGTTGCTGTGTGTGTGGAGCCCAGAGAGGCGGGCACTGCCAGGGCAGTGCTGCCCACAAATCAGGATTCCCCTGGAGCCGTCTGCTTCCCTCCACTGTTACAGAGGAGTGTGCAGAGACTGCCCCTAAATCTCCTGTACCTTCTGGACTAAGAGTCAGTGAGAAACTCAGACCACATTCCACACAGAGGAAAAAGCTCTTTTTTCTTCCCCATTGGTTGCCTGAGGTGATATTTAGCTGGCCAAATGAAGACAAATAACTCTCTTTAAAGTTAGTGGAGAGGAACAGGCAATTCCAGGAAAGTGATTCATCCCATCTGAAAGAACACTTGTAACAGATAGGTGAGGTAGGTAGAGGCTTTTAGGCACCTAACAGTGACACAAGAAGATTCCTACCCATTTCTCCCTTCTGCAGCAGGGGTTTTGTGAAACAGTATGCAGACCTTTTCTACATAAACTTCATTCCATTATTAATCATTATTGAGGCAACTTTCTACATATTTCCCTAATGGTGAACATGACAGAAAAGGCACATGATGCCCAGTCACTGATAGTGACTCACCCCAAATTGCCCATCAGGAACTCTGCAGTCTCCATCCAGGGCCGGAGAATGAGTCAAGAGAGCCCTCGACAGCCCCTGCTGAAACACATCAGGAGCTAACCCAAAAATTTGGCAGTACAGACAGTGGTACTGCTGTGCCCAACAAGGTTTCAGTGCCGTCTCATAATCAGTGCTGCAGCTTATGTGAAAAAAAAAATAAATAAAATTCTGTTGGTGGAAGGTACATAGACCTCAGTTTCAGTCCCCAGCTCCCAGAGGTTTATCTGGTATATTGAGGAAAACAAAACTGCTGTTACATATGACAGACAGGACATGAAATACAATGCTGAGAAAGTGGTCCTCTATGTGCATGAAGAGTTCTTCCCTGTAAACTGTTCTCCCTCTCACACCCCTTTCAAGCAACAGTGTTACAGACTTCTTTAAGACATCTTTGACCTTCCCCAGCATGACTGGTCCATGCAATGAGAGAGAAGCTGCGCACTTATGTCCAGAGGCAGAATATCAGAGTCTAGCTCCTCTTAAGGAGCTCTTAAGAGGTCAGGCAAGTCTGAATAGGGTAAATGAGGAGAATAAGAAATTTCTGACCGTTTCCTGTATGATTTAATGGGAGAAAATGAAAAGAAGAGACAAAGATTGAGAGTAAATACCTCATTATTCCAGTGAGAAGTTAATGTATTTGGGGCTAAAGGTCATGAATGCAGGCTGGCCTAAGAGATTTGCCAATTTTAATTAAAAGTTATGCTAAAACAACGAAGAGGAATAATGTGTGCTGTGCAAATTGAATAGGAGCACTCAAGTCCCTGCTGTTTCTAGCAGCACTCTTTTAATTTTGTATCCATAAATAAAGGATTGTGGGAAAACTGCTGTCTTTTAATACTGCACAGCAAAATGTCTGAATCATGCAAAGTTAGTTTCAGGGAATCAAAATGGTAAGACATTCCTAAAAATAAGGCTTTCTAGGGTAACTGCTCGGAGTGGGGTTTCCCTGGGGTGTGATTGGCAATTGCCCCATTTCTCCACGGCACAGATCTCTGCCACCACCCTTTCTTAGGACAAAGGAAAGAAACTTGTCTCCCTGGTGGGTGCACAGACACGCTAGCTGCACCTTCTGGGTCTTATTTGGATGGCCACCAGGAGGTTTGCACCTGCCAGGCTGCCTCGGGCACTCTCCGGAGGTGCGCAGTGCTGCGGGGCTCCAGCCCGCGCCCCCACAGCATTCAGCGCAGCCTGCTCGCCGTCGGGGCTGCCGCGCTGCCTGCCCGGGCCCAGCCCGCGTACCTGACAGGCAGAGCTGCCGACACATCATGGCTATAGAATGAAGCAGCCCGCAGAGCGCTCAGAGAGACGTGCGAGGTGTGGGGCAGAGTGTGGGGCAGAGTGAGATTCCACCCCGCTGCCTCCTCCAGTGCTGCGGTGGTTGCATGACGCCCCAGGGATGCAGGGAGCGAGTAACATCCCTGCACCCTCGCTTCTTCCCCAGCTCCGGGGCTCCTCAGGACAGAAAGCAGCACTTAAAATATCGGTTTTTCTATATTTGCCATTGTATGCATTTCCCGCTAATTTGTTGCCATTATTCCCATCACTCAAAATGTGACTAGTGATTTACAGAAGACGGAACAAGCCTGATCCTTCCCCCATGTGCTTGCTTCCCAAGCTGTTTCATGGTACACATTCCCGTGGCAGCCGTGGAGATCTAATCCGCTTCACGCCGGTGGCTCGGGCACTCGGAGATTGTCATGGGCTGGGAGCTGGGAGCCGCTGTTCCTTCACGCTGCACAGCACAGGCAGGCTGGGAACAGACTCGGGACTGTGGCTGAGCCCGGAGCGGGGACTCAGCCGAGGCGGGAGCTCCTCCTCGCGGCTCCGAGAGCCACGCGGCAGGGAGCCCCATTTCGCTGGGAGCGCTTCCAGGCGGGGAAGCGACACCCCGGGAGCGGGAAGCTGACAGCATCGCTGTGCAGCATCCTTTGAGAAAGCTTTTTGCATTTGCTGTTATCTCCACGAGTCATATGTATGCAAATTAAACACGGCTGGTAGCCGCTAAATAGGTATTTCTTGCCAAAAATATCTGCTCTCTGGGGTCTCCACCGTCTCGCGTTTGCAAACTGCATCAGATGCCACGTAAGACATCCTCCAAAATGTGCTGACACCGATACCAGTATCAGGCAAGAAGTTCCCATCCCTCCCCACTTTCCCCCTTTAATCTTTCTCTTTTTTTCATGATTTTAGGTTTTTACTTTTATATTTCTAAGCAATTAATTTTTTGGCTCCCATGTAGGATCAACAGGTGTGGAATGGCTGATATGCTCCATCTGGTTGCTGCTGATAAGGTAATCCTGGGAGTTGAGGGCAATATCTCCAATAAGCTTAAACCGCAGCAGCCTAATCTATTTGCAAGAGAACAGCCCTACAGCCAACATTGTTATTTCGCGGGAACAACTGGGCACAGACAGCACTTTCACAGGGGAGGTAGGAGGGTTTTCACCCTCCTATTTTTCCCCTGGGAATGATGATTCACCCGGTGCAGTTGTATCCCCTCTTAGAAAAAGGAAAAGCTTTGATTTGAAATTGTCCCCCCAACCCCATGATTTCTGAATCAAATCATCTCTTTGCTTTTTTACATCCCACTCATGGGTCCTTATTTAATCTTCCCCAAAGCAATGGGAAAAGATGACTGTTTGCTCTGAATTGATAATAAATATTATTTTCTGTAAATTCCGTAAAACTACGATAGCTGTTGAGTTCTGATGCGGGGTGTGAGGAGAGCAATGGGGTGTGCTTGGAGTGCCCTCTGTAGATGAAGGTCTCTGTCATCTCCGCGCAGGTCGGGGTCTGTGGTGACAGCCAGGGGAGCCGTGCGGGCACACAGAGCCGCGTCGCCTCCCGTCCCCTCCGGGCGCTGTCCCGCTCCATGGCACGAACCACGCAGTGTCGTGCCGGCAGCATCACAAACCCACGCCTGCGCCTTTCCTGGCGCCCATTCCGTGGGATTTCAGCCAACAGCTTTGGGGGTTATTTTATTGATGATTTCTGTTCGTAGCTTTCACTGCGTGCTTACCCCGTTCGAACACCTCCTCTAGTTTCCCCCGAGCAAAACCCGTGCTGCGGGGCTGGCAGCCCAGCCGAGCCACCCTGCCGACGGCGGCCGGACGGCCCTGCGGCAGCTCCCTGGGGAGCCACGGGAATTAACAGCGTGCACCTTTCCTCGGGGCTGCGGGAAATGCACAGGGCATTTTAAAGCCCTGTTAGCAGCGGGCGGTGCTCTGGCAGACACGATTCCCGACGCGCAGGACGGGGCGACCCCGCGCCCGTCAGCCAAGGACAGTGGCGTGACGGTGGCTGCGGAGCTGCCAGCCCCGCTGGCCATGATGGCCCGGTGATGAGCTGATTGCGCCGGCGGGAGCTAGGCATCATCGCACCGCACACTTTGTATTTTTGCCTCTGTCAGCCACAGCCACTGCTGCTCCGTGCGTGCGCCGCGAACGCGCTCCGCCGTGTCCGAGCGGGCAGCAGCGATCCGCACACTGAGCGCGCAGGGGCAGCGGGCAGCATCCGGGCTCTCCTGCGTGATAGTGAAGCTTTTCCGGCTGGATACCTCGAGCTGCTGCTGGCGTCAGACATTACTCCACCTGCTGGTGAGCAAAGCAAGAAGCTCGCAGCAACGAGGGGGAGTTCCTGCATCATGTCCCCTCCCGTGGGCAGCGGTGTCTCGGCCATTTCTGGTGCCATTTCTGGTGCTGGGAGCCCCTCGTCCTGCCAACCCACTGTGGGGAATCCCTCTGCCTCCATCTGCTGCGCCAGAGTCAATACACTTTTCCTGCCCCCGTGGTTTATGTCATTCCTGGATCTACCAGATGAGAAATTAAGATTACGAGATTTAACATACATAGTTGATTCTGCAGAGAGAGCTTCATCTCTGCTACCTCCCTCCTAAATCCCCAAGGACATCAGGACACAGAGAGAAGACTTTCAGATCCCAGTTAAGAAACAGGGGCTACTTCTGCCAGCACTTTTAAGACTGACACTTAAGAAAAGAGGCTCTTCCCCCTCCCTGTTACCCTCTTACCCAGGCCCAGGAAGCCCCAGCAAGAGGGCTCCAACTGCACCCACCTTGGCATCCCAGTTTTTCCATGACCCTGCCAACTCTCTGCCACCACTCATATTGGGTGCTCAGCTGAGGTGTTCCTGTTTGCACCAGAGAAAGCAAATAGGAAGGAGTGAGCTTCAGTAATTAAATGGAACCATTTATGTGATGCTCACATACATGCCTTTTGGGACAAGCCCAGGACACAGAGGTTATGGGAGAGGTCTGCACGCTGTCAGAATAAATGAATGAATAAAGACAAAATTCTGATTACTTTTGCACCTGGGTAGTTTCACTGGTGTTAATTACATAGTGGAAATGGAGGATCCATGTAAGCAAGATTCAAATCAGTCACTGATATTTAGCTCTGCTTCAGGTCCTCTCTATAGTGTTGCTTCTGTTGAAGTGAAGAATGAAACAAAGAGGGGAAAACCTAAATAGTGATTAATGAAGAACAGTCCTTATTTAATCACAGCTTTCAATTCAGACTTTATAATTTAAACTTCAGCAATTGTCTTCACAATTTTGGCATCTGCTCATCTCAGCCTACACACTATCTTTGAACTAACAGCACAGCTTATCTTTGCAATTAAGCATTCAATGTTGCAACAAATCTTCAATTTGGTGTGAGTCACTCAGCTGCTAAATCAAACAATGTGTCACTAAACAAACCAGTTTCCTCCTGACCTCATAGGATGATAATAACGACTTGTGAAACCATCTTGAGATTTCCTTGGTATAATTTTCTGGTACTTTCTGACACATTCTTTTTCATAAATATAAATGGGTTCTGCATTAGAAACAAACAACTGAGAGTTGCTATCATGAAAATGCAAAAAGCTTACCTCGAAACCAGTTGCTAAAAAAGCAAAATAATTTTCTCTAAGTAAGAGCTGCAAGTACAGGGTGAGCCAAAGTTGCAACTGCATCAGCCTCAATGGTGGGTGAGGATCTGGGCTCCTGTTCTGGGGGTGGGCAGTGCCGGGCGGACAGGGCGGACACTCCTGGTGAAAATAGGAGCCTCATGCCTCCATATGCCAGACACATACCTGCTGCTCTGCATCACAAGCGTTCATATGTGCAGTCAGTTAATAGAAGTAATCCATAATCTTCATCTCAATGTAGTCAAGATAACATTTGGTGCCAAAAAGTACCTAGAAACTCCCTTTCTGCACTCAACCAGAGAACAGCCATGCTGGGGTGGTTGTGATGTGCAGTCCCAGGGCAGGCTGGGCTCCCCAAACTGACACTACTATTTCACACGGGTGAAATTTCTGAGAATCTGGATTTGGAGTCATGGTGGATGCAGTTAGCTGCTTACATTGGCAACACAGCCTCAATGCAGGATAGATGGCATTCACTACAGAAAAGGCAACCACTTAGAGAGACCCTAAAAGGATGACGCATCCCATTTGTTTTGGTTACGTGCATTTTAAAAGTTTAATTTTGGAAACCTTCATCTTCATTTGTACCACTGACTTCACCGACTTCAGCAGCACAAGCTTTTCTGGAACAGAGTCCCAGTCATTCTGAGTCTGGAAATGCTGCAAAGTTTCTGAGCCATCTCATTAACAGACAAATATCGAAATGAACTGACACCCTTTGCAATGGAAGTATGATGGGTATTTTCAATTTTGTACCTACAGAGTGTTCTTGCATTGCATTTTCATATCTGTCTTCACAACTGTGGTAAATTTTTGAAAGGTGAAAGCTGAGATGTTCATCTATTCTACATCTCCAAGAGTCAGCAGAAGCATGCTGCATATCGTGGTAAAGACAGGTCTTTAGCTATAGGACTGCTCATGCCATGACACATAATCCTAAGGAAATGGTGCTACACAGATCACGCCTCTTCCAGACATTTCAAAGAGATGATTGAAAGGCAGTTCCCTCCGAACTCATGTCAATATTACCAGTAGAAAACAAAGTAATTTCACCCAACCCACATCAGCCAAAATCAGTTCAGCCATTACGCATAGTAGGTTTGGGCTGGGACGGTACTCCAAGCTTCACTGTGTACTCACCCAGACCACCACTCCTGCTGTGGGAGAGGGAATCATGAGCAGGTGGGTGGCTGGGCAGTGCACACCCTGCCACCAAAATCACATACTAGTTCAGGTTTTCTCTATCGCTGCGCATGTCTCCACCATCTCCTGAATGCTCCCAGGAATGACCCCTGGTAGAAAAGCCGGGCTCGAGAATTTGGGCTTCATCAGCAGAGCTTCTTCATCAGAGACCACATGAGTGGCCTCTCTACTCCTAAACAGACATAGCTTTGTAAGAAAACTGCCTTTGTGTGTTCCACCTCTGATACTCACTTTACGATTCACCTGCTGGAGAAAATATAGTGGCAGAGAGATTTCCTGACAGAGCTATGGCTCTAGGCACATGGCAGGCCCAGTGCACGTGAGCCTTCAAAGCAGTCCTTTAGTGTTCTCAGAAGAAAAGTGGGCCAGACCTTGCAACTTAAATCTTCTGGGACTTGACTTTAATTAATGAAATATCAGCAGTCTCCCTCACCCAGACGTACAACAGAGGGGCCGTGCTCTTATTGCTTACAGATTCAAACCCCCAGGGTGAGAGCTCCTCTTCCCTGGCCACCTGCCTCAAGTCACACAGAAACTGCTCTGGTGACTTTACAAATCCCTTCAACTGATGCCCAAAGGATGTGCCAGGTGGAATGACACAGAAAGGGCTTTCCTTTACACTGCTGACCAGAAGGAAGCTTCCCAGAGGGAAATGCCATATTATCCAGGCAGCTTTACCTCCGGAAAGTCCTTGGCTTTGGCAGTGCATGATCCTGGGAGATCCCTGTGGAAGGTACCAGGCTACTGCAGAACAGAGGAGCAAACCAAAGCCCCAGTCTCTTCAAGCAGAAACTGGTACACCACCACAGATTTCCATGTCAGCTATGCAATTAATTGGCTCTTAACAAGAAATGTTGTCGAGTTAAGTGTCTGAGGCAATAAAATGCTGACAGGGAGATGTATGGGCTCCTGGACCTGGTGGCAAGAACTGGAAACTGATGTCACAGTGAGTGGTGAGCTAATAGATTACCTCATTTTCACATTTTCAGTACATGAGATGGATATGGCAGCCTTAAATAAAAGAATTTCAACTGCTCTGTGCAATTTATTTTAATTTCTTATTATGTCAAAACAGCATTTGGCTCAGCCTGAAAAAGTTAGCAAAAGCTTATGTGTCTGTTCTACCTGTGCCAACTTTCACAAGTCTTTCAGCTTTCCTTTAATATTTTGTGTTCTTCTAAAATCTCATTTCCTGGAGATTAGGGGCATTTCTTAGCATTTCAGTTTCTGCTTTGCTGTATAAATTTTAGCCAAAAATAATTTTTAAAATCCTCAACCGCAATATTTGAACTGCATTCTCATAATTTGGAGGGTGACACTGTATTTTTCAATACTTAACTTTCAAAATATTTCTTGATGCTGCAGAAAGGACTTAAGTGCTCAGATGTTGTGACTTACATGCCAAGTACGAGTTTTATGTTCTGGATGGCATATATAGACTTGTACAAGTATTAGTCTATATCTAACTAATCTGTACTAAACAACTGTGATACCCTTGGTCATTTTCTCCCCTTTGGAGTTTTTAATTATCCTAAAGTTCTGCTCATTTGGAAAGCATCCTTTAAGTCCAGTCAGCATTCAAATGAAGCTGATAAACCCTCAAATACACCAATAATGTACAATTTTTATTTCTTACTCAGAGTGAAACGAAGTTTTCAGTAAGTCAGGACCAGCCTGTAGAAGCAGCTGAGTAGGAATCCACAACTTATCAAACCTGTATTATTAGGTAGCTGTGAGTTCTAAGCATTCTAAGTGTAGCTCTAAGTGCCTCTGTGCTGGCTGGATGGTCTCACTGCTGCCCCTTGCCCCAGGGGACATGTCCATGGCTCGTGGGGCAGTGTCACTCTGATAGCTCTGCTGGGTGTTGCAGCAGGTGCAATTGGTCTTTCAAACCTCACAGCTCTTCCCCAGCCAGAGGCGAAGGGAAATCAGCACCTTTGTGAGTGGTTGCATCTGCTGATGGCTCTGCTTTCCTCTCTTTACATCCATAAGCCTGAAGGAAAATGTCCTGGATATAGTGGACAGTTAGATGCTGCTCAGATATCAGCAGATGCTGCCTAGTGTAAAGAGAGGAAGATTGTTGAGCATCACATGATTATCACCAATTTCACCTGCTTAGGAATCCAAAACAACACCTATAATGTGACAGAGCTCAGGTTTGCTGGGATGCACCTTCAGCCAAAGAGTAAATGGGTAAGTGCTATCAGAATGATTTCAGCACACCAGCAGGGGCAGTGCTCATACACCTGCTGGTGGAGTAGAAGAAGGAAACCAAAATGCATCCTAAATCTGTACTGTGGAGATGCAAGGCACCCATGCTCCCAGCTGGCACAGCTCAGGATGTTGGATCGCTTAGATTGAATACCCGTAAGGATAAGCAAATTGGTGATTACAGCACCTGATTTAGACTGTCACCATGCCACATGTCCTAGAACATTTAGTCACCTACTTTGTATTTGTACAGAGAGGCACCAATTTTAGGAACAAACATTTAAGGTGGAGTTTTTAAAATTATTATTTTTAAATGAGGCACAGCACAGCAGACAGTATTTGTGTTTGGGGCTTTGACACAGCCTGTCAAAAGGAAAAGCTAACTAGGCTGTCTCCATGTTATTGGTAGCACAAAACATATTTAAGATATGAGATAGAATTTCATATCTTGGGTGGCTACTTTAAAAAGATGATCTAACAGCCAGCTAGTATATTTTGCAGCTGGGATCACTTACACTCACTTGGCAACAGTGTTATGGCCACGCTGGCATCTCCTCAGCATAGCAGCCTACCTTCATTTCATTTTTTCTCCGGCCTTTCAATGAGGAAACTAATTGCAGTTTGGTTGTGTGAGTGCAGGAGCATCAAGGAGAAGGTCAGCCAAGGCGAAGGCCTCGTTCTGTTGTCGTCTGACGGTCATGAACCATCTGGGAGTAAGTTAGTATGCACTGTATGCATGGTGTCCCAATATCAGGTGAAGCAATCATGATCTGACTGATGCTATGCAAGGGAAAAAACATGTAGCACAGTCCTCTAGATGTCCTCGATGCAGAAAGAAACTGCTTTCTTTATTCTTAGTTTGAGGGAAAATAAAGAAGCCTTACAGCTCTAAGAAGAGTTTACCCATCTTTTATCACAGTGTTATATTAAGCTGTTCCAGTTATCCTCTCCTAAATTTACAGGTAGCTCTATATTTAATCTGGGAGTCAGTGGCTTGGTTGTCCTGGACTACCTGGGCCTTTGTGGGGAGTTGAACTCTGCACGAGAGTAATCCATATGCAAACCTAGATCTCTGCATGCACATATATCTGTGAGATAAGCAGGTAACCTGCATTACAGCAGATGGAGTCGATAATGTTGGTGAAGCATGGGGTGTGACTGAGGCTGTCACAGATTTGGTTTCCCTGGCAGAGTGGAGTCCATCCCTCTCAGGGTCTAAGGGCTGGACTGCCCACAGCCGCCTTGGTTGGGACTGTGGCCATGGGACTGGGTCAGCCACCTGTGTCCCTCTTCCTGATGCAGCTGAAATCAGTGGAGCCCAGCTCTCACTGGCATCTACATTTCGATGTCTCAGACTTAAGCAGAATCCCACTCTGGATGATGTATAGAGTTCTCCTTCCTTTGGAAACCTTGCAGGGCCGGGATTTCACAAACACATTGCACCTCCGCCCGTCTAATGGACCAGAATCCCCCAAGGACCAAGGCACCCCTGGACATCCCTGCTCAGTCCCCTGACTCGGGGGGGGGCTTCTGGCATTGCACTGGTTGAATGGAGGTTTTGTGCTTGCCAGAGACTGCATCTGAGCCCCAAATGCAGTTATCTTTGCACTGAGCATGTACATGATTAGCTTTAGCATTTAGCAAGCAAAATCTTATGCTGAAAATAAGTGGTTAATAGAATGATTTAAACATTAAGCAGTGAAAAATGCTGCTTAAGCAAACTTAAATAATTTTCATTTTTTTACTGAACTTTGCCATCTACTGTGGTACTTTCACAGGGGGTCACCCCTTTGCTTCCTGGCTTTTGTAGAATACTGTATTTTTTTTAAGGAGCCTTCAAAAACTGTAATTAACATTGTTTTCTGTTTTCCTGACATTTGTTTAGCTCTTTCGTCAGTAACCAACTGGCAGTGAAGTGGCCTGGACTCAATTTCTAAGCACTCCAACTGAAAGCACTTGATTGATACCAGTTTGAGACTCCATCTGGCTCCCAGGGAAGCCTGCAGTGCACTGTCTGTGTATCACAGCAGAACAGTGCTGCTCACTCACCAGTAAAGGGCTCCCAGAGTGCACAGCTGGACTGGGTGTGCATTTGCTGAGCCACCATGGGCTCGCTGCTCCTCACCCCACTGGCCCCAGCCATCCCCTACCACCAGTGACCTGTGGTATTGGTGTGCTGTGATGGCCTAAATACCTATGTGGTTCGGAGAAGAGACTCCTGAGAAGCAGGAGTGTTTTCTCCAAAAAGGCTCTATGAATTGTACCTGATGGCAGAGAGTTTTCAGTATGCATGACCTTATACCTGGGATGAGTGTCAGCTTTCAGGGCAATTTATATTTACTACCAGACTAGGCCAAATGCCTCTTAGCTGATTTGGTTTATTCTATCAGCAAATTTGCCTGCACTCCTGAGGAAGCAATGCTGAGCTGGCCAGACTGGCTTTCTGCATGACAAATCTAGATTCATATACTACCTCTCAGTTTGTGACTGGTAGAAGAGTCAATGTAGGAAGATGTGGTGGTGTTAATTTCTATGGGGCCATGCTAAGTTTTCAAAGGAAGCCGAATGTCTATATAATGTTGTCATTGAATGAATTCCAGTTTTGGATTAGGGGATCAACCAATGGAGCAATTTCATTGCTTGTCTGTTACAGAATGCCACAGGAGGGCAACCTGCAAATGGTAATTTGTGCTGAGTCATGGTAATAGAAGTGTGAATGATCATCCATAAATAGACACTGTAGGTATCACAAATGTCCTCTCCGTGTGTACTGCTTTTGGCTGGGATGGAGTTAATTTTCCTGTGTAGCAGCCCATATGGTGCTGTGTTTTGGATTTGTGACCAAAACAGTGTTGATAATACACCGATGTTTTGGTTGTTTCTTAGTAGTGCTTGCAAAACATGCCTACCTTCTACACCTGCTCTTTTTCTCATGCTCTCCCCTCTGCAAGTATGCTGGCAGTGGCCAAAATGCTGGGACAGAGCTGGGGCAGCTGACCCTAACTGACTAGAGGGATATCCCATACTGAATTACATGGTCCTCAGCAATAAAATATGGAGGTAAAAAGGAAGAAAGGGGGGGGGATATTTTGTGGTTTGGTTGTCTTCCCAAATAGCCATTATGTGTGATGGAGCCCTGTTTTCCTGGAAATGAGACATTTTGGCTCTGGGATCTAGGTATCAGGTGCAGGAATTGCTGGTCTGATAGAAAAAGAGATGTGCTGTGTATCTCAGAAGAATGCACTCACAAAAGTCTGTTTTTCAAAGAGAAACTTTTCTTCTCCATCCATATCTACACCTCAAAAAGATAAAGCCAGAAAATGCAGAGAAACTTGAGCTCTTTAACCTTGCTGACATCCATGTGGGTGCTGGATGGATTTCTGTGCTGGGGTGTGAGCGAGCTCAAGCAGCAATGACAAATGATGTTTGTACAGTGGCTTGTGGACACATTGGCATCTACTTGTGTCTGTGTCTTTCAAAGTCATTTCTTTGCAATGTCAAAGTTATTTATTTACATTGTCACCAGTTTGTTAGCTCCTGTGAAAAAGCCAGGGAGTTGAATTTGATGGGGATGGCAGAAAACACAGAACTGGCTGTTTTCCTTCTAATCTGTGGCAGGATTGGTTCTGTGAAATGGCAACACAGGCAGCCGTAGCAGGAAAAATGGCCAGAACCCTGATCCCCCTTCATGGCCACACAGGCTCCCCCACCTTCCCTCCTCGCTCTGCCTCTGCCTCTTGGGTACAGGATTGTTCATGTTTTCTCGAATATTAGGATGGAGCTTTCCTTGAGTGGATCAAAATGTCAAAGATTGCATCTTTTTGAGAAAGTCTAGTTTCTGATGTACCTAGTGTTAATCTTTTCAGAAGAGATAGAAATAAAATAGTGTCAGTAAAGAGTATTCCTGCACTGTTATTGTTACAAGAATACTGTAGCCTGTTTTAACTTATATTAATTATTATAGTATTAGGTAAGAAATTATTATATTAACTTTTAACTTATATTAGAGAAAGACAGGAAATATTCTGGAGTCTTGAACTTTAAAATGTTGTCTACATCTGTCCAGTCATCCTTGGTGTTTCTGCTGTGTCCATGTCTGTGCCTGTGCCATTCTTTGTCTGTCCCTGAGATTTCTCTTGTCTAATTTAGATAAATCAAAATGCAAAGGTTTCATCTGAAATAATTACCTCAGTGAAAAATCACAAGTTCATGTGTTATTATGACAAAACCATGACAGATTTGGCCAGACTTTACCTTCTAAAGCAGAATTTTTGAATCCTGTCTTGTCTTCACTACTGAAGTGGGAGGGAGCAGAAGATGGGTGCATAACTGTTGAGTGTCATAATTCTCCCCAGATCCAGATCAGAGACATTTCAAATTTCAAAGTTTACTAAAGGGGCATCAGGGATACGCAGCAGCTGCCAAAGCAGAGCTGGCCCTGGCATGCACATCCCTTCCCCTGGCAGGTGCTCTGTGATGCTGTCCCATGTCAGAGCAGAGAGAAAACCTGCACTGGGCACCCAGCTGGCCTTTGCTGCCCAGCACATGAGCCAGAGCACAACTTGTTTTACTCACTTCTCACCCAGAGACTGATGGAGAGTGGTTTTAGGGAAACACCTCGCACCCTCCTGGGCAGTCACACATGTCTCCAGTGCTTTCCCTGTCACATAACTGCTTGTCTCTATAGCTGTCATGTTGTGGAGGTTTAGTGGCCTTTTAAAATTGTCATATTCCAAGTATTCTTGTTTGGCATCTGAATTTAAAAGGGTGAAATCTGAAGTTAAGAAATTGGGTTTTGGACTATTCTCACTCTGGCCTCTTACTGAACTCTCAGCTGAATGTCTCTCAGTGAAAGCTTTCTTTCAACTTATTGAAAGATGCTGTGATCTGCCTTGGCAGCATCTTATTAGAATGGCAAGAACAAGATCAACAGCTGTGCTGTGATTTCCATTTCTGTGCTCTAAGTGTATGACATTTGCTCACTCCAGCCCTCCTGCCACCACACTCTGGACTTCTGAAGGTCCCTTCCAGCCTAAATGAGGCTCTGATTTTATGGCTGCTCAAGCACAGGCTTCCATACACAGCTCTGCAGCTTGAAATGAATTAAATGTAATGAGGGCATTTGTTAAACAACATGCCCTTTTGAGGTATGTCAGTGCTTTCAGGTTTCTTTCCATAGACTTTTCCTTGAATAAAGCATCTCACAATCTTTATTCTAGTCACATAAAAGATTTATGCATTTCCTTTTCTGACATGAGTGAAGAGAGACATTCTTTGTGAAAAAGGAGGAGCAACACTTAATAAGTTTTCTCTTTTGTATACTGAAATTAAATCTAGTAAGTATTTTATATTTAATTTATCACTGTATTGCCTTCTAAATGACATGTTCATGGAAAATTTAGACCTTTGCCACTCTCAGCATCTCATTTCTTTCTTCCCAGAATCCAACATATCTTGGTATTTTCATTGCTCTTTCAATTTCCACTGCACAAGAAAATAACCAATGCAATTCTAATAATATTTTTGTGCCTCTTTTTCATTATGTGGTTTACTACAACTCAAAGTCAGGGCAGCAATTTTTTGTAGGGAGGCACTTGCACCAAAGGAGACAGAATTGGTATGCTTAGAACATTTTGCTTTGCAACAAAGCAGATCTGGAGTATGACTGTGAGGGCAGAGTGAAGGAAAGTGAATATTTCTCACAAATTTTCTGTGGAAACCCAACTTCAGAGGTGACTGGATGAACTTGTCCTAAGCCCAGTTCTTTCCCTCAAAGCATAACTGAAATGACATAGTCTCATGCTCTTTGCCTAAAGATGAAAACTTGAAGCTCTAAGAAATACCATGTCCCTGTCATCTGGAACCTCACTGACCTCTCCGACTCCTTTTGCCTTCCTGGAGGGCCCAAAACTCGCACTACAAAGGTTGTGGGCTTCCCTGTCCCCTCCCATGCCATCCCCATCCATGATGTGTTTTAGTCCTCCTTGTGCAGGGCTCAGCAGACAGCAGCTCTGCAGCTCTGCCAGGGCCACCCCTGCCACCCTAATCTGCCCATCTCCATTTTATATAGCATTAAAAACATTCTCATTTTGCTATTTTCATAGTAAGTGCATATTTTGAAACAGAGGCAGAAAGAGCATATAATAGCTATAAGAGAAACAGCTGCCACTGTGAAAAACACGGCGCCAAATTCACAGGTTGAATTTCAAACACAAAGAAAATGTGTGTGACTCCAAGGGTTTCAGCCATGGGACGGAGCAATGGCTGCTCCTCCACTCCCCTGTGCTGTCATTCCTGCAGTGGGTGAATAAAAAATTATTTTAAAGCCTTCATTGTGTTTTAAGTCCTTTGTGTACAAATTTTGGAGGGTGACTCGCTGATCTTGTAGGTGGAGCCTTGCTGAGTTACTGCTCACTTTGTAGAAGCTGTCACTTATAAAATGTTCTAGTGTATCTCCCTTTGATCATCCTGTTTTCAGTGATACTCTCTTCAAACAGTGGCTGCTACATGCACTGATCATCTTAAAGAACACCTTTTTAGGCCTCTTTCATGCTTTTATAGTGTGGGGAAAGAAAGTAGCTCTCAATTTTACAGCATTTACACTCTGGCATGTGGCATTGCCTCTTTTACTTACTAGTCTCCCACTGTTAATTCCTTAATATTTAATTTTCCTCTTTGGCTTCTATCAGGAACAGGGCTGAGAGTTTTTCTAGGACTCCAGGAAGTTTTTCTCACTGGTTCAGGGGCTGTTTTCCATTTGCAGCTTGTGTTTTGTCTCCTGCTCACCTGCTATCCCTGCAGCAAGGGTAAGACATGGCCACCTGCACCACCTGAGAGAATTATGGGAGCCCCTGCAAAGTCTGGCACCTCAATGCCATCACCAAACTGGCATCAAAACTTTGGCTATTTGTTTAAAATTAAATCCTCAGTTTTGCAGTCCTAAATTTGTGCTCACTGACTTGTAAGCTAAATGCCCTCTTGGAGTAAGAGGATAAGTATGGAAGTAGTAAGGAGCTGATGTGTCCCAGGTGTTACATCCCCACTGTCTCTGCTCCACTTTTCATTCCTTTACCCTGTGCATTTTGCCAAAGATCAGCTTCTGCTTTTATGATGAGACCCCCCAGAGTTGCATGTGATGCTCAGCATGTGATGTTGTTCCTTTTCTCTCTGCATCCACCCTTGTTTGAGCAGATGATTTTACAGGGATGGAAAGTGTGGTGGTTGTTAATCTGTACCTTAGGCAGACCTGGTTAAACAGCCCCATCCTCCCACCACCTCCAACCAATGTGACGTTATGTCTTTTGCAGACACATTTTCCTGAATGTTAAACTTTTTTTGCTGTCATTCCTTACTTTCAGGGTCTCAGAAAGCACCAGGATGTGAGCTTGAGATGCTGTGGTTTGCCTGGAACACCAGATGCCTGGAAGTAACTGGACAATATAGTAAAGAGGAGAGGCATAAATATTGCGTAGCATCCTTATATGTTCACTCACCTTGCATCTCTGTTTTCTATTATTTTGTAACCATCATATAAATAAAGGAAATTTTCCTTCCACTGCCATCCATGTCTTTTACTTTCTGTTGCAATAGACTTGGAAACCACTTGGGGGAACTTTTCCCATTGCAGTTAATTATAGATAAAAGACTGTATTATCAAAAATACCTACTGATCTGACTCAGCTGCTTTTATGAGCACTGAATATCACAGAAATCGAGCAGATTTCACTAAGAAATGTCAAATACTTAGGACATTTGCAGATAAAGCATCCTTTGGAACCATTACCCTGACTGTATCATTTGGGAAAGTTTTGATGCCTTAAACAGGCTGGTAAAAATATGAAGCAGACACAGGAGTAGTGGGAAAAGGGAATTTACCTCGGTTTAATAGGATCCTAGGTGCCCAGACTCATCAAAGGTGGAAAACACGCCATGGAGCGAACGACGAGCCCGGGGACCCCCGTACAACGCGTACCGGATTTTATAGACTTCACAAAATTAGCATATCTACCTAAAATTCCCCAATAAGAAACTTAATAAATGAATAATTACCCCCTATTCTAATGAACCCCCCCCAAAATGAGACTACAGCCTAGTTTACAAAAACACATTCCAAGAGAGAACAGGTTGGAGCCTCTAGTTCTGAGATAATATGAATGTTTGGTCTTCCTCACTTTGCAGGACCCCAAACTAAGCTAAATATCAGACTACAAGGGCTGTAAACATGAAGGACTAAAGTACAAGGAGTGTTTGTGCAGGGTACAAGGAGTGTGTATAGAGGGTAACAGGGAAGGGAAAAGGATACAAAAATATATAAAAAGTGTATAAAAAGAAAAATACAAAAATCACCGGCATCAGTTTGAGTCTGAGTGAGTGCCTAATTAAGCATTGAACTGGCACTGAAACACCTCTTTAAAACTCTTGAACTGTAGCGTGACCTACACAAATGGGGAAATGCTATTTAGTAGTGAAATAGGACTTTGTGGCGCTGTGAGACAACTACTGTGAACAGTTAATGTCATGCTAGAAATCGTTCAGCGCGCATCAGTGTAAATCTCGTATGGATCTTCCCCCTTCGAAGTCCTTGATTTAAAGCCCCCCTGGGGCTCCCCGGGGCAGAAGGTCGGAGCGGGAGGAGCGCGGAGGGCGCGGAGCTGCGGAGCCGCCGCGGCGCCACCGGGGGGAGCCCTGAGCCGCGGCCAGCGCGCCAAACCCTCCCGGAAAACCAAAATTCCCTCTGTCCTGCGAGCGCGGCCCGTAAGGAATATCCTCCGGTCAGTTTGCAGTGCTAGATGGCAGCGGGGCGCTGTGCGGGGCTGCCGAGCCCGGGATGGGGACTCCGCAGGGAAGCGCCCGTCGCTCCCGGCCCTTGGGCTCTGCCGGCACTCCTGTCCCCAGCCCGGCGGCAGAACACGGCACTGCGCCCGTGTGTTTCCCCCATCGTTCCGTTCTGCCCCGCGAATGTTCCCCTGTGCCCTGCCCGCCCTGCCGCTGTGTGCAGCCGTGTCCGGCCAGCCTGCCCAGGGGCACATACAGCATCGCAGCGCTGCTCGGGTACCAAGGTGGCAGCATTTCTCAGGCTGCGATTTTTCCACGACGCACCAACACAGCAATCCAAAATGCTTCTAAGAACGACAGGAATTAAAAATTACTCAGTATGAGGCCCGGTCACATCGCTCAAACTACATCTGACTCAAGGAACAGCTTTACTTAAAACAAATGGACAATTAAGGCCTTAATTTATGCATTTTTACAAATAACTAAATCCCTTTACCTGTGGCAAATCATGGAAATATCTGCATATGTTCCAGTGAAACCTATGGAGCTAAGGTCCAGATCTCAGGTTAAGCATGTAGCTGGTTGCTATCCAGGACTGGGGCCTGTCCTCGTCCTCATCCTCTTCCTCTTCCTCTTCCTCTTTCCTCTTCCTCTACCCCTTTCTCTTCCTCTACCCCTTTCTTTTCCTCTTCTCCTTCCTCTTTCCCCTTCCCTCTTCCTCTTCCCCTTCCCCTTCCTCTTCCCCTTCCCTCTTCCTCCACCCCTTTCTCTTCCTCTTCTCCTTCCTCTTTCCCCTTCCCTCTTCCCCTTCCCCTTCCCCTCATGGGGCCAAAAGGAAATGCTCTGAGCAGACTTTTTGTTTGTGAGGATGTTGAATTCTGTGGCAGAAGCACCAATGTCAGTTCCTGGGCCAGTGCCCAGAGTGCAAGTGGCTGGAAGAAACTAATGAGAAAGAAAAAAGAGAGAAGAGGAGATGCAAGGTAAGGAGAGGAGAAGAGAGGGAAAATACAAACAGAAAATGAAGAGAGGAGAGGAGAGGAGAGGAGAGGAGAGGAGAGGAGAGGAAAAAGATCATCAGGTTGAATCTAATGTGTCCATTGACAGCACTTACCTGCCCCTAACAGAGCACAACACGNAGGAGAGGAGAGGAGAGGAGAGGAGAGGAAAAAGATCCTGCAAATATCTTCCAAGAGCCTTATCAGAGGAAGCCAGAAGTCTGTTGCTCCCTCCTGCAACCCCCAGGGAGGGAACAGACCTGCAAGCAGGTCCTAGAGGATTTTGTTAGAAGTCTTTGCCATAAGGTAACTCTCCAGCATTGAAAACATGAGACTAAATGCAACATATACATGCAAAGATAATTCCAGTATTTAGTTTTCATTTTCCTTTTCAGGTAAACACAGGGAAGTTTTGATGTTCACTTGCAGAAATCATTGCTCCCCTGGGAGCTGTGTACCTGCAGTGTAGCTGAGACATTTCATGATCTTCTGTAATTGAACCCGAGGCACCCCATGGTGGCTAAGTGCTGTTGAATAATCTGGGGGTGTCGTGTCAGCTTTTTAAAGGGAGAAGAGCATTCCTTTAGGCTGGGATGAAAGTCTTTAAGCCACAGCCACTGATGCACAAGAGACTAAATAGACCTCACTAACAACCATAAGTGGGGGAAAAGCGTCACAGAGTGAGCAGGGAGGAGGCTGGGCACAACCAGCACACCCATCCTTTTAGAGTAGGGAAGGTTGGAGAGCTGGGGGGAGGAGTATCCATCACTTTTGTGCTATTTTAGCACTCTGCATCCAGCAGCCAAGCTGATCAGAAGCAATCAGGACAGGGGATTGATGGCCTGAACAGCTGCTGCTGTGGAAAGTGGATTTCATCTGTGCCTCCCAACTGCCAAGTTGTGGGGGATATTCTGAGAGAGGGATGCACACACAATCATCACAGAATATTTGGCCCCCCAGGCTGCTGCTATCCTTGCTGAAGCCATGGCAGTGCTGTTCTTTGCACTTCCCATAATACAGACAGCACTCTCCAGGTAGGGGGACTACCCCAAGAAATGCCCTGGCTTCTCAGTTTAGCCACCTTTTGAACCATGACCAGTGCTGATGGTCCTTTCCTCTGGCTTCTTTCATATAAACAGTTATTTTTAAGGTTGGGTTTTTTTTAAATACTATTTTGTGGTCTTTGTCAGGTCGTTGGATAAATCTCAGTGAGTCAAAACAAAGCTGGGCTGATACAGCTTGCCTTGGTGGGAAGTCACCATTGGGGTTTGCAGAGATTTGCACCATAAAGACTTGGCTTTGACTGGACCATCAGGGGATTTCTGCCTTGGAAAAACAGCATATTGGCACTTGGTATCTCCCTGGTGTGACTTTACACAGTTAACAGGAATCAAAAGGCATTACCGTGCTGGAGCTCAGAGGCCCAGAGCTGCCTGACCAGCTCTTGCCAGGATTCCACTTTGCCCAGCAGCATTGGGAGAACTGGCAAGAAACTCCTCCGCTTCTGACTGGGACATCTTGAGCCTGAGGATTTATATCACCCTTTGAAATGTTTGAGTCACAGCAAACATTATTTCTATTATGACAAATTTTTGAATAGAGATTGAAATGATAATTTTTCTCCTTGCTGTAGGTGTACACGTTTTCCTTTGCCTCCTAGTCTAGAGGCTTAGGGTTGCCTGGTTACTCTGACTCAGAAACTCTGTGAGGTGTCTCTTGGTGAAGGAGCAGATACAATTTGGCAATTAGAGAAGCTTGATTTGTCATCTAAATGTAGAAATCCTTAGGAAAAAATAACCATTTGAAGAGCAGTTGTACAGAATCCACAGTGAGAAAACTCTCAGAATGTACATTGGTACTGAACATTGTTGGTTTGCTTATTGTAGAGGCATGAAGGTCATTAATAATATATGCAATAATTAGGATTTTTTTTCAGTGTTCAATTAATAGAATCCTGTTCATAGCATATATGAATTGCAAATGTGATCAGAAAAGCATTTTTGTTGAAGAATTTCCCCATGGACTAGTGCTATAAAAAAACTCCATTCAGCCAGCAATCTGTTCATCTCAGGCTGGAGTTAAAGGTACATGATATATTCAGGTGAGGGCCCCAGTACAGCCAGCACAGGAAGCTGAAATGTGTCGTATATGCTTAAGTGTGCATGTGGCTACATACGTATTTATATATAATAGATGTGTTCCTATATATGTGTGCAGATGTTCTTACAATGATACATTTGTGCTGATTAGGAAATTTGTGATTGTAGGAATGATTTTATTCTGTGAAGTATTTCCTTTAGAACTGAAGCCATGTTGTTTCAACAGTTGCTTCATAGATGCCCTTTAGTTGTTTGCATTTTGATGAACATCAGAAAATGCTTCAAGAACAAGGAGGGTCATTTAATGGTCAGGAAGGTGAGGAATGTTTGATGAAAAAGTGAGATCTGTGGACCAACAGTTTTGCTATCCAGGGAGCAGAAAGGCTCAGCTAGCATAAACTCTAAAAGGTCAGGATTTGATTTAATGAACTTAACTTTCAAGACAAGCAGCCTTTTTCATACAGGATATCCCCTCAGGCTTGGTTGATTCAGATAGCAAAAAATGCAGAACAAATAGAATGACAAAAAAGTCCTGGTTTGTATATCTTACCATGTTTGCAATCAAGTGTCACCACTGTACACTTACGATTAAATTTTGGATACCTCATGCTGTATTTAGTAGGTGTAGGGCATCATCTGGTTCCTTTATAGCCTTATGTGATGTTCAGTACTGTATCGTACATCACTGAGATCTGAATCATTGTCTGCAATTTCTGCACCATGTCTGCTCACAGGCTCACTTTGGACATGGCCCAGTTGCAGTGGGCTTGAACACCTCCATGCTCTCGGGTTCTCCCACTTCTCAGATTGCTTTTTTCAGCTCTTAAAATGCAATGGCTGGAATAGGGAAACAGAAAGCATCAGGTGTTTGTCCTTATTATAAAAAAATAGGGATAACTCGGGGACAATGTACATCACCCAGGATTACACCCAGAGGTATGTAACTTGCTGTAACAATCATTTTAAGTGTGAAACTGTTAGGTAGTCATGATATTATGAGGTTCTTGCCAGAATTTTGACAAACAAGAATTGTGGGTCTCTTACATAAGTTTGTTGGGGTTTTGTGGTATTTTTTTATTTGCTTTTTTACCAGAATCAGTTGCTGTTAATGAAACAAGCAGAATGCATATATTTTCAGCCAGGCACAAGGTAAGCCTCCAACATTCTCTACAGGAATGGTATGTGATCTGCTTACTAAGTACTGTGCAAAAAGTCCAGTAAAGTGAGATAATTTGCAGATAACCCTGCCCTCCAAAAATATTTACATTAAAATATGAGAAATGGAGAAGCATTCGGGAAGCCTTACTGCAGCAAAATTGCGTGAGCAATGAGGTGGGACGTGCCATGCGGAGAGTGGTGGTTGGCAGGAATAATTAGAGTTTGTGTTAATCTGAATTAGTACTGCCAGTTAAAAAAGAGGTTTGCAGTTCAGGTGCCTGAGGTGGATCAGGGGTGCCCTGTGGTAGCTCCTCTCCTACGCCCCAAGCTCCACAACCTCCCAGGACAGGCAGGGCCCCAAGCTTGGCAGCAGCTTTCCTACTGCTCAGCATGCAGTGCCAGCAAGGAAGGGAACAGGGAAAATTGGATTAGGAAGAGCCACAGAAAAGAAAATGGCATAAGAGATTGCACTGAGAATTTGTTGTTGCAGGTCGCAAATCATCAGTCTGTCTGTGACCAGAGGAATTAACATCTGGTCACCACCACAAAGCAGGATTTAACAACAGGAGAGCCAACATCAGGACACAGTTACTGAGAGTGAGGGCTCTCTCCTGACAGGCTGCTCATTCTAGAATGGCCTGTGAAAGCAATGATGACCTATTTGTGTCCTCCCGCTAGGATTCTCCACTTGGTTCCTTTCTGATGCAGTCACTGGTCAGAGGTGTATTTGTGTTTCTGTATTAACGTTGACTCACGTTTAACATTATTATTCCAACCACTATTATAGTTTTGACTGGTATAACTTACACTCTATTTTCTGAAGATAATATCCATGTTAACTCTTGGAATCTCAAAGTAGAAGGAATTTAATCAACCTATTTTGAATGTTTTCACTGACTTCATGTATGCAATATAATTTGTCTATATTAGATATGATATCTATATCTATATGATGTCTGATCTATATGATATCTATATCTATATGATATATGATATGTATCTATATGATAGATTATCTAGTAGGATTTAAAAGAGAAAACTGCAAACCAGAGATACATTATTATTTTATTCCTGTCTGTAAAAACTACTTGTTTATTAAGAATTACATTTGTCTTGAGCAAGAAAATGGTCGAATGTCTTTTACCAGTCATGTTTCAACTTACAGAAGGTGCCATAGTAAAGAGATACATTGCATTTCCAGGTTGTCTTTCTCCAGCAAATGACCCAAACATAGTATTCATAGGATTTTGGTGCTCCCTATTGCAGGGGAGGAAGGAAGAAATAACACCCAAGGGGAAAGCCCAGGGATGAGAAAGATCTGTTTTTACCCCAAATTTCTCACAGCATCAATGCTTCTTTGTAATATAGCAAGTACCGTGGTACTCCAGGGAGATTCATTTAACAAAACCACCTGAAATATACACAAACATGATACAGAAAAACTTTCGGATTCAAACTTGGATGTAAGAAATTTACAGAGAAAGAAAGAAAACACAGTGGAGAGGAGGCTGACTTCTCAAGCCCTGGGGGACTGACAGTCTCCTATCAGAATTAGGTAAATAGAGATGCCTCAATGTTGGCCTAAACTGCAGCCCTTGGAACAATCAGATTGGTGGCAAGCTGCTCTTTCCTGCATTTCTGATTTACTTTTAATACAAGGAAAGGGTTTTTATTATTGCTCTTTCTTGAGCAATGAGTAATCAAAGTTTTCCACATCTTTGGATGGAAACATGCTGGGCCTAATTTTTTTTCCTAGTTCATTCCCACTATTAATGCATTCACATATGAATGCATTCATAGCCTCACAGGGGAGTAACATTAGTTGGGGCTCAGTGAAAGAATAAATAAATTAGCAAGAGACAGTTGTAAATACACATTCACATACACAGCTGTGAGGTTCTGGCCTCATAATTGGAGATCCTTTTTACAGATTTATCCACAGCCTGGTACACTTCTGGCTTCCTACTGTGAATTAGTTTATCCTTTTTTAAAAGTCACTTTGTTACCTATCTGGTGCATAATATTAATGATGTTCTCAGCAAATGAGGAGAATTATAAGCACCAGTGATGACGGAGAAATAATCAAGGATCAGGAAGTTTCTAATGGGAAAATGGAGCTTCCCACAGAGAATTCTGCTTAAAATATCATCTTTTACTAATTGATACAGTCACTGGTGTTTGAGACGTTGTTGTTTTGTACCTGACTTAAATAGAGTTCAATGATTACTTTAATCAGACTAGGAATCTGAAGTGTTTATTGTGTTCTTTTCTGAAAGAATATTGTAAAAATAATATTTTAGAGATGCTGAAAACTCAGCAGCTAACATCAGTGATGCCCCAGCTGTGTGGGAAATGGCTGGAACAGTGCAGTTTCATATTTTTTAGATGGCCTAACTACTCACCCAGGTATATCCACCTCTTCATGAAGGAAAGATTTTGATGATTGCCTGAATTATAACTTCCCAGAGACTAGTGCTACTGGGAAAGGAGGAGGAGGAGATGAGAAGATTTAACTCACCTGTACAGTGAAGGGGTCCTTATGAAACCTGCAGGAGGGGGCATGGATTTTTAAGAAGATTTCTGAAATGTAGCAAAGTCCGGGCTGAGTTTCCCAGGTTCCTCTGAAGGATTAAATGCACGTTGCAGTGGATTTTCTTGTGTGTGAAGCTGTGAATGAAGAGTGACAATATTCACACAGGACCCCTGGGACCCTGGAATCCATTCCTGACAAAAAGTAGGCTGCATGTATGTGTTGCTGCATGTAGGAGTGAGCTGCTTCCCTGCCGTGGAAGTATCCTCCTCAAAGTTATTTTTGTATAGCCACTCTTTCCCTCAGTATGTGCAAAGCCTAAAGTTTTAATTGCCTCTGATGTTTGAGTCTTTAGGATTTATGTTTTTTAGGATCCTCTTTGCAGCTATTTATTTTATACAAATTCATGTAAACAAAAGCTGATCTTTTCCAGTTAATAAAGTCCCTTCATTTAAGTAAGGAAACTAAAGATACACATTCCTACCACGGAACTATTTATTTCAAATGTCTTCCTGCATTATTACTTAAGGAAGTAAGAGGACGAGGAGAGGGAAGGAATGCTTTTCTCTCTGATTCAACCACAGAGGTGCAAAATGTAAGTGAAGCTGCCCCTCCATCTCCTTTCCTAGCAAACAATGGTTCTTGCACACAGTTTAAGATCACTTTTTCATCTTATTGTTGACTTTCTCAGCATTGCTGACTTCCTCAGCATTAACTTTGAGGAAGAGAAGTAATGCCACACAGCAATCTGGCTTAGTGGGAGATGGCAGCAATAGCTACAGGAAGCTTTTTCATGCCTTTCTGAAAGCAGCATATCAAAGGGTAAAAGCTAAGCTACAGAAGATGCTTATTGTGCCAGGACAATAGCACAGACACCCTCACTTGAGATGCTTAAAGTTTATTTTTCATGAAGCCTTTCATATTGCTGCCAGAAAATGCCATCCCATTGAATGTTTTGATTACAATGTACTGATGTACCTTTCCTCAGTAGGAGCTTCTTGAATTCATAATGTGCACGTGGTCAAACAAGAGATGATAATGCTCCATGATGTTGCCATGATTTCCAAGCTGCAGTCACTCTTCCCAGGCTTTTTAAATTAAGCTTGAAAAAAGCCACATAAGCAAATAATGGCACTCTCCTCAGAACAGTGTTTTTATTTCTTCAGCTCTTCTTAGTCCTTCCCTAATGGCAACACATTGTGGGTTGACTCAAAGTGCAGATATCTCAGAGAAGCTCTGTTGGGAAGAAGGAAGCTGGATTGCTGTTGCTAGAGGGGTAGAGCCGGGGTTTCCAAGGTATTTTAGCTATGCATTGCTTTACTTTCAAAGATGCTCATGTTTTAGATTTTAAAAAGAGGCTGAATTCTGAAGTTGCTACAGGTTTTTCTCGTAACTCAAACATTTTAGTTCTCTTCAGGCTGCTGCCATATGTGATGAACCTTAACCGTGTTCAGTACAATCCTAAGAACACAGTATATTGCCAGCATCGATCAAGACTAGAGCTGCAATACCAGAGTCATCTATAACACTCATGTACAAAAGGTACATGCATTTTGTATGTTGGTAACCTCTGAATGGGGAAGTTAACACCGTCAGAACCTTCCTCTACTCTGGAAAAAAGCACTTCCAGATAGGACCAAATAAACTGGGACAGAAGCTGATTTGGATTAGCATCTCATGTCAGAGTACATTGGAGTAGGTTGGCTTCTTTTTACATAAAAGGATTTCTAGAACAGAGCTGGTGTTTCAGAGCTTCTTGATGTCTCAGTCTCTTGTCTAAAGGTCTGCCTGCAAAAAGCAGCAGTTCACTCCATAGTGACTCACTTCAGTGGAAAGAAGACAGAAAACCTCCCCATCAGCACTTCATTCTGAGTCACAGTTTTCCAAAGTAGCATCAATTCAATGTACATGGACTGACTGTCATCTTACTCAATCAATTAAAATCGGGAGCATTGCATAAACATCATTGAAGAAAGGTATAGCCTGATGGATTTGCAACTACAGTGGTGATGGGGTACATCTATATAACAAGAAAGTTACCATGCAGTACCAGCCTCCTGCTTTTAGAGCTTTTGGTTGTATTTTTTAAAAATAACTGCTGTTTTATGTCAGGGTCTTTAGGCAGCGCCTAGGAGGTTAATCAGGGATAGTTGGATATAGTTTTGTATGATTCTGTGTCTGCCTACGTGTGTATTTAAATGCATATGCATATACACCACACGCACACATATACATGTATATACTTTATATATCTATATGTATATGTAAACACATGCACAAACTATTTTTCCACATAAATTACTATGCATTTTGGTTGTCTATTAATGAAAGTATGGTATGAGAGAGCTTGAAGACTCTTGGAGAGAGTTGTGATCCACTGCTGGCTGCCTACTGTCAATTCTCCCAGAGGGATTCTGGCTGAAGTCAAAGCAGCTTTCCTGGGGCAGGAGAGCACAGCACAGCGAAGAGCTGGGGGTGGCCAGGAGGCAGTGGTGAGGGACTGCAGGCACAGGGACAGCACAAACAATAAGGACTTCATTCACTACTGACAGCAAACTAATTGCATTGGTGCAGACTCCAGACTCTCACAAATTTCTATCAAGTGTTTCAAGCATATTTAAAATAAGACTTAAATGGATAATTATCATTCTGGGATATCGGGGGAAAAATGACAGTATACCCACTGAAGTTCAATGAAAGCTTAGCAATTACAGTTATTGACAAACCTGACATACAAAGGTGTTTTTACTCATAATTAAGTAGTAATCCTGTTTAACAGTATTCTGGGAAGAAAATGTGGCTTTCTCAGTAAACACAACAGTGGTGGCTTTTACCCCAGTTAAACTTTCAATATATACATTGCCGGCATTATTGCTTGAATTCAAACCTTGATGTCCTTCATGTTCAAGAGAGAGAAATTAGTAGCATCACAGAATCATTTAGTTTGGAAAAGACCTTTAGGATAAGTCCAACTGTTGACCCAGCACTGCCAAGTCCACCGCTAAACCATGTCCCTAAGCACCACATCTATACATGTTTTAAATACCTTCAGGAATGGTGACTCAGCCACTTCCCTGGGCAGCCTGTTCTGATGCTTTGCAAGAAATTTTGGGGGGTGTTTTATTTGATGTCTTAAATGTGGAGTTTAGGAGGGGACTAATTGTGTTCCAGACTCCATCAATTATATTGATTCAATGTCTGTAAAGGGACCTAGGGAGACTTCCAGAGACATTGGCGCTTACTCAGATGGATACTATTTTGGGTAGTCTTTGCAAAGAAAGTTGATGCTACTTCCCAGGTTTCCTCAGTTCCCTCCCTCATCCATCCCACACATCTTTCATGGTGGAGTTCTCTCTCTTGCTGCTTTTTCCCCCAACCTCTGCAGCACATGAGAATCATGGCTCCTCTGGGTTCCCAGCACAGACTGGGCTGGAATGTGGTGCAAAGGGCAGTTCTCTTGGTGAGCCACTGTGATCTGTACAGCAGGTTTGACAGAAAGCTCCATTTCACCTGCCTGCACTGGGCTCAACCCCTTCCCCAGGTCATGCCATCCCCCTCCAGGTTAAATGTGAGAGGTGAGAGGAACCTCTCTGTGCACTGTGATGATGGAGAACCCCAAGGCTGCGGAGGCCTGCTGCTGTTTGGAACATTTGGTGCCATTATTGTGTTCCTGAACGAAGACATTGACACAGGAGAGCTGTCCTTGCACATTTAAGCAGGGTTAAATGGAGGGTTTAAGTAAGAATGTGTTTGGAAGGAGGTCAGGTCTCATCTGCGTGTGACTCTGGGGTTCGTTTGTGGAGTTAATGAGGCCAACGGGGGGAATGTGGAGCCGTGGTGCTTGACCACAGTGCATTGCTGATGCAAATAGTTTACTACACTGAGGTGCTATGGACAGCAGCAGTAATGCAGGGTAAAACACAACATTCACGCACAGAGACATTCATTTCTCAAAGAAAGAATGTTGCTTTGTTGAGTGGTGGAGAAGACTGGCTTCACCAGCAAGCAGACCAGCAATGTATCTTGGGAGGTGTGATCACACCGCATATATCACACTTGTGCTATGGCATATAAGTTTCTGGGGAAGAGAAAGAACTGAAATGGCTAAGTAGATGTGCTGATTTACCTCAGTGGTAAGTGACATTTCAGGGGCAGAACAAAGGGGTGATTGGATCTGTGAGTGGGTTGGAGTGTGCTGTACAATTTTTACCCTCACCATTGATGTGGTGAATCTCAGCTGCTCCCCATTACTTTACAGTAACTGTCCAGCTCTCTGCACTTGTTTGTGCATGAAGCATCTTTAAAGCCTCACCTCACATTAAGCATGGTCTGCCACAACATTAGCATTATAATCCATACACTTCATGGATATCCATTCTCACTCTCATACAGATTTTCAGCCTTGGCAAATTATAGACCCCAAATTCATCATATCCACATTTAAGGGTTTCCAATGCTGGAACCTACTACCTGCTACCTACCACTTCATACCTATGATTAATAGCCTTAATATTCATCTCACTACACACACACATTTTACCTGATAGTGATAGTATGCTGACTCCCTTAATTTCAGTAATTTAAGGTGTTATTTCAATGTTTAAAAATGGTATCAATTTCAAGTGAAATTGCAATCCATATATTATTTAAATAATTTTAAGCTTACAGTCATTCTACATGACATCATTTCAATTACATCCTTGATCAATATAGAGAGCATTTACTCATAAAAGAGAATGAGTTAGTCAGATGTACAGAGTTTTCAAGGTCACTATATTGTTAATAAAATTTGTTAACTGACACAGGCATTAGTCATAAAGCTGAGTAAATGTAATGATTAAGCCACTCACAGCTTCTCACCATTCTGTTATATCCTGTCTTCTAAAGACAGAATTTTTATTGTGGGGCCTAATTTAAACCTACTTAAGTCAGTGGAAAAACTGCCTGTGGCTTTGCTGGGCTTCGTATCAGACAGCCACTAAATAACAGAACCACACTCATGAAAGGAGCAGACAACAGGCTGGTAACTCAGGCAGACTCCTACACATCAGCTCCTGGCACAGTCTTTAGCTGTAACGTTCATCTCAGTAAGACAGATGGAGCTTGACCAAGCTCTAGGTGGAACTGTAATTACATTTTATTCCTTCAGACACCTCTTACTGCAGAAAGTAAAACGTTTTCCCTGCTGCAGAAAGAGTAGGATAATTATTATTTGGACTTGATGGGGGTTTGGTGATCCCCCAATGGTAGGCTGGTACCCATTAGCTGGGTGAAAGGGACCAAATGAGAGTATACATACAACATGCAATCATAAAAAGTGTGCAATAAACAGAGTGATCAGTACCTAAAGGGAGACACTTCAATTTAATGAAAACCTCACTCAGCTCCTGGGAGGGATCACAACAGATAAAGCTCTGTTTTAATGATGAAAGTACATTATTTCCATGTACATGACCACTCTATACGGGTACTATGTATTCTGTTTAAAAGCGAAGGATGTAATCTGGCCTTTGTCTGTTCTGCCTTACTCAGACAGTCACCAATGATGTAAGATCAGGCATTTGAATTATCCTTGCCTGACGAAAAGTTGGGAGGCTGGAATGAAGACTAAGGCATTGGCAGTGCCAATATGTACAATATAGGATGAATCACATCCTATGTGGGATCCCACATCTCACCTAGTATGAGACATCTTGGATACCTCTAAATCTGAGATAGTCATCCTGATCTCCCTCAGAAAATGGAAAGATGGTAACTACCTCCAGTAGGCACCGTCTCAGTGTGAAAGGAATGACGCCATTGACTCCAGGGAATATACTGAATAAATCTCCATTGACCATACAAGGGCTCAAAGAAGAATCACCTATATGTAGGTTTCTGCATGGGAGATTAATTCAAGGCAGTCCCAAACACCCAAAAGCATCTGCTGCTGGGTACCACAAGGCAACAGAAACACCAAGTTGCCAATACACAATGCCAACAAAATGGGCAGAATCCCTCCTTGGCAGTGCCAAACCACTGCAATACACCCCTGAGGAAGCTGAGTCTGCCTCAGACCCTAAGGGAGCACAGAACCCTACAATGAGTAGACTGTACACTGCAGTCCTATGCAGAAGGCCCATGTAGGGCTGCATACCAGAGAAAATGTCCAGTTAAATGAACAACTTGCTAACTACAGCCACTTACATGACATGTATAAAAGGCTTCTACAGACTCCAAAGAGCAAGGCATTAAATTCTCTGCAAAGTAGCAGGAGACAGGCAGCACCTCATCCAGAAAGCTGATCTGGTTAGGGGCAGCAAGACTCAGAAGTCTGGCATAACACAGAGCTGGGAAAAACCAGAGCATATGAACAGTATCACCAGAATGTCACACAGCAGAGGGACAACAGCAGCAAGGTCAAAGGACTCCTCCTCCTGGTAGTAATAATTACAAGGGTGCATTCAATACAAAATCCAAGACACTCAAAGGATGTATCTGGAAGGTACAGCAGAACAGCTGCAGAGACTTTGTCCTTCAGTGTGATTCATTTATCAGCACCCCAGCCCCTGCTACAGCCAGCTGCCACTGGAACTGCTTTTTCTAAACAAAGCAAATCCGAATCCAGCATGTTCCGAAGAAAGAATAATAGTTTTGGGAGCTGGACATGAAAGAAGCAGTAGTCTGTGCACACGGCTACACTGCTGTCAACAAAGCATTTAAACAAAGGAGCTACAAATTCTCTTAAGAATCTATAGTTTATGTAAGTAAACAAGCATGGAGACTTTCTCCATTGTTGTAGAGTTCCTGGTTCATGAATCAGTATGGATACGTGCAGAAATTAGTTTTGTCAACAGAATTATTTTAATAATTTAAAATTATTTTTATCTCTTTTATATTCTAATTTTGCCTGAAAAATACTCTTTACAGTTCTTAAACAATATCTTAATAGGCAAATATAGCTGGAAAAGTGAGGAATATATTTTTAGTGTCAGTGATGTGTTCATTATACTCACGTGATAGTCATCCCTCTTCCTCTTTTGCTTTTGTCTTCCCATAATCGTAGGCTGTAAAGACTAAAAAAAGAATAAAATTGGCACTTAATTTTGCATGTGTATTTTTGTACAGTTCCCAGCATAACCTAAATTGATGCAATGATGCTGTCACTCCTGCCTATGCTGCTCAGGGAATTCAGAAAGACTGGGGAGGAGGAGGCAGAGGGGGATTTGCTCAGGTGGGCAGCAGTGTCTGGAGCAAAACCCATGTCCTTGGGGAGTAGAGAATTCAGAGCAGATGTCAAGGTGAAGGGTGATGGATGTTTGGGATGTCAGAATGGAGCACACGGTTTTTGCTAGCTGAAATTATTTTGAAGCTGAAAGAATAGGAAAAAAATAGGGGGCATTAGCAAAGGCACAAGCACAGACCTAGTGGAAAAGGCAGAGGAAAACTGTAACACAAAGTTTCTGTGTCTGATGGAGAAGCTGAGAATAAAAAACAAGGAAGCACACAGGAGAGATGGGGTAAATAAGATTTTTGAGAACAGCTAAGTTAGAGCTTCTAAGTGTCTCTTGTTTTCAGTGTCCTACTTGGAGGCAACAGGGAGAGCTAACAAAAGCTCCGAAGGAGAAGAGCTCCAATCAGGCCAAGCAAGAGCTGGACATCAGGCATGCAAAAGGGGTTATAAAACAAATACGCAAGTCTAGGATATGTCTGTGCGTCTGAACCAGTGTTGGTACATGAGTTTGTTGTGATCACTCTTTGTAGGAGAAGAGGGGGAGAAAACGCAGCCCTTGAAGGAGATCAGTAGAAAACACTAGAAAGGAGGATCAGAAAATGCACCTAAAGCTTTCTTCAAGATCTGAGTTTACTATGCATGAAAGTTGTGACAGTGACATTAAACACAAACAAACTGGAGGCATACAACAGATTTGATCTCCACATTGTGGCACAGCATTTCTTCTGAGCAGAGTCAGCTCTGTTTAGCAGAGCCCAGCTATTTTAGTTAAGGATGTAAAGAGGAACGGCCTTTGATATTATTTATTTGAATTTACCTGGCTCCATGGAATTGAACAGAGACGAAGACCTGCTGAAATTAAACAGACGTATAAAACTGTACCAGATGTACCAGAGACACAAATACCCAAGACCCTCCCTGTGACATTTGGATAGTATTTGAAGAAGCAAGGAGGATTTTTAATATGCTCTTCATGTGTACACAGGAATGCTGCAACAGCACCAGCAAGCTGTGCAGTTGGGCAGGGGAAATTCTGGAAAACTCCTGACACTGGTGCTAAAAACCAACAAGCATTCATTTCCCACATCTAAACAACTCAGGAGACTATATGAATTTTAATATAGGAAAAGGTCAGGTCATTTCAGCTTTGAGTTTGTTTGGGTTTTATCTATTGTGCTAAGAAAAAATGCAAATTATAAAAGAGCAAAGAGGAAATTTCACATAGTATACAAATGATTTCATTAACCAAGCTTCTATAACCTGAAAGTTGATAATAACCTGCTTTGTGAATCACCTCTTCCTGTCATTCAACACGATATAATCCTTTGTCATGTAGAAGGTGAGGAGCAGCATCATGCATGTGCTTCCTAATGCTATCAAAAGTACCTGGAGACTGTAAGATTTTAACTGCATCCTTCTTCCCATCAGCAGGAAGCAGTCAGGTCTTCCTCACACGATGGAAAATCAAGGCACAGGGAGCTTGGGAGCCAGACCAGTATCTATGTAAAAATTCCCCCTTAAAGGTTTGCCATATATTACATTGGGAATTTACAGCTAGGCAGAAGAGTGAATGAGTGTGGCTTTGTCCTGGTTTGGGACAGCGGGGAGGTATTTCACAAGGATGGCTTTAGTCTATATGGCAGCATGTTTTTTAAAAATAAAGTGGAATGTTTGAAGGAGATGAGGATAATAGTGCTGCCATCTGCCCAGGACTTGAGCTTGAGAAAGTGATTAAAGGGAGCTGAAGGGAGCTGAACAGCCAGGAGAAAAAGCTGGAAAGAGCTTTAGTTTGCAGCACAATGCTTCTGGCCTCTGGCTGAAAAGAGAGCAGAACCAGGCATGAGCTGATGCGACATTTCCAATGAAAAGGCAAACCTTTTGTACTACCTGCAGGGTGACAAAGGGCAGTAAGCACCTGGTGGGACCACCAGCTGGAAAGCAGGGCAGTGAATGGGCAGTGGCAGCTCTTGGAATGATGAATGCTTTTTTGTTCCTTAAGGGTTTTGTATCAGGCTGACAGCAGGTTCCTGTTTCCCTGGTATGAATATGAACCAAATCCTGACTTAAAACACACCAGCTCATTCGGTGGCCTAGTTCGTATGAGCTTGTGGCCTCTCCATCCCATTCTGTCTGAAAAGGTGTTTATGCTGACAAAAGTTTTCTTTCCTGTTTGGCTCTAATTACTCATTCCTGGTAGTGCAGAATTAATTCTGGATTTAGTCAATGTGTTTTCCTGTGTGTTGTTACGAACAGTTTGCCATGCCAAAAGTCCACCTGGCTTCCCATCAGCTGTTTCTCCAAGCGCTTGTACGAGGGCATGGACTCCACTGCTGACTTTGCAGATTTGTTACTGATGTTTGTAGAGATTCGGCACAGCATCAAAACCAATAATCCAGTCTGTCAAACTGGAGTTTTCAAAGAAGGCACTGAATTCCAAGAGAACTGGAGACTAAATTCCTTCACTGGTGGCTTTGAAAACCAGTAATTTCTGTGCTAAGAATTAACTTCTAGTTTGCCTCTCATTCACTAACCAATAACCTCTTGTCCTCTAAGTCTTCTTTTGGGTCATATTAAGTTACAGTCGACAATATATTTCCCATGCGAGGAGACAACAAACAAGCAGAGGAAAGTGGGAGCTCTGCTTAAGCAGCCCCCAAAATGCTGCATTGTTTATTTTCTGTAAATGTATTTCCTTTTATAACCTACCTGCTTGACACATCAAATGTGCACAAACTTTTGAAGAAACAATATCCAAATAATTTACTTCCAGAAAAAGGCAATTTCCTGCGAGGTAAAAGCAGGAGCAGCATAAAATGGTGCATAAACCCCAAAAATCATATGCAGGCATGGAACTTTAATATGTATATATGTGGTTTCTGCACTTTCTGCATCTTCCTTAGTAAAAATTGAGTATGGGGCAAGAACTACAACACATATACTTGTTTCACCCGAAATCACAAGTATTTTAAATAGAGGGGATGTACGGAGCAGTATTTGATCAACCATCAGAAATGTACAAAAGTTTTCTCTAAGCTCCTTAATACTAAAAGAATTGCTTCTGAATGTGAAAGTAATTAACAAAATTCTCATTGTTTTGTTCTGTTTTCTTCCCCCCAAATGCCAAGATGTTCACATTTTCACTACCACATTTTTAACAAAACAAAGAATATGCAGTTTTATCTCATCAATTTTTGATTGTTATCTCGTCGTCCATTATATTGAATTATGTTGTTCCCAAGGAATTAAGAATACTATCTACATTTACAAGGCAATGAATAAAACACCAAAACAAGTAGTTTAGTAAGTAGTTTAGCTTGTGTGTAAAAATGCACATCATGCATGGATGAGATGGCAAATCCAAAAAACCCAATCTCTACCTAGGTAATGATTGTTTGAAATATGACTTTGCAGTTCTAGTTGTAACATAGACAACAAACAATTGCATGGAAAGGTCATGCAATGCACAATTGCAATCTACAATTAATCATAAAACCTACTAGGAAAAATGCATCTAAATGGCACCTAGAAAGTAACTGAATGTAGCTTTTTGTTACCAATTCTTACTATCTGCAATTTTGTTAGTCTTCAAAACAGAATAAATAATTGAAGTAATCAGAATAAAAATCACAAAAGCTGTATTTTGAAATATTTAATTATTTCTGAAGGAAAATTCCACTAATTGTGAAGCTGTTCTTTCTGACTTCAAACACAAATAATTTTGTGGGGATAATGCTGGCCTTGCAATGGAGCCGCTAAGATACAAATCAAGTTTAGTAGCAAGTTCCTGTAAAAGAATAAAACCCAATCATCACGGAGATAACAAAACTGCTATAAACAAAGAGAAATTGAAATGTTGTAAACCAAAAGCATTCAAGTGAATATAAACATAAAACACATTGCATGCAGAGTAGCACTAGCTGATTTTGCTGCTTACACAAATCCTGTGTGTTTGCCAAGGATGTCACAAAACATCCTTCTGTGGGAACAGAGCTGGGCAGGTGGCTCCTCCAGTGCTGCTGTGATTTTTCTTTGATGATGACTCCAAGATGACTGCTTTGGAACCACACAGTTCTTACCCCCCTGCAGCTTAAAAAAAACTTTCATGACAAAGACATCATTATAGGATCCTATTTTTAGCACTGAAGTATGTCAAATCGACCTGGTTTTTATCCGTAGTACTGCAGCCAGTCTAAACTCCCTGCCAACATCATCTGTCAAGCAGTACAACTGATAGCTGTTCAAAAAGACCCAGGCAGCCTCCAAAAGCCTCTGCCCTGCTTTGGCAACCCTGCAGCATCCAAACTCACCTCATGGCCACTGCTCGTCCCCTCTGTGGAGCAGCAGGGGAGAAGGTACTGCAGGGAGCCACCACTGCGGCTGCTTGCCAAGCACATCAGCCAAATACAGAATTTTCAGTCTACTCCATGATGTAGCATCGCTAAGTAAGGGCACAGCAGGTGAACAGCAAGCAGGAGAGCAAGAGGTCACACCTGTGGGCATGGCAACCCACACTGCGGTGGGACCAGAGAGGAGTCTGCATTTGCTCCTCCTCTGAACATCGCCCCAGCAGCCAAGAAGCAAAGGCACAGGCAAGCCCTAACTTCACACACATTTTATACCCATAGATCCAAATGACACCCAGTGGTTTGAATTTCATTAAAAGACTTCCATTGAGCAGCCTTAGCAATCTTCTCTTTTAATTGCTTCTAAAAGCAGCTACTTGCCTACTGGAAAACCTTGCCTTCTGCAGCTACAAGGCCGCGGGAATGATTCTGTGCCTTGTATACAAAATATGTGTATCTGTATTGTATAAAGACCATAAACGCACATTTCAAAAATATATATGGCTATTTTGGGTACAATGTAATGTTTTTTCATACTTTGACACAATGAAAACTTTAACCTAATTCATATATCCAGGACTCTAAAATCCAGTAATTTCATGGTAAAATATCCAGGGTTTAATTTTTTGTACACTTTCAGTGGTTAAAAGAGCTAACGCATAAATAAATGAGAAAGAAATAAAAGAAAAATCATCTGCATAAATAGAGTGATAATGTTTAATTTTCCAGGTGTTAAAAGAACCAGAAGATTGAATATTGCAGCATGATGGCAGCCTGCCAACCCAGTGAAATGATCAGTACCTTTTACTAAATTTCAAGCATTGCTAAAGCTAATTTCTGAGTTGATGAAAAAGGTCCTTCAGAATTGGAAAAGTTGGCTTAAACCTGTCCGAAATAGTATTTTATTGTAAAAAAAAGCTTGAAATAACTTCTCTGCAGGCAGGCAGGCAGCCCTGTAACCCCGAATCAAATCAACTGCCTTTCTGAAGAATTGCATTCACAAAAAACCCCAAAATTCAGAATTTCTTTAATAGTTCCTTCAGAATCCAGTACTGATTTAAACAAAAAAAAAATCCTCGAAGTGTTTGACTAAAACACTACAATTTTTATACAGTTTCTTTCAACTGTGCACCAGCTCAAATACTCTCTCAACACAGGCAGCTAAAACTTCTTCCCAACCAGTTCTAAACAAAATTATTTTCCTCTTCACTTTGTTACCAAGGTAACTGTGGGCTGTGGGGTCAGAGGAAAAGCCAAATGCCTTTCTATTTCAGCAGCTGGTGTTTGCTAGGAGGGCTTGCCCAGAGTGATGTTCTGTATAAATGAATGTGTGTGCTGTGCCCCCGGGCAGGAGCTGGAGCTGCCTGGTATCTGCTTACAGGTTTTGCAGAGGACGGTGGAGGAATAAGTTCTAGTAGTGGACACTCTTTGTAGGATAATAGGATCATTCAGGAGGTCTCCAATCCAACCTGCCACCCAAAGCTACAAGATCAGGGCTTTCTCCAAGAAAAGCTCCAAAGATGGGAATGGCGCAACCTCTGAGTAACCTTCTCCACTGTTTGACTTCTCATGGTGGAAAGGTTTTCTGAGTATTCATTCTGAGCCTCTCTTGCTTCAATCTATGCCTGTATTTCTCTTCCTCCCCCTGTGCACCACTGTGAAGAGCCCCTCTGCCTTCTCCACTCCGTGCCCGTAGGTGCCAGCAGGCTGATGGTGGGACACTCCCCCACCCCAGCCTCTCATGGCTGGGCAGGAGCAGCCACAGTTCCTGCTCATGAAATACAAGAGGAGAAGCAAGAGGGTGTGTGAAAATACATCTCTGAACGATTTCCAAAGACATAAAACTGTGGAAATAATTTCCCTACTTCTTAAAAGCTGTGGAAACTTTAGAAGTGGGGCTCAAAAGGCATCCAGCACCTGAGAGAGCAAAGCTGCTCTCAGGTTGAGCTGAGCCCCATGAAGTGGTTCAGCGAAAAATCCCCAGGCCTTATTTTTCTGATATCTGGACTTCTTCCTTTCAAAGGACTTGCATACAGTTAATTTAAAGAACATAAGTAATTCCCTCCCCTTCTTTCCAGCTCATGTTTCCATCACAGCTGACACCATGGCTCAGACTGGGTACCCGAATGGCAGCGTTTCCACCCAGGACACATTGGGAGAGGCACAAGTGAACACATCCATATGCCCACGCAGGAACCTACTGTACATCAACAATCAATCATTAAAAACCACGGAGATGACAAGTGAAAATAAAATAACTGAGCCTAAACTATCTGCATTTATGCAGACGTAAGAATGTACAGAGGTTGTGGTGGATGAAATGTTCATGTAGCAGCATATCCAGCAGGGGGTAATTAAGGTGAGAAAACTGGATGATTATGAAAAGAGAATTATACTGCTTATCAGCTATCTAGAGGTTATGGATTTAAGAATTTTCCATCCACCATGTTCAGGGATCTGGATGGATTTCTCTTCCATGACCTCTCCAATGCTTTTTGAACCCATGATATACACAGCGATCTGTTAAAATGAACTCCACAATTTATTTACGACATATGCAGAAGAAAACTTCATTTGTTTTAAGCTGCTGCATGATGGCCACCCTGGGTGTTCTGAAGTTCCCACATGACAAAATCCAGCAAATTCCAGTCTCCTAATTACCTTTGAATCATTCAAAAATTTTTATAGGTCCCATCCCTCTTTCTGAGTCATCTCTCTCTCAAGGTAAACAAGTTGCACTTACACAGCTGCCATTCTCTGTCTTTCATCTTTTTTGTTACTATCCTTTGTATCTTTCCTATACCTGTTAGACACATATTTGAGATGAGGAATTCAGGCATGTGCACACATAGTACAGATGAGCTACAGTATTTTACAATGGCATCATAAAATGTCGCCTAATTATTTCCTATTGTTTTTTAACATTGTGGTTGCCATCAAATTCAAAATATTATAGAATGGACTGCACAATTTTGACCTCAAAACTGCAGCCATTGAGAAAACAGAGATATTTGCTTAAGGTGAAATCCTGAACACATCTGATGAAAATATAAGGAAAACACAGTAAATGCTAATGACATGATCTTATCATAGAAGCTGTAAAGTTAGTTACAAGTTTTGACAGGAAACCTGTTCAGTTTGGATCAGTAATGACTCCAGAAAATCACAACACAGAAGCCTGCAGACAGATTTAATATAAATGTGCTTTATTGCAGAGAAGTTACATTATTTACATGCTGCAACACATTACAACATAAATCTATCAAGTATTTCATGGTGGATGCTGTTGGTTGCCAGATAACATTGTCATAAGAACCACATTATAAAGTGAAGAGACTTACAGCTTTATATACTCTACAACTCGGAGTAGCTAAAATTTTAAAAGTCAAAGGCAGTGTTTGCTCAGGCCTGCCTGTTGTCATATGCATGCAAAAGCCTAAGGAGAGCAAATATAAACGTCTTGTCCGGTTTCAGGTCTATGATGCCACCAAAGCTGATGAGAGGTGTGTACTGATTTATATTTTAAAGCGCATAATCTTGCATAAATTATACAAGTCTAATAAGATTGGTATAAATCTAATTATTTATAAACCATGGCTTAGAAATAAAGGAGAAATGCAGCTTGCACATGCATTTAGAAGGACAACCTAGCAAATGTTTGTGACCTTCATGTTTATTGTCTTTTCTCTTAACAGATCTGCTAGAAAACATCTTTATAACATCTTTACACTAGAGTTGCACTTCTCTTGGCTGAACAATGACAATGAAATTCCAGAAAAAGACATCTAAGCAATCTAGTCAATATATGCTGGTGGAGAAAAAACTATGAAATACAGAACATTATTTATGTCTAACTTAGTATGTCTTCATTAAGCAATGCTTCTAGCAGCATCATAGTGAAATAGAATAGTTGAGAGAAGTTTGGCCCCTCATTTTCTTAAATGTGAAACAATTTAAGTCCCAATTGAATCTGTAGCCCAAAAATCAGTTGCTTAATAAACTGGGAAAAGCTCTGTTGTTTTCTAAAGGAAAGTTCTCCAATTGTGTCAGTCTTAGGGGATGTGACTACAACGAGCCTAAAGAACCATAACAGACAGTTTTTAAGAAGTGAGGGAAAGGGTCAGATGAAAGAAATCTAAACCAAACGAGAATATACAAGCCAATGCCTTCCCTGGTAAACCAGCCATCACTCTTTGCTTGCTGTGCAGCCGGGCTGTTTTACGCCAGCCGAGGAGTGGGCTCTGTTTCTGTGTTGCTAATGAAGTTACCTTTTAAAAAAGAAAGAAAGGGAAAAGAAACCGAGCAAGAATAGATATAGAGCGGTGGCACAGACACAGTCATGCATGAAGGGCTTGATCCTGCCAGGAATGCAAGGGGCAGTGGTACTGTGCGGACACTTTGCCGATGTGGATCCCCTCATCCTTGGTGCACACTGCCGCCCTGCAGAGCAGAGCAGGGCATGGGCAGTGTGGCCTTGCTCAGCTCCGAGGAAAAAGATGGAGGGCCAGATGAGCAAGGGCACGAGGGTTGGTGCCTGCTCCTTGCAACCATCTGTCTCCAAGAGGCAGTGAGTGCATATATATATCTCCTTCCACGATTCTTCCGTGGATGCCCACGTCTAACCTTGCAGTCGGGCTCCCGTGAGTGAGTCAGGGCAGCCTGCCATAAGCTGTACCCCTGTCCCAATCCCAAATATCACTGCTGAGGCTGCAGAACTTCCCCTCAAGGGTAGGAGAGGTGTGAGACGGTCACCATTTCAGCAGGTTTAAAATTGTGTATTTCTCTGTGCACAGGGTCAGTGTGCTCCTGGAGGACTCCCAGAAAGCTCTGTTCCTAGGATAAACTTCTTCCCATGGAAATACAGGGTAACTTTCTCTAAAAAAGCTGATCAAGTCCCCCTGAAGTTCACAGACAAATCCCCTGAATGTCTGGGACTGGGAAGGGAGAATCTGAGCACACCAGGTCTAATCTCAACTCTTTTCCACACTAAGGACAGAGCTGGATTTGGGCTGCACATAGGATGCCAGTGGCACCCTGTCCAAAGCACCCAGACTCATATGCCTGACTCCCTTTCATGGGTGGAACAGGGATTCTAGGTTTAGGGTCCCAGCCAGATAGATCTCCTAGACCACAATTATGAAAGAGGGGTGGGAGAGCCAGACAAGCGCAGGATAACAAAGACCTGTCCCCATGGCGGAACTGAGCACTGTCCTGGATAACCAGGTTGGCTGGGGCAGTTCAGCCACTTAATCTGGAGCTAATGAGCAGAATTTATAACTGAGGTAACATGTTTAGAGAGCACCAAGACCCGAGTCAACTTGTCCCCAGCTGGCTCAGGTGTTGGTACATTCCAGGTTTGGGCTTAGCAGCAGCAGTAGGAAAATCAGATCCATCTTGATCTGTCAGTCTAGACATGCCCATAGACTCATCTCCTTTTTAAAGGACAGAAAAAGTCCTCCTCATGCCCAGGTTGTCTAAGTCCCTCTGCTCATTGCATTTTATCTTAAGCCACTTTTTCTATGATGCCACAAAAATCAGTTTATACTACATACGTGTATGTGCATGTGTGTATTAGATAGGACATTTATATATATATATTAAACATATATAAATATCTATTTTTATATATATTATATATATTAAACAACACATTCTATTCAATCATCTTCCTTTCATGTTCTTCCACTGAATCCCATCACTTCTCTCAAATTGCACAAGTTCTTTAGGACTGAGCTGTCTGTTTTGGAGTACACTATGTATAGCCAATTCCTGTGAACAACACTTTACTGGGTCTGCATTGAGATGGCCGGGGCTGTTTCATTCTCCTCAGAATCTTTACAATATGTCCTCAGGCCCTGATGGTGAACTGTCACTAAGACTCATAGTTGTGAATGGGCCACCTATGAATTAAGCTCATATGCATGATGAGGACTGTAGCTATTGCTGAAAAGTAGCACTGTATGAAACACTAACTTTTACTGTAAATGTACATACAAATTTTTAAAAAGTCAAAGCATTTGGGAGAGTTGAAGAGAGATGCCATCATTTCTGTTCCCAGTATCTCTTACATTTGCATATATGGGGGAAGAGTAATATTTTGGACTTCTCACTCCAAGGGCCAATTTTTGGAGGTTTGCCAACAGGGATAAACAGTACAGTGTTGTTCCATATAGGCTAATTAATATATTTCCCAGAGCTGTCTGGTTTCAGTAAAACAGGTGATCATTTCTGGGGTATATCCATTGTCATTCCTGCTTGTCTTATTTAACAGGATCGGTTCAGTACAAAATACTGAAGAAGATCATCACCTCGATGTTTGAAGTAAGATTTCTGGTTTCTTAGATGATATTTTCCAATTAGTAACAAAAAACCCAAATAAGTTGTCCTAAGACTTACCAGAATATGCAGCTAAGACGACTGAATTGCAACTATTAACAAAGTCTATGAGCGTTTAACAGGGAAGTGCGTAACTTACTGCATATAAAACCCCTGAATAGTACAGTATCAAACTATAAATTTAAATAACAGAGAGTAAACAAAAAAAAAAAGTCACTATATAAATACAGGAAAGGAAAAAAAAAAATCTCCAAAGCCCAAAAGAATTTCCCAATACGAATTATGGCTTCCATAGCCAGTGAAAGATTACTGCCTGCAATTATATATTTAAATAAAAAGGTCTACAGCAGGTATTTTAACTTGCAATTAGAAGACACTATCTGCAGATTGCATAAATATGTTGTTGTGTCACATAATATCAAAGTTACTTGCAAAAATTATACAATCTGGAATGCTTTAATATGAGACACAACAATGTACTTAAACACACAGTAATAAGAAAATGAGAGCAATCATTTTATAAAATATTTTTGGGATACATGGAGTTAGCAGTTCTATTTAGATTACATATGTAAAGTGAAAAGTCGTCATTTTAATAAGCTGCTCATTGATACCCATTTTTGCCATCAGGACATTTTCTGTGCCCTACTTCTGCTGGATCTTTAAAGTCCCAAGGGCAAGTTACAGCCAGTTACGGCATTCAGAAATAATTTGGTTAAGATCGACACTGTGCGTTTGTTACCATCTTATTATTTTTTCTTTTAAAAGAGAATTGATTTCACAAAGGCAGATTTCTTTCATTGACACAGTAAAATCCTTGGAGCAGGGACCATAATCTGGGCACTGCTAATCACATTGTTGGCACTCAACATATAAATAATAACAACATTAATGACAATTTATTTTGCTTAACTCCTACTTATTTGTAGTGCTGATTCCTTTAAATGATGCTCCTTAGGAATTTTAAGATCCTTTTGGCCTAAGTCCTCTCTGTCTTTCCTGTTGTCTTTCTTCTCAATGTTGCTACTCTCCTCAGTCCAAAAGCCTCTTATTTTCGAGGTGCTGCTATTTTATTTGCACTTATAGCAGAGGTGTTCAATAAAGCTACACTTCTTTCTGCATTTGGTAAATCTGCTGTATCATATTCCCAAGGGCAGACTTCAGCTCGAGATGCTAAAGGTTGTTGTAAGTAACTACTTGGCTTATGGGAGTTGGATGAAAGCACATTTCCCTCACAAGAGGCATTTTTTTTCTGTTCTGCCAATTTATTGAGGTTTTCCTTTTCTGCTGTTTTCTGGGGCAGCTCCTCCCGCTCCCCAGCATAGGTATTCGGTGTATACCTATTAACATTCTCACTCTTCAGCCCAGGAGAGATCTGGGACTTGGAATTTGACTGGTTTTTCTCATTTTCAAAGATCTGCTGCTCTTTTGTCTCTTGAGTGGCTGCTTCCACCTTCTCTGAGCTCTTTTGATTTGACTGTTGGTGCCCCTCAGGTGTCTTCAGCTTATGATGAGTCTTCCCCTTTGGCTGGGAAGGGTGGTTTTTCTCTGGCTCTGAGGAAGCAATAGACACATGTTTTTGAGCTTTAGAGTCAAAAGGCACAGGACCAGGAATTTGGTCATATATTTCCCAAGGACAAACTTCTCCTATGTCGAAATTGTCCTTGTGCAGAGACTTACCTGGGCCTGTGTCTGGATTTGCAGGTGTTTGACTAACCCTTTGCTGTTTCATAATTCCAGATTTATGGGTTTTCTTTGTTTCCTCAGAGTGGGTAGAGTTTTTCCGGTGGGAATCCTTATGTTCCCCTTTATCGGAGGCTGAGTGCTTTTTGCTGGCCTCCTTACCCTTCTGCTGAGATTTATGAGATTTAGTGCTTTCTTCTAGACTTTGTGTTTTACCCGTTAGTCCCAGAGTCTTTTCCTTGGCACTAGCAATAACACTGAGGGATTTTTGTAACACGGATGTTCTCGGATGCAGAGGCTTCTTATCGGCACTTAAGTTATGTGCACTTACTGATTTGCACACCAAAGGGACCGATTCAGTGGAGACAGCTTCAACCTTTTCAGGAGCATTTTTGGTTAATTTGTTACCATTCAAGGAGTCCAGGAGTGTTTTCTCAGAAGATATAACTTCTGCACTTTCTGTAGTTAAGCCATTTGGTTCTTCTGTTTGATCCCTAACATGATCGTAAGTGCTGTGGGACTTTTTTAAGGAAAAGACTCTGTTTTTCAAAGTCTCTTCTTTTGGCTTTGCAGAACTTGTGGAATCTGGCATATTTTTCTTCAGTGTGGCCAAGTTCTTCACAGCACTGTGCTCCATCAGGTCCTTCTCATCCCTGGAGCACTGCCTGGTGACCGTCTCAGGGATTTCTGTAATACGCCGCATTATCGAACGCCCCAAGCCCTTTTTAGAGCACCTTTTTTTCTGGAGATGCGGATTATTAGCAATCATCTTTTTCCTTTTATAGATTTCAAGCTGAGCATATAGTTTCTTCAACTCATCCTGAAAAGCAAAGTGAATGGCAAAACTAGTATGTGAGTACAGTCACACAATCAGCCTGATGAATGAAGACCTATTGCTCTAAAAAGGGCATTAAACTCATTTCACTGTCTTTTCTAATTCTTGAATATGCCATTAATCCATCAACTTGAATCCCATTTTTCTACTTTAAATAAAAGTTCAACCCTCGTGCACAAACATGTTATTTTCCATAGCATGCACAATTCATATTCATTTATGCTGCTTCAGATTTCCCAGTGCTGTAGTGTATGCTTTCCTGCCGAACTCTATAGCTGTTCTCTGCTCTCAGAACATAAGGCCTTTAATCATGTAAAATACGAATGAAGTAGTTTTCTCCATTAATCACATTTTAAAAATTTTATCTTTATAGTTATGTGTGCTTATGTATATGTTACATGCAAATGACTAATTACACTGAAATGAAAAGCTGTTTGCACTTGAAGATAATTCAAAGAACCTATGTAAACTCAATAACAGCTCTTGCTTAGAATGATTCCTCCTCTTTAGCCACCACTATGACTTTTACTACAGCTACTATTGCAGCATCTCTTCACACTAGTAAATACTTTCCATGAGAGTTTACATGACCTGATACTAAAAATCATAAAAGATCTAAGATGGCATTTTTCAGCTGATATCTGCAAAGAAAAACAGATGCATGCAAGTTGGAGTTTTCTTGTAGGAAGAAGTGTTCTTGAAAACGAATGCTATTTAAATGAGCTATATGTACCCGAATATCTTCAGGATCCAAACTATGTTCGCTCCAGGCTGAGTTGATACTGCTGTTCAGATAGGATCCAGACCGACCCATATCAAGCTCATCTTCATAAGCTTCTGTAGCTATATCATCTCTTGGGTTATTGCTTGAATGTGAAAACTGCAACAAGTATTCACAAAAAATATGTTGCCATGAGTGCAAAAGTTTACTTCAACATCACTGTAAAAGCTTACAAAAGTTTTTATGGTACAATGACCCTTCTAATAGATTTGACGTGATTCTCAAACTCAAAACATTACTGCAACCTTCACTGGCTTAAGTAGTGTCCTATGGAGTCTCAATATTGTATGGAAGGAACTCTTATTAAGGATGGCTTAACTTGATAAGTCTTAGAGATTCGCTTAAGAAAAAAACATTCTTATTTATTTTGATACTCATTTGAACCTCTTTAAATGGCATTTCAATTAAGCTGGCATGAAAATAGACTTTCATACAGTATTTCCAATTAGGCTGCTAAAACAGTAAGACACAATTTTATACTACATACAGCTTAATAATCCTGCAGAAAGCAATTCTTCTATTTTAAATCCTGATCCTGAAAAGGAAGATATAAGGTGGAAAATTAAAAAAAAAACCAAGAAAAGGAAAAGAAGAGAAATAAACTAATGAAAATGTTTTTTTGTTTTAGCAAATCCTTGAATCAGGAGTTGGAGTGAGGTTGTCATTATTGTTTGGTTCATATGATTCACTCATCTGCATTACTATTGTCCACGTAGTCATCTGCCTTCAGGACTTCATGAATAGAACTAAACCTTGTGTATCTTAATTCTCTGAATTCTTTGGTGTGTTGGAAGAAAACTCTGTGCAGTGTTATTACACAGATAATGAGCTAAAAAATCAAAATGTTGATCAGTAGTTATGAGTCAGCTTCAAAAAGGTCAACAAATTTTCTAGGCTAGTTTAGAAAGACACCTCCAAAGGTATGTAATAAAGTACATGAATATAAAACAGAAAATATAGGACTATTGCTGAAGACCAGAAAAGTAATTTAAAATGAAACAAGGTTATGCAATATTAAGGCTGCGTCAGTAAGTCCCTTATAATGACTATTCAATGTATGTATATTTGACGATTATCAGCATATCCTGTTCTGACACACAGGAAAAAGGCAGGAATAGCAGCTTCATAAACCTGAAAATTCTATCAACTTGAACTGCTTAATGCTCTTTCTTCATATGCAGCATTCACCTTTACTGCTATTTTGACTCTTGAGCTTTTGATTAATATGATTACTCATTTCAAAAGCCATTAGAAAATCATTCCTTTTGCTCTGTGCTGTCTTTAGAAGGAAGTTCCACTCAATTCCTGCTGCTAGGACAGGTGGAGCCACCTGCAGTTCTCCTGCCCCTGGTGAGATGACACTGGGGTTTTGCTCCCAGTCCCTGACAGGAGGTGTCCCAGCTGCAGCTCGGGGGCTTTCTCTGCTCTCCCTGACTCCTGCCATCCCCATCTACTTGTGCCCCACACACCTCTCCTGGCACCCAGCACTGCCCCTGGCTCCATGTCCTGGACGTGTCTCCTCCCAGTGTGCAGCATCTGTCTGTCCCAGGCTCTGACTTGCATTCTCCCTTTCCAGCCTGGTTTAGATCCCTGCCTCCCTATCCCAGCCTCCTGGTTCTAGTGTTTCTGTGCCCTTGCCTAGACTCTTTGTCTGGTCTTGGCTAACTCTGGCAGCAGCACAGTCACACAAATACCTGGGGGAAAAAAAGCATAGTTAGGCAGAATTCTTTCCGTCTCATATTAATCACATCAAAAATTCAAGTACTTTAAACTCCTGGAATTTTGAAAGCTGAAAGAATCTTTGAAAATGTATACTTTTTAAAAATAAAAACAATACAGCTTCGAAGGCAAAACAGTCAAATTTTACATCCTCCTTTTCTATCAGTTGCTTGCTAGATTTATACAGAATTGTTTCTGCATGACAACATTTCTCTTCCTCAGTCTTGGCAAAAGAAAAGAGACAGGAGACTCAAATACCTTAGGGATCAGAAGTAGCCCAACAGTGACTGTCACAGTCAAATGTGTGTGTGCAAAGAACAGCATCAGCATCCAGTCAGACTGAAGTCTTGAAGCAAGAATGAATCTGAAAATAGAATTCAGGGTTGCAATTCACTGCATTTCTCCAGTGCATTAGATTTAATATCTTTAATGCTCCTTAGGTTTCTTTTCAGAATGGCCAAACACAACCAGTTTTGTTCTGTACTGCTTTCATACAGACTAAAAATTACATCCACATGCTTTCCCTATATGCTACAATTTCAAAACAACTCTGGGAAAAAACAATCAACAAACCAAAATATAAAAAGAAACAACAGACCTTAAATTATACTGCTTATTCCATCTTTCTCACTCTATTGAGCTGTCTTTTTGTTTTGCTTATATTGTCACAGTTTCTTTAGCCTGAGTTATGGCAGCTTACATACATTAGGATCTGAAGGGATGATTTTAGGTTAAGTAAGCACATGTACTATGATGAATTGCAGTGCACTTCATAAACACAGGATGTCCACAGATCGCGGCTACCGAGCACAGCTGATAAGCCATCCAAGGGAGAACTGAACTGAAATGCATTTTAGCAGGGAGCAGAGAAATGGTCTTTATTGCAGGACCACCTAGCTCACTGCTGCGGGGCCCAAGAGCCTGTGAATGCTTGAAAATGAGTGGCTGAGCTTCTCAAACAAAACAGTTCGTTGCTGAGCATTCTAAAGGAGTGCTAGAACAAGTGGTGCAGTTAAAGCTGGAGCATGCTTGGCTTGTCTGTTTTAGTGAGCTCCCAAAGATAGAAGCAGTAAGCAATGCAATGGATGAATGGATGTACCGCTGGCTTGCACCTTCCAGGTTTACAAAAATCATTCCGATAGAAATGACATTTGCAACTTATCCAAGTTCACAGATGCACATTTTGAAGAAGCTTTTGTTAACAGAAATGGTCTGGCATGAAACACTGGCTTACATGTTGCAATAATACAGTCATAATTACTTGTTTAATACTTTGTAAATGAAATGTTTCATGAACCCATAAAATATTCCAATTAATTATTTCTTAGAGAGTTGCTGCTTTAGGGTGCATGGGAATATGAGGAGGCTCAGGCCTGAGATTTAGCAAACTGAACACAACCGAACTGATGAAGATGACATGAAAAACTGACAGATGTAACAAATAACAGAGCAAAAAGTCAACAAAAGTTACAGAGAGTGCTGTAAGGGATGGCAAGATTTCACAGGTGGTTAATAAGGAGTCATTTGAAAAATGGCCAAACTTCACAGGTAATTGAAGGACCTCTGAGGGAGCAGAACTTGCAAGGTCAGTGGTACCGATGCAACCATATCAGCAACAGCAGATAAGACTGTGCTTACCTAGCTAATGGCATCACAAAGGCCAAATTTGAGTACAGATGTAGCAAAACTGTGACCAATAGGAAAAAAATAATGAGGGTGGGTTGTTTATTTTGGAGAAGACAAGGACTGGGACAGACATGGGATAAAGTTCATGACAATTCAGGTATGTCATATAAATCTAAGTTTTAAATTTCTGCCCTTTCAGTTGCATCCAGAATTTGTCGGGGAAGAAGGAAGAAAAAAAACCCCAAAAAACAAACAAACAAACAAAAACGTAAGGAAATGGATTAAGAGTTGTGCATGCAAAAATGCAAAAATGGACATAATCTCAGGAGGGATCATGTGCATTCAATCTTATCTATAAACACTACATGATATTTCTTCTACAAATCGGCATATATCAGACAAATGGCAAAGAATCAATACAAAATGTACATTAAAGAAAAAAGAAAATAAGGAAGAATAAGATCAGCAGACCTTAGGCTGCAGGAACAGGACTGTCAATAAGAAAAACTGAAAGACTTAATCCCTTTGTGTCTCCTTCATAAGGCATGTATTAAAATGCCACATTTTCCCCTTTTCCCCTCTCTTTCATCCAAGATTACTTGCCTCCTGTTCTTCTGTTAAAAGAACCTTGCAGCCTACAAAATACCTCTGAACTGTATCTTCTAATATGGCTCAACACACAGTTTAAGAATATGAATTAATGGGGAAAAGCTGACTGAGAAGCTGTCATATTAGTTATAATAAATTCAAAGGTATTGTAAGTGAATTTTACATCTATCAGGAATGAAAAGAAAAATGTTTCCATCAAATAAAGATTTTAAACAATAACTTTGCAGATGTTTGTGTTAGGGACTATAGATTTTGAGAGTATGTGGATGTTGAGATACAGGGTTAGGAGAAGGTGAAGGAAAAAAATTGCAAGCCTGAAAAATGCAGCGAACTGAATAACAATCATAAGAGAAAAGAGCACCAGGAAGGAACAGAGATGAAGGATTTGCTTTGCTGATGTTTACTCAGAAAAAAACACAAAAGCAAACATCAAGAAGACAGAAAGAAATGTTAGTGCCAAGACAGATCAAGGAACAGTGAAGAGTATTTGAAGACTGGCAATGAAGCAATGTAAAAAAAAATAAATCTTAGTAGATAAGGTCTGTTAGGAGGCAAAAGAAGGTGTGAGAATGCCAGAAGAAAGTCTTAAGAGTTTTTACAGGATGGGATGAAACTCATGTTATCTTGCCCTTTTGCATTTTCTACGACCAACTAATTTTCACAGGGTACTCTTAGGAGAGGTAAATTTAGTAATTTTCATGTAGCTCTAGTGAGGACCTTTATTTGTTACTACCCAAGTAATTTACAAGTATGAAATGTAGAGCTCATTACAGACTTTATAAGAAACATGGGCTTTATATTGCCGATACAGCATCATATACATGACAATTTTTCTATGTCAGCATATAAAACACTATGCTTCATGCCCAAACCAGTACAATTATCTAACATACAGCTGCAGCTCACCAATCTGTTCCACACCAGCAAAAGTTCACACAAACCAACACTCTTACCTGCTGTTTTTCTAGGGATACAAAACAGTGAGCAGTATGTAGATGACTGAAGACAGACAGTTGTTTTCCTATACCCAATTTAACATATATACTGAACTTTGATCCAAGAAAGTATCACCTAACAATACTGAGAAAAACTCCTAATTATACAATTTCATATTCTTGAACCCCCTGGGAACAGTTCTAAGTTTCATAATCACTTAATTTGTGGAAACAAATATTTATAAGACCTTCCATTAGGCATCCTATCCCATTCACCCATTCTAAGTTGCACCATATGAAACCTGAAAGATAAATGGTTAATTACTAGATCTACAGATCACTTGCCTAATTGTATGGAATATAGCAGAGATAATGAGCTCATTGTGAACTGCAACAGCCATATAACGTGGCTCATGAAATGCTGATGGGACTGTCCGCACTGCATAGCAGAGATAAACACCCCACAAGAGGAATAAAAATTCAGCTGTGAGAAGAACAAAAAGAAATAATTTGCAATTAGTTTTATAGATGGAAGGAAATTTGAAGTACTACAGTATCTTCTGTATGTGTGAGTATCTATGCAAAGACAATACACATGTATATATGTACACACATAGGCATTCAAACTCTTTTGGATACTGTCACTGCACATGACACATTTGGTTTTAATTTTACACACCTTTTTCTAGATCAGGAACCTTTACATTCACAGTGTTTCAGTTTTACAATTGGCAAACTTTGATACAATGTCTAAAAATGTCTTGCTTGCTTTTATAATTGGTGCTACACAAGTCTGGCATCACTTCAAATAACAAGTATTTTTAATTGTAGCTCTGGTTCTTGTCACGGAGGCAGATACAGTGTTACTACCAGACCATACATTTTCAAAGACAACACTCTTCATTTCAAAGGTTTATAACTTAGATATAACAATATATTTTGTGTTTAAAAAACTCCTCTGTTAATGATAGTTAATTCTGCTGTTACCCATAATGTGATGAGTCACTTCTGAGGGTCTAATGCAATTACAAAAAACAATATGTTTCTATTAGGAGAAAAACGAGTAAAGGAAGAAAGGCGAAGAAGTAAAGGGTCAGGATCAGCCTAAACTATTCAGTTAGAGTGAACTCATTTGCAGTATAATACAAAATTAGTGCTTTTTCAGACTTATTTTTGCCAATAATTTTTCTATACTGTAACTAAACCCAGTGATCAGTGACATCGCCCTATGGAAGTGATAAGCAAATAATTACTGGTCTGGTTTTGATAATGACACAAATGCTTGTGACCCCCACCATTAGCAACACACTGAAATATCAGTTACTAAAGTGCTAACAAAGGCTGAGAGATTGAAAAGGTTTGGCTTTCAAAGGAATAAAAATACCCAAGTTAAATTTCATGTGCTGAAGGTATTATTACTTGAACTAAAGAATGAGGGCCAAATTCTGCTTGTTTTTAAACAAGTAAAATTGCTGTAATTTCGAAGGTTTACAAGAATTAGTATTTTTTTTTGTATACAGTGAAAAGCTTAATAAAAATGAGAGTGAAAAAGCCATACTTCCATTAAAAGAAAAAAAAACCCTACAACACAAACATTTCAGTTAGCTGGGCTAAGTAGGAAGGCAGGTAGCATTTGATCTCCAGATCTGATTAATTCTGAAAATTTCACAGTTTTCAATTTCACAATCATAGTTACCAGGATTCCTTAAAACAAAAGGCAATTTCAAAGTATTAATATACTGGAGCATAACAGTAGCATTCAGTGCATAATGCTTTTAGAAAAACTTTACATTTAGAGCAGAGTTGGCATTCCTGTCTGCAGATAATAATTAGTGTGACATCTGGTATGGAACACAAATAGGAAACAGCTCTTAAAACACAAGGTAAAATAACAGAGTTCCTTTACTTGCTAGGTCCCACATGACAATAATTTCATTAGCAATGACAAAACAAAACAGACTGATAGAAAACCAATTTATTATCCAAACCACTAAGTAAACAGCTTAAATGTATCATGTAAAAGCTGTGTTTAAAGGGGGAAGTCAAGTTCCTATAATTAGCTACAGACTTTTAGTGCAACTTGCAACAAAAATCTGAAGGTGTTATAAAATTTTGCTGCATTTTTTTTCTACATGGCCCTTTTTGTTTCTCAATATAAAGTAAGGTGACATATTAATGTATTTGCTGCTCCAATGAAAAACAAAGATATTACCATAGATAGATAATTGAGTGCATCTGGCCACCAAGCAACAAGGTTCGAATATACAACTCATCTCTGATTAGGTTTGTTTATGGGACACTAGTGACTGTTTTGTACCAAATATCTTTAATCAAAATCTGTGAAATGTGATGTGAAATTTCTATTTGGCTTGCAGAATAATTTTCCACTGAAAATCTGGTGTAGAAAAGTGACTTTCTGACCACTAAAGGAGTATCTTAGCATACTGCATACCTGTCAAAAACAAAGCTCAAAACACATAATCTTTTTCCTATGATTTAGCACAAGGCTTATAAATTATCCCATTTTACATATTAAGCACAAAACCAAGAAAACCTTCCTTTCCCTTTCTGAAAAATTATGGAAATTCCTAAGAGAGAGAGCTGTCAATTGTTCTCTGCACAGAAAATGCAGAGTCAAAACAATAAAACATAAAAGAGCTCCAAAAAAACCTTGTAGTAGCTACTCTATAGTTGTCCAAACCAAGCATTCAGATTTGGGAGAAAATCTGATAGATAAGAGGTTAAGAAAAGGCATAGTTGCTTTAAAGGCAGAAATGGATGCAGATATGAATGGAAGGTAGGAGATGAAAATGTAAAGTGACCTCAATATGTCATGTGCACAAATGAATTAGTCTTTAAATATCTCTCTTCTTAGTCAGTACCCACTCCTTATCCACAGAACCTTTTATCTGGTCTTTCCATTATCTGATCAACCTGCTTAGTATATTCCTTGGTGTTTAAAAAGCAGGACTCTTCCTTGTCTTCATGATGCTGATTATGTTTTTAGAAAATGAAGCAATTTGGAGCACTTAGCTTGATCACCCAATACACTGGGCCAGACTCACGCCTGATGCCACTGACCTGTTAGAACAAAAAGTGTACCATGTCTGCTCACTTGAGATCTTTTTTAGGCCATTGCTCATATTCTGCATCTTCTGATAATGAAGGACAACGACATATGTTCACAGCTTGTGGTATGTGTCTACTTTATAGAAAAGGATGGACTCAGGGTTGTTACTACTGACTTAATCAAACTTTCTCAAGGGATCTGGGCTAGTATATTTTCTAGATTTTGCTAAACATGCAGTGGTTGGTGTTACTCCGAGCAGAAGGAAATCCCCACGTCAATCCATCGCTGCTTTCACTCCTGCTATGCAGATGTCTGCACTTCACCTGACTGCACAGAACTCCAGAGCAAACTGTGACAAACGGAGAGCAGTGACCCAAGTCACTGTCCCCTCTTCAGAGATTCAAAGTCTTTGAGAGTCATATAAGGAAATGTGAAAAATCAAGACACGTGAAAGTGCACCTTGGAACATGGCTTACACACCAATCCTTCTCGGAAGCCTCAGCAAAGTACTTCACCCTTACTTCTACATCTTTGTTGTCTAAAAACTGCACAGCACTCATAAAAATACCACACATGAAGCCTTAACTTGCTGTCTTTTGCATGTATGGTCTTCAGTTAACTGTATCACTTCTTAAGAGACCAGACTCATTTAATGCATGTGACAGAGCATTTCCAGGGATAAATCAAGGCTGGCTAATGAAAAAAGCTCTGCAATTTGTTGCAAATGACATTTAGATGTCTAGTGAATGAGAGGAAATACTGTGCGGGGACGGGTGGGTAGTGGTGTAGCACACATGTCCTACTGACTTCTAACTCTGCCTGTGCCTCAAGCTCCTATATGAATATGAAAAATATGGACCCCACTTGAGGCCCCCATTCAATCCAAACTTTGCAGTGGTGATCATTTTTTGCAGAGGTGGGAGCACTTTTCTTGCCATTTGGGTGCCAAATATGCATTTTTGCTGTGATTTGCAGCAAAATAAAAAGCATGCAGGCCTGTATTTATAGCCAGTGAGCCCATACATAATGTCACAAATATATTTGACTAAGTTCCATAACTGAGCCAAAGGCACTGCAAAATGGATACCCAGATTAAATGGACCATATAAACCTAATCTCATTATGCCTCAGCTTTGCCTGTGTAAAATGGGGATAATGCCACCCTGCCACTGCAAGATGACCGTGGAAATAAATCTACCCATATTTTTTAAGAGCTTAAGTCCTAAACTGTGAGTTTCCTTCCTGCCATGGTCAGGAGAGGAAAGTGAGTTATTTCAGACTGTCCTGGTTGCTTCTGAGCCCTCCTGCCCTGGCCAAAATGCCTTTCTCTTCATTCTTCCTTCATGCTAGCCCCTCTGTGAACGTGGCTGTAGGCTGTAGGCTGTGACAGCCATTCATTCCTGTGCCCGCCTGGCACTCTGCTCTCCAGAAGCTACTTGCAAAAAGAAGACAGCTCTGAAAGATTAAAGCCCATTTTCATGAGTCTGTATGAAGCTTCTTGTCTGACCACACATACTTGTTTAAAAAGCAGCATCACAGGGAAGAACAGGCTCCCTAGAGATGGGGACAAGCTGTGACTTGACTAAGTTCACTTGGCCTTCTGAACTCTACACTGTTGGTAAAATAATACTGTTCCAACAGTTATACCGTTTTTTCCCCAGGTTTTAAACTCAAATTACTGATTACCACTCTACTTACATCCATAACACAGCTAAGACAACTCATCTATTTCTCTGCCACTCTTCACTACATTTTAAATCCCGTTTACTGAAATGATGTGAGCTGTGGATCTGGAAGCACAGCTCTTCCATCCGTTCATTCACTCAGGGTGCCAGCTGGAGCTGAGAAGCACCATTTTAAAACTGGAAAAAAATCGTGTCCTCGATTGCTCCTGTGTTGCCAGCCAACGCAATCTCTTTCTGCATCGCTGCGTCCAATCTCCCACCTGGAGAGTTGCACCATGTCATAGGAGAAGCTTTTTTCTTCAGCTGAAAGGATTTTCATATATTTCAATGAACTCTGATTACAAGTCTTTAGTGTTGAGTTATTCCTAGCAAATTATAAATTTCCAGAGGTTTATCTGTCTCTCCCACCATATCTCAGCATCATTTTAATTAGCTATGCACAGCAATATAGAGACCTATGTGTGGTGAAAGAATTGATGATGTCAGATTCAGACTTTTTTCCTACCAGAACTTCCATGGCCTGAGGCTGTGAAGGCTGAGAAAGAAGAGCAGGGTCCTTGGGCTGGTGGAAGGCACAGCGTACTCTATCCCCCACACTGCCACAATGCTGCCTTGCAGGTCCACTCAAAGTAATGCAAGGGACATGCTGACCATGGTCTGTGGGTCCCATGGCTTCAGGGTGCCCTAGAGATGGCTTTTCCTGGCAGTGGAGACATATCCACTGACTTGAGTGCAAGCAACATACCTAGGAGTCTCACTGCTCTAAACACATGCCAGTGCTCAGCTCTCTAGGAGCTCCCCTCATTTCTGCACTTCTTTTAACCCTAATTAATATTCAAGCATTTTTTAATTCCTCTACACAGAAGTGCTGTCCTGCCTCATAACTTCCACAGCTAACTGTTGTTATTAAAGTCAGCTGAATACTCTTGTCTCCATGCGCCCCATCATCCTCTTCGCTTGTGTGTGGACGAAAGAGGGAGAACAGAATCAGCTGAAAACTGGCTGAGTGTGGGGCCTCTTCTCTCACATCTTAAAGAGGATGCAAACAAATGCCAATAGCGTCCAAAGTACTTGAAGTGCTGGAATGATCTGGAGCAGTACAAGTAGTGCACTCTAAAAACAGTGGTGCAAAGACAAGAGGAAGTCAGAGCATCTTCCAGCCTCTAGCAAACCACAGCTGACTTGCAGAAGCAATTAAATATGGCATTGACCAATACATAAACATGCGGCTCAGGCAACACAAACATGGGCTCCTGAGCAGAAATACTTTGTAGAAATCATGCCTAAATAAAGGGTCTGGGATTTCATCTAGCATGTAACAGGGAACAAGAAAATGCAACATTACTGCAGGGGGCAATGCAACCCAAACTGCTAAATCTGGGGGTTCCAGCACCACTCACCATCTTTGGTGCTCCACCTTGTACTCTTGCAGGTTTACCTCATCCTAGAGATGAGTGACACAAACTGCACACAGTGCTAGTGATGAGGACTGTGGAAGAGGTGTACATGGTGGCAGGAGGAGTGGTTTACAACCAGAAAAGGGACAGAGCTGAAGGTATTTTGTAAAACAGTGTTCTTTTCCTGTTTCTGCTGCAAACATTTTATATAGCCCTGGCCTTAGAATAAGCTTTTCACAAGTGATCACTATTTTTACATGATAGATTTTTTCAGTATCTAATGTGAGAAATGAAGCCAGATCCACACCAGTGCTGAATTCTAAGCATCTCCTGGTTGTGCTTTCCACACAGAGGAGGCTATAAACAGTAGTCTGAAAAAACAATCCCTTGATGTCTCAAGACAGACACTGAAAATGGATAGCTACTGTTGACAATTTTGGCTTTAATCTTTGTACATTGATGCTAAGGGGAACATTCTTAAAAACGCCCATTTGGAAATGAACAGTTCTTTATTCATTGCATGCTCTGAACAACACACCCTAAATATGGCATAGGGCCACATCAAATGGGGGTAACAAAAAGAAATAATAATCACTCATTCACTGAATGCAGCAGAGGGCCTGTAGGAAATTTAATAAAGGGCCTCATAAGGATGTATTACAATGCCCTAGCTCAAAACTGTACAGGCAGTCTTGATACCCAGTTTCTCACAGCCTGTCCTGGCACCTCATGCCCTCTTCAGATGTGAAGATTATATATGTTCAATATCAGCAAATGAACAGTGGGAGGGAGTTCTTCTGGGAACAGTCCAAAATACTCACTTTGTTCCTTTTCCTGGCTGAGAAAATGCAATAATCATGAGGAAGCTTTGTGTTTGAAACCCTCCTGATGCCCAAGACCCAAAACATGACCTATGGATGTGAGGGCCATGGCACCAGCTCAGCTCAGTGGAGTAGCACTGCTCCTGCCAGCCAGACATCAAACAGGTGCGGGGGAAAAACATCTCCCTGTGCTTAGTTAATACCTGTCATTCACTTCTGGTCTAAATAAAAACTGAAAAACACACAGAGAATGCATGGGGGAATTTTAAAAACTACCCTACCCATTCTCGGCAAAACCGGCCCTGCTGAAGTTAGGAACATCCACCTGTCAGGATTTCACCTCTGCTTTTTGTTTGTGCTTGTGCATGCAGGTTTATCTCTCTGCCTGCCTTTGCCTCCTCCCTGGGGCTTTGTTCATTAAATGTATTATATTGTCTGTTTTTCCAGTTTCTGGGAAGCTCTTTTAAATCCTGTGCCAATATCTGTTACACTTATAGGATGTTTTCCCCTCAGGATAAAGAATAATAGTTTGATTTGCAACACTGCAAGCCCTTAGGTACCAGAAGTTTATAACTTGGAGTTTTTTTCTAAGTCCAAATCTGATGGTGGCAGGTAGAGATATAGAATATATTCAGACCATAGGAAAAAGGTTTTGTGGGTGAGTGTTTTCAAGGCCTCAGGTCTTTCTCTGCAATCTCAGAATGTCAACCATGCCAGGGCTTGTCAATGAGACAGATGCCCCGACCTTCAAAGGGATGCAGAAACTAACACAAAGGAAATAAAAGAACCCAGGCAAGTAACAAATAAGCTACTCACAAGTATCCAACCCTAAGGAAAATGCACACTAACTTACAAACCCTAAGGAAAATACACACTAACTTAAATTACATTATGTAGATAAAATAAGATTTACTGAATGCTAATTTTTCTCATCAGCATATCACAGAGTACAGAGGCAATGCTAGAAATTGTGATAACCATTGTGTCTAAACCCTTACTTCTCTCACAGAGAGCATCCTCTTAAACTTAATGGAAATGTAAATATAAAACATTCACTGCAATAAAAGTCTCCGGAGATAGAGTCTAAGTAGCATGATTAGTATGGAAAATGCTTCATAAATCCCAATTCCAATAATCTCTGGTAGCATAAAGGATTCATCTCATTATGACTTTCTAGCAGAGCCTTGTTAATTCTCACTTCACTAATCTGCGACCTTGAAAATTCCCTGTCTGCATTTCAGCGAAGTGTTGACAGCTGAGTGAAATAGGGAGGTATTCCAGCAAGGGCTACAGGTGACAGAACATATCGCAAAACACTCCCTGAATTTATATAAAATACTGTGCCTGACTAAATTAAATGAAATAACAAGTCTTTAAAAAATTACCATCCACCATTTTTATTTTAGCATTTGAAATCAAATAGCAGAATCTATCAATTAATTTATTACATAGTATATTCTGCAAGGCTGATGCCACAGGAATAAAAGGACATTACTTTTGACACATTTCTGAGATTAAGTATCTAATTTTGGGACTAGTGCCTATTGACTGTAAGATTTTCAGGCCGCTATTAGCAATAAAAATCTTGAAGTACACGGGCACATACACACATAAATATATATATATAGACACACACATTACTACAGTCTTGTAGGTGCACATCTCCTGGTACCACTAATATGACTGCACAGTTTACTGAAGACTTGCAGGAGCATAGTTCTGTTTATGAGGTAGTTTGGGTAAGAAGAGAAGCTCACTGAACAAAAGAAATTCTGCCCCATTTTTCAGGCTTGAGAGCTCACTTTGCTTCTACTACCCCTGAGTATATTTTAAAAAACATTAAAAACTCTTCTAAATGTAAATATACCTTAAAAAACAATCCTTACTTTTTTCAAAAGTAGTCAGACAGCAACTTACGTAATTTCTTGCCAAAAGAGAAAATTCATCATAATTAGGTATTAAGATCTAATTGTTAATCACTACACCACCAGAATTATAAAATCCAGAGACTAAAAACATTTGTTGCCATTATACAAAAATCACCAATATCAAAATATTAATGAAACTACACTGTCAAATGCAAAAGAATTTTGATCCAAAATGGATTAGTGCAGATGACACCACTGAGTGTTTCACATTTAATGATTTTTTGTCATTAATTTTACAACATCTCTGGCAACACTACTATTCCATTACTGCAAAGTACACCCTCCAAAAGGACCCAAATTGAGATGCATTCAAAAGATGCTCCTTTCTACTCCTCTCTGCGTGGTTTACCAGTGACCATATTGACAGATGGTGTACCCTTGTGCCTGACTGCCTCTGAGATCAAAGGAGAGAAAAGCGGAGCACAGAGGCACCTCAGAGCCATGGATGCTCCTTGGTGAAGCTGGCAGCAGTGTTTTGCCCTGTGCACTGTCATGCATTGCTTTCTGTACACCACTCTCAGAGAAAACACTTCTCTCCATCTCCTCTGCGCTCTCACGTGGACAAGCCACCATTAGCTCTCCCTAATCCTCAGAGCAGAGCTCTGTTGGTGGGATGTCCACGGGACAAGCAGGGAAAGGGTAACAAAGTAAGAATTTATTTCAAATTTCAAAACACTGCCGTATTTGAGATATTGGGTGGCCAGCCTGGGCTGTACAAGGAACACTGGCTCTAGGGGGAAGCACTGAAGCCATGAGGCTGTGGGAGAAAGCACATTACACTGTTTGGCTGAACCCTGGCACGGGGAACCCACTGTTTGTTACTGAGTTAAGGAAACAAAAACTAATCCTTTGTATGACTTCTGCAGGGTGTAATTTTTTAGCTCCTGCCTATTCCATGCACTGAAAGCACATCTGACAAATACATCAGGTTGGTGCATTTGATGTTCATTTCCTATACCCTGTACTTGAATATGAATTTCTGTAAGGTTATGAACGAGTGGTCTTGGAAGTTCTTTCCCTCCTCACACAAGAGCTCTACCCAGCTCTGTGGTGTAAAATCAAAAAGCCTGCATTAATCTAGCCACAATTTCTCACTTCAATAATGGAAGAACTATTGAAGAGCTTCAGTAGCAGAAGAGCTACTTCTTATTCCTGCCTCCAAAGATGAAATGTCTTGAGCACCCATCACTTTGCCACTACAATCCAAGTTACAAACCTTTGAAAGTCATAGAAGTGTCAGCATATTTTACTTGTTTTACTTCTCAGCCCATTTTAAAAAACATATATGCTGATATTTTACTTCTGTAGAAACTTTTCACATGATATTAGGCAGTCTGACAAAACTTTGAGATATTCTAAAAGAAAAAAAATTAAAAGCTTTATTTTAGAAATTAAAGATGTTAGAAAATTAACATACCAACAGCCATCATGTAATCCCAGCGGTCTATGAGGCACATATTGAAGATCAGATGGTCAGATGTTTGCCCTTGACCAATGAGTGGAATGTTTCTCTCCAAATTTTGGGTTATTGCAGAAGTCCAGCCAATGAGAAACCAAAAGACTACCAGAAGAATGACAGACAGCATCCTCATCACTCTCCCACCTGTCATATACGGAATACGCTGAGCCGTTCGGGACAGGAATACCTTCAAAACCCTGAAAATTCAGACAGTGCAGAATTAAGAAGAGCACTAGTAGTGTCATAGGAATTATACTTGCATTTTATTTCAATATCAGATGATTTTTAAAAAATCAACGGTTTTTCCTCTGACAGTATGTACAAGAGTGAAATTTGGAACATTATTACTTCCATATTAATCATATTTAAATGGAACTGATTGCTGCCCAGAGAGTGTTACATAGCAATAATAGAAAATATTAGCTATGCTTATGTTAGAGACACACATTTACAAGCTGTGTTGTCAAGCTGTTTTGTACCTTCCATCTCCCAGTGGAAGACTTCTGCCTTTGAAAGACGAAAGGTCATTTCCATAAAATGACAACCATGTATGTGAGATTTCATTCTGTTTTGATGCTGTGTGTCTGCTCATCCCCAATCCAACTATTTCCAGAGAACAAAATACCACTTCTCGGATATTTTTCCAAGTTTGATGCTGCTGAGACAATAAGCTACTCATCATAGAAATAACTGTGGAAGGCACTTTGCTAATTAAGTGGGGTTTGATTTGTTTCGAGGCAACATGTTTTTCGAGCCAGGACAGAACCATCATAAGAAAAGCCCCACCACACGTCAAGCACTTATACCACATAACAGCTACTGAACATGTAACACTCACTTTAAAAATAATTGCACTTACTATTAGGATAAATTTACTCCCACCAAGAGCTCTTCAAGGAAATACCACCTGCATTTTCTATCCATCACCACCTGCTAATGCAGAAAAACGTCCCCCTGGGAGCATGAGAACAACCAAAATTTGAGGAAATCCCCTCAGGAAAAAGGAGTAGTTTGATTCTTCATGTAGCACAAAATATCTCTGTGTGCTGCCTGCAGCACGGGATCTGCCAGAAGCATCTTGTGGGAGCATTGCAGTGCTCCTGCCTCAGCCCTGCCAAGCTACCAAGGATGAGCACTGAGGAAAGGCTATTGTGGAAGGTTTTATGTACCCAGACCTTTAGAAGCAGGTGGGCTGAAGTTTAAAGGCTGTTTTAGAGACTGGGGTGAGGAGTCTTTGAAAGTGAAGAGGTAAGCTGTTTCAGTGATTTTGTCCTCAAAAGCCCAGTGGCTCCTGAGCATGAGCACGTCTAGTCTTGGTGTCCATGAAGGGACAAATTATAACTGAGGTTTTGGGATCTTGATTATTTTGTTTTCCTGAAGCTGAGTTTTTAAACTCCCTTGTCAGCTCTTAAGTTATTTCAGTGTACCAAGCACCAAGCCACCTCCCAGGACATTCTACAACCAGGCCTGCCTTTTCAGCAATACAAAATCACACTTCAGATTAACATTTATGCTTATATTTATCTGAGAGACGGCAGAAGCAACCAGTCTTGCCTCTCAAACAACTAATAGAGCAGTGTCTTTAAAGGCAGAAGCACAAGAGCTTTTCCGCATCCATAAGAATGAATCAGCATTTGACTACAAACACAGCGTGCGCAGTGTGCATTAGGTGAAGTCAGAGATCTGAATATGTTCAACATTATTCAGCTGTTTCCCTCCCAACAGTCACTCCACAGGGAGTCACAGTTTTTGATCTTTCCATGTTTGATAGATGTTCTGCTCCCCCTTTACAGATGCTAAGTGCTTTATGGTGGAAGCAGACTCCCAAAGACTTCAGCCAGGAGAGACAGAAACTCCATAGAGGCAAGGCAGGCCACTTGCCTCCGCACTGCTCAGCCACAGCACGACGGTTCCAGGGCAGCACTGGTGAACTCGCATTTTCTAAATACTAGAAATCAGGAAGCAAAGGCTTCCCTCCTCCCTGTTGTGAATGCTGGTTAGCTTCTCTGAAGGGAAGAAAAATGTACTCTTTTTTGTAATGAACTGGAAAATTTCTCAGCTATGGTTTGTCATTTGAGAAAAATCTCATCGTACATTTTTATAAATATTTAATCATTAGAGCAATCACACAAACCAGCTGAGAACTATTAGAAACTTTTTGTATTTTGGCTCCAAAGTAAATTCTTGATTATTCTACTGAAAGTCAACATGTGAGCCTTTTATGGACATAACAAGGCAGAACCCATTCGATTTTTTCCAGTACTAGTTCATTAACTGCTGCCTGTGAGACAGCTTTCTAAGGGAGAGGTGTGGGCTTCTGTTACATTATTTACCTAAGCACAGTGAAACAAATAATATTTTGCCATGCAGCAGTCAAACCCCCTCCAATTTGGATCAAATAACATTTCTTATTTTCTCCTCTCTTGCACAAAAATAAGCATCCCCCACCGCAATCATTTCTGCCTTGGACATGTAGGCTTACATGTAAGCCAACCTTTACACTTCTATTTTCAAACATTCTTTTTCTGAAAAGCTGTAAAGAAAGTTGAGTTACATTAGTAATGTTGCAAATTTCCTTTTCAGAGGTTGTGGCATAAAAGCACTCAAGCAGAACACAAGCTCCCAAGCTGTAATTCCCTCATCCTCCTGCCGCAGTGTGAATCCAAAAACTCATTGCTCACCACCTCAACACTGGCCTACATGCTCTGTCTGCTCTCATCTTCTATGTATTATTGAACATGTATCAAAGCAGAGACAAGTGCCCAGGAGTGCTCCTCCCAAGGGCACACCTTCTCACCAGGTTGAAGGGTCATTATCATTCCTGTACCTTTGTCTCACACAATCAAAGTTCACTGTAAAAAGTTGAATTGCTACAGTACGAGACCAAACTGCCTCATCAAACACATAGTGTTTGATTACTGGTACACTCTGTCAGAAAATACGGGAGTTCTTGATTCAAATCCCTGCCCTGATTTCTGGGTAGACAATGTTCAAGCCCCCTTTCCCACTCAGTTCAGTATCCCTATATTGGGTCAAACTAGCTATTGAACAAATGAGAGAATTCTTACAGGGAGGCAAGACGTGGGGCTGGTGGGCAGCATCGATAGAGGGAAATTAAATATGTGCTGGGTCACCCCTGGCACTGAAGCCAACGAGCACAGAAGAGCCAGCATCCATACTGTCACCCTCAGCATTCAACTCAGCAGGACAGAGGATGGAGTCCCAGTGCCCAGGAATGTTCTCACATGCTACTTAATTTATGAATATAGGTGTAGCCCCAGATTCAAGCTCCTGAGCAAATTAATGTTTAATGATGAGTATCAAGTAAGGCAAACTGGATAGACCCCTCGTCCTTACCTATCTACCCCCAAAATTCCTGGTAGCACCAGTCAGTGCCCTGGCAGAAGCTTGGGGGTCTGTTTCAGACATACAGTCTCCGATCTAAAGCAGAAACTTAAGCATGCTCCTCAGCATCTTCTAACTAAACTCCCTCCTAAAGACATTCACCATATGCAATCCACTTTTCTCTGCTGCTGTTGGATAATCGAGTAATCATTCCCAGTGACATGTCATCAGCTCCGTTTGCAGGCAGATCAGACAGGACACTGCAATGTGTTTTACCTAATTTTCCCGAAGACACAGCTGCCTTCAAGCAAAGCTTTGACCTACAGACAGCCACAGCCAGCATTAAAGCTGATATGCAATAGCCATCCTTTCCACAGAGTAAACAGAAGGTGCAGTTCAGGCTGAAAGAACTGCCTGGAGACCATTGCACATAACTCCCAACTCTGCTGGCTGCACCATGAAGCCTGGGGAGAATTAAGCTACACGGTCTGAGGATTTTCTTCAGGGTGCCTGGCTCCATATAAAAGGAGAAGGAGAGGGCTTGGTGGCAAACTCAGAGAGCCAAGGGAAGCCCAGCAGCTGGGAAGGGAAGGCATGCTGCAAGGGGATGTGAAGCAGAGGGACAGAGCATGCTGGTTCACAGGAGCAGCTGGGATCGCCGGCTTGGAAACATCAAGTGAAGCACGTGGTTGCTGCTAAAGTTATATCCTGAGATGCAATGTGTAATCTTAGAAAATAAATAGAAGCATATTAAATTTTCATGTCATATCAACAAAAAGATGGCCCCCAAACTACCACTGACTGCATAAGCATTAAGGAACAACAGGTGAAGGATCCTGCTTTGACAGCAGTGACCTGGCACAGTTTGTTTATTTTTTATTTCTAGCATCTGTCATTTTGTGGCTCTACTGAGTCATTCTGTCAAACTGTTCTGTTCCAGACTGGTGATTTTTATTATGATACAAAACCTACATCAGAAAGATAACAGGTCAAGCTCTTAGGAAGTATTTTGCCCTCCTACAGTGCAGGGATTATGTTTTATCTACATTTTCCGGACTAACAGTGAATATTGCACTAGATACTTTGAGTTTGTAAACCGATGTGATTCTACTAAAAGTGAAAAGGTACCAGTGGGACATGTGTGGCACCATGTTGACAGAAAAGAGTGCCTACAGTTCACACTTGACACACAGACACACACGCACAAATACTGAGTATAATTTCCACATCAGGAGAGATGACCGAATAAAGAATATCAACACTTAAGGTCCAAGACCTCAGGAATAATATTTAGATAGACTCGTTCCATCAGTTACTGGCTCTTGCTGGAAAGGATAAAACCCAACTGAGACAGAGAAATTAACAGCTTTCTAAACAGCTTTCCAGCTGAAAGTGTCCAAATCAGTCATTGTCTACTTCCCAAGTGATTTCTTAAGACCTCGGCAGAGAAAAAACTAGATGTGCACCACTGAAGAGAATACTCACTGAAGTGGGGATGATCTTTTGATTTACTGATTTTGACCACATTGAATCTGAGCAAACCTGGACTGAGAGGCATGCCATGTCAACAGCACAACAATAGCATGGCAAGACCTGCATCAGATGCATCTTGTCCTGTCCAGTGAAAATGTACAACAACTAGAAAACAGAAGTTTTGCAATTATGTGGGTGTATGAATACTTCTGAGAGCCCCCATTTTGTGTGTAGTCAGCAAACTTGGCCATGTATCAGTGACAGCCATCAAAACATCTCAATTCCTTCACACTAGGCATGCAAGAATTCACAGTGTAGATAACAGGAAATCTCCCACATTTTTTATTTCTGAAAACAATTTTGTACTAGCAAATACATGTCAAGAACATTGCAATGAAAGAAAACAAATGCTTAGAAGAATTGACTAACTCTTCCAAATGCACTAGATTTTGTAATGGGTAACAGAGCACAATGTGATTTTGAAAGTAGAGTTTTCTTGACATCTTCCCTAGAGTTTTAAAGTGATTTTCTATTGTGGGAAATTAATGCAATGCAAATTTACAAAGTATGTCTAGAAAAACAAGCTGTGAAGATGTATTTTACCACAGTGCCTGGTAAAATCTACCACCAGTAGGCAAAGAGACATGTGTCATGACTTAATGCTAACCTACTCTGCACAGTAGTTTCCTAGATTAGTTTTAATGCTACATGTATAAAAGTAATCCTACAGTGCTTAAATGAAATTTCCTATTCTGGATCAACACTGACATAATTTCCAGGATGCTTGAGCAGACTTAGGAAGGTGGGAGGGAAATCACATGCAGTTCAAGGGAAGGCTCTGGGTATTTGGAGACAACAGGACAACAATAGGTTTCCCATTGCAATCAGAACCACTCACTCACTCCCACATGAGCAGTACTGGACTCACATTTTCTTGCATATTTAATAACATGGAAAAAGTCTAAAAATATTACTTGCTTTGATGAAAATTTATTGATTTGAAGAAGCTTTTGTCTGCCAATCTGTAGGTAAGCCTGGAGTGAGCAGACAACATTATTTTGTTAAATGCAGCCTAGGATTCTGACATTTTTCAGGCTATGCATAGGTTTTATTTTCTCCTTTCACCTACAAGTCTAAATTCCCACCTGAGAAAAGCTCCATTTCCTGGTGGATTATAGAACAAAAAGCTTTCTCTGCCTGCAGCCAGTTCCAAGAACTGCAGCTGGAGTCTTTTGACAGACCAGCTGAGCTTTGCTTTTCCCCAGTGCCTCTTGCTCCCCAGCTCCCTGCCCTGCTGCCTGTCTGTTCCAGCTGCCTGCCAGCTCCCATTGCAGCAGACACTGAAGCTGGGTCTGTGTGTGTGCTGCTTTTTGTTTATATCACCACATCGTCCAGGCAGGTCTCATCAGAAATGGCTACTCCTCAGCAGGATTTGCCCATCCTGAGTGTGTGCTGGTATTAAGCACTGGAGAGCTGAGAGGTAAGCAGGCTCAACAAGAGGACTTGCCATGTCACGTAACTAGGTTTCAGTGATGCAGACCAAGTCTCCTTATTTATTAAATCCTCATCTGCTTTGTGCTAATTATCTCTTCTAATAAACCACTTACTGCACTAATACCCCCACGAATCCTGCTGAGATTAGCAGAACTGCCGAGTGCCAGTGAAACGTCTGACACTCCACTGTCAAACTCTGATGAGGCAGAGCTGCTACAGAGCACACCGTAAACCAATAAACAAAAAGACCATCAATCTGTCCCCAGACAACTAGCAGTGACATATCACAGAATGGTTAGGTTTGGAAAGGACCTTAAAGATTATCTCATTCCACCCCCATGACATGGGCAGGGACACCTTCCACTAGAGCAGGCTGCTCAAAGCCCCATCCAGCCTGGCCTTGAACACTTTAACGTCTCCTGTTTGTCAACTGCTTGGGCTTAAGGTTACATCACACAGAGCTTGTGACCACAGAATCCGATGCCTGAAGTCCCCAGGTCCTTGGGATAGGCACAAAGCCATCTCTGTCCAAGTCTGCTACTGAATGGTTAACATAGCCATTTCAATACTTTCCTCCTGACAAATATGTTTAAATAACTACATCCCTCACTCAGTGAGAAATGAGGTCAGCTCCTCAGACAATTTTCTCCATAAGCAACGCAATCTTGTTGAAGTCTTTCCTTCATTCAAATTTGTAGTGATTTTGTGACAAAAACCTTAACTCATAGATCCTTAGGATTCCTGCTGCTAGTAGTTTGGTCTAAAGATTATAAATCCTTCAGCCTACATAAGTTCTGGCTAAGTTAATTATTTGCTTTTTAAAATTCATCAGGTGTTTATTATCTTTTTTGCAAATCTAAAGCCATTGAGTTCTTCACCCTTATCAAAGACTTTCAGAACAGGCAGTACAAAAGATCTCAAGGTCACTATTTATCAGGAAGCTTACACTGAAAACAGATGCACGAACTACCTCCTGCTTTTCCTACAACAGGTCAACTGCATTTTCAAGGCTTTCCTTCCAAAATTTGCTTCACAGACCACGGCAGAGCTGAATGTACAAAAGGCAACTCCCCCCCTGAACCTGGCTCACAATGTTTCATTTAACAAAGGCTGATGAGTAAAACCAGCTGGGATGAAAAATTCCCCTCCTTGTTAGTGCTGCTCTAACTACCACTGCTCCTCTACCACTGCAAACATTCACAGACAATTTCAACAACCTTTTCAATTTTCACAGGCATTTTCTAGCATCATCAATAAGGTAGCTGGGCAAAATCTCATGCAGAAGCTTGTACTTCTGTTCTTAAAATAGTCATACTACAAAGAGGGAAAGTCTTGAAACAGATAAAGCCCAAATCCAAACCAAAGTAAAACTGAGAGTGGCTATTAATATTGATATAGAAAGATCATGGTGCTAATAACACCAAGGTTGGGGTTTGTTCCCCTCATGGGCCCTTCACTTCAGAGTTGGACTTGATGATCCTTGTGGGTCCCTTCTAGCTCAGAATATTCTGTAATTCTGTGATTTTCATTTCTTTCTTCTCCTCCTTCACTGGCAAGCTCTGTACTTCTGATCAGAGAATGATAAGCCCCACTTAAAAAAGACAGTACCTTTCCAGCATTTTTAATGTGGCCAGAAAACCAAATCCTCACTCCTTTTAAGCTAAAGATGGTAAATATTCTGGTCCATTTGCATGATGTGAAAAGTTGCCGCTTTATTAAAGATTTAGCAATCCACTGAAGCTGTACCACATGTTTCACCACTTGTAAAAATGTATTAGATTAATTTATTCAGGTACTATATGAGAAGAACCTAAGGCTTTTTGCTGGATCAAAAAATAGTGAATAAAAACTTAGTGGACTTGAGTGAATTAAAATTCACTCTGCCAGCAGTTACTTATTATGAGGACCAAACTACATATCCATAGCGTATTTACAGATCATTATACTTTGTGTTTTGAGAACTGCACTAAACAGTAGTCAGCAGCTGAAGGAAAACAACCGTAATTTCACAGCTAAATGTTTTCATGTTCACAGATAGATGCCTCATCGTTTTATCCTTTGTATCCAGTAGTGGTTAATATGATACTGTAACTGTTAGTTTGTGTGTGCTACATTGTGGATTTGAACAAGATAAAAAGCTTTCACTAAAAATATCTCATGCTTTACTTATTTTTAGTCCTCATTATTTAGCAAGTTTCTACATTAAAGCAGAATAAAATGAAACGTGCTGCTACGTGATCTCTTTTGTCTTATAAGCTGTTTTAACAACATTAAAAACTATTTAATAGTGTTCTTCCAATAATATCATAAAACTGTGCTACTGAATTTTCTAGAGCAGCAACTGAGATCCTGCAGCTTGCAGGGCAGACACAGCTCTTCACTTCACTGACATCCCTGGGGTCCCATTAATGCACACACCCCTGCAGGTGCTCGCATGGCCTCCCCAGCCCCAGCAAGGAGGAGGTTCCCAACCCTGCTCTAAAGGTACAAATACATTGATTTACAAGATCTAACCACACAGTCTGAGTTTGGACTTGACATCACAGAAGCTTCAGTGACCTAATGATTTTTTTGAATATTCCACTTGCAGGAGATGAAAAGCAGGAAAATTGACTTCTCCTTAGGAGTCAAATTGTGTTTCCCTCATAAAGTTTCTCATGATGTTGAGATTTTCTTGTGGATTTTCAAATTCCATGTGACATCTGGAATTAGCTATATTTGTCAGACATGAAAGATACAGTTCTTTAAGAAACAATGGGGTCAGGAGACTTCTCTGACAGAAGTGCTATTTCTCTGTCATTCTATGGACTGCTGAGAAAGCTCAGATCCAGAAGACAACAGCAGGTAACAGTAGCAGACCTGGAGCAGATGCAGGAATCTGGAAACAAAATTGCCAGGAAACAGAAGACTGTGGAGAGTTTGAGGTAACTTCAAAATAAATCAAGCCAGATCAAATCAAGACCACCCTGCAAGAGCACACAAAGCAAGAATTAGGCACAAGCACTGCTACTTCTGATCTGATGCATCTCATTGCCTTGGGGTTTTTCCATTAAAAATGTCACTTTGACTCGTCAATCAGATCCTCTGAGTTTTCTCTTTGTCTTTTTGGAGGAGGATCCTGCAGGAGTAGCTGCACACAGCTCAAAGGTGTCACTGACTGTGGGTCCAGCTGCATTTACAGAGGATGTTCAAGACAAGTATTTTTCAAAATAAACTAGTTAAAGTATACTGCATTGAAAAAATTCCAGTAAAAAGAAGGAGACCAGGAAAAGAACTGTATCTGTGAAGCACTGACCAAAACACCATATACAAAATCTTTTGGCACTGAAGTATCTCCTCACAGATTTACTTACAAGCACTAATTTCCTTTTCTGCTGTGAAATGATGTTCCTACACACTACTTTAAAATGGAAATTCATTATTAAAGATGCAGGAAAAAAACATCAGCAGCTGAAGGGATAGGAACCTCTCCTGTCTCTATACACTGCAACAAGCCACCATTTTATGCCCTTATATGTTTTGGAATGTGGGTTTTTCCTTTCACTTACCTTCTGTCAGAGTGTTTCAGTGCTGGAAGTTACTGTGAACTGGCTAAATGACCAGAAGAGTGTGCATCTTTACATATCCAAATAAAGCTATATCAATGTTCACTTTTTAAACACATCATCCTCCGAATCTTATCGCTTCACTGGTAATCATAAATATGTATTTCTTTTCAACCACGAGGACAGAGGAGGAGGATACATCGAAAGGTCCAGTCTTTGATGTGTTGTGCTCTCACTTAGATATATTCATTGCCATGGCAGATAATCAAACAGCAGAAAGAAGTTGGCTTGACTATTTTACTTCCAATAGATGTGAGAAAGAGTAATAATCACACCCACTGGACACAATTCTTCTCTCAGATCCACAATGCAGACTGTTGTACTTAGCATAGCTCAGAAGAGGTGCTGGGTTGCCAACATGCTTATTATATGACGCCAAGTTGAGAGGGGTTAATGAAATGTGGTACAAACAGACATGTAACTGTATTATTTGGTTATAATATTTGTTGCTAGTTTTGTGCCTATTTTAATAAAACAAATGTCTACCAATTTATAATGTGATTGACAGGCAGCAGTGTTTTGTATCAACTCTACTGCAGAAGAAGCTCTTTATCAGCACTGTGTTCTCCTTCCACTTGTGGAATAAATATTAAGTTTATCTTGTGGTTGTGCTTGCAGGTATCATGCCTAAGGCCTTCATGTGTATTTGAAAACAAAGTTTATTCTTCAGCTTGCCTGCAAAAGATAAGGTTCAAACCACTTTTATAACAGATAAAATCAGGGACATCTCCACCTGTCACAAGATACAGCAGTGTCAACACCAATAGAAATGGAGACCATAAACAATGTCAACTTTGTTGAATAAAATTTCCATGTTATAAAATACTTTTATTATTATTAAAATATTCCTCTGTAAATGTGCACCTGGAGTAGCTTACACTGAATGGAGTGAAAATGCTGGCAAGGGAATTAAAGCTCATGAGGCATCTGGGGAGTTATTGCGTCTCTGGTTGATTAATTCACAGAATAGCCAAGGTTAGAAGAGAGAAATTGAGAAATTCTCTAATACAACCCTGATCAAAGCTGGATCAATGACAGCAGGTCACTGAGGACCTTTCACAGTTGGGGTCTGAGTTATTAGACTGTGTCAAGCATCTCCTACAGGGGGAAAGCAAGAGGTCAGTTGTTGGCATGGAGGAGCAGTGATCCTCTGTAGAATAGAGAGTCTAACACGCAAATTAAGGAGCAAAGGCTTCCACAGAAGCTTCGTGTCTTTCACTTCAAGTTCCACTTAACATGCAGGAACAACATCATATATAAATGTGCCTCTAATCTATCAATATAGGGGCGCAGATATGGCTATCAGAGGTTGCCATCAGTACTACCACAGACTTCCCCTTGCTCTGCTAGTCACCTTATTTCATATTCTCCACTCTCAAAAGCAACAATGTCAAGGGTTCCAAGCCTTCATTACTTCAAAATCCTGCCTTTTCTTCTGCATACAGATGATGCACAGCACAAACAGACATTAGTTCATAACCAAGCTGAGAGTCCCATACACTCCCTGACAAATTGTCCAATTTACTTGTTTCCTTCACTAAGAACTTTAGAAAAAAAATTTCTGGAGTAAAGGTAATCAGACCAAAATAGAACTTTTCAGGTACTTGAGTATGTCAAACACCTCTCCTGATGGAAGGACAAGTGCCTGTGTAAGAAAATGAACATCAGTATGTGCAAAACAATTTCTCAGCTAAAGCAGAAAACAAATTCTGGCCAGAACGAAGTCAAATACAGAAGAATGAGAAGAATGCACTTTGCTAGTTTATAATACTACAGTAACAAGACAAATAACTAAAAAATCCAGCAACCAAAAGGCTTCAGTTGTAAAAAACTGACACCTGATAAAATGCATCCCTATGGATTCCTGTGCTTCAATCAGCCTCAGCTTGGCTCATGCAAGCAGCACAGTACACAGCAGTACAAAAGAACCCTGTGTTTTGGCATATAAAATAAAACATACAGTTATAAGAAGTTTAAAGAATAGTAGCACAGAACTATTGTACAGTGTCAGCAATATCTGAATAAAATTAATTCTTTGGTAAACTTCCATGATTTATTTCCAGGTAAATGTTCAATCAACTATGTTTACTCTCAATATGTGCAAGCATGTGCAGCAATCAGTAAAAACTGCTAATTAGGTTAATCACGAGTACTTCTGAGGAAGCTACGGGTTCTTGGAAACTAGTTTCTGAATATCTGTCTGAATTTGAATTTTGTGAAAATAATTAAAGTTGCATGTCTTGACAATTACTTGCTGTGCAAGGACCACCCCATGCAGCAGCACAGGACTGGCTGGAAAGCAGCTTTGCAGAAGACGACTTGGCCATACTGGTGGACATCAAACCGACCAGGAGTCAGCAGTGTGCCCTTGTGGCAAAGGCCAACAGCCTTGTGGACCATATCAGACAGCGCATGTTCAGCAGGCTGAGGGGCGTGATCCTGTCCTTCACTCATCAATGGTGAGATCAGAGCTGAGTGCTGTGTCCAGCTTCAGGCTCCCCAGTACAAGAGGGACATGGACATCGTGGAGATAAGTCCCAGGAAGGGCCACAAAGGTGACTTAGGACTTTACTGCCCTGTAAGGGGAGAGGCTGAGGAGGGCTGGGACTGCTCAGCCTGGAGAAGTCTCAGGGAGAAACTTAACAACGTATATAGATATCTGATGGCAGGGAGCAAAGATGATGGAGCCAGACTCTTCTGAGTGGTGCCCTTTGTCAAGGTAAGAGGCAATGGGCACAAACTGAAATCCTGGAAAATCCATTTAAACATAAGAAAAGCCTTGGGGAAATTCAGAACCTGATTGTACATGGCCCGGAGCATTCTGATCCAGCTGAGCCTGCTCTGAGCAGGGCAGTTGGACCCTGTGATCTCCAAAGTCCTTCCCTACCTCAGCTCTTCTGTGACTGTAATCTTGGTGCAGTGGGTATACATATGTATAGATGGAAGAAACTATATTTTCTTAGTATGCTTTCTGCAACAAGCTTTTTAATCAGATCTTAAATCTTAAGATTTAATATGCTTTAGAACTATATTAGCATTAAAAGCATAGTTAGAAGTAGAAGCTCTTTTGTATAACTCATTCTATGAGCTTCTTGTGAGCTTTGACTGAATATTCTACAAAGCATCACAAATTATGCTCTCAAGGGCCCACTAAAGTACATATTTTCACTTTTTTTTTTCAAATTTATTACTAGACAGTACTGTCACCCATTCTAATGAAGGGGGCAATGCAATTACTCATACTCCTCTGCATGGTTATATACATCACTGCAACGTACAACTTCAACAAATAAATGGAACATTCTCTTTATTTGTCATTCTGCAATAAAATACTCAGGTTAAAAAAGTCAACTGCAAGAAATACTAACTCTAATTTTCTGTGTTTCCTCTCACACACAGAGGAAAAAATAGCATCCTCTGACAAGCTGAATTCCACAAATTGTTGTTTTCTGTTTTTACCATAAATAATGAAAGAAATTATAATTCAAATTGCAGTTGAAGGTTTAGTTGTCAAGAAAAACAAGAAAAACGTTTCTATTTAATGAGATACAGGAGAGCTAATCTAAATGCCACTATTTTCAGGACAAAAGAGGAACAGCTGATTGCTATGAGATAGATAAAACACTCTTGTATTCTCACTGAAATAAAATATAAAAGATGTGAAAAATATAGACGCAGGCAATCTACCGACACAGGGCAATGAGACCCTATTGCCAACAACGTGGACTGAACAGAATGGGAGTAAAATGCAATAAGCTTGACGCTCCATAAAATCTGCAAAGATGAATTAAGGACAAAGGGTCCCATGGTCACATACACATTAGAAATGTTGATAGCCATGATGTTTTTTAGAGACTAGTTGTTTAAAAAGAAATATTGCAATTAGAGAGACATCGAATAGTGCTAAGAAATGCAGTGGCAATGACTTTGCTTCACAACCAAATAAACCAAAGAAGTAAACAGGGGGAAAAATGGGGAATTAATAAGACTCCTTCTTAATTAATAGTCAGACGTTGAATCAAATCCAGACTTGGTGACATCCGTGCAACAAGAGCTAATGACACAAGAAACAGATCTGGATTCCTGAATATAACAAACAGCTTAAATGTGGTGCTTCATACAGCACAAAGATGAAAATACAACAAATAAGCCCAGTCTAACTGAGCATGGAGACAAAAAGGAACAGAGCACACACTTTGTTTTCACTGAAAATTGTCTTGATACATAATTTGGTTCCTGTATTCTATCTGATAAGCCTTGCAAATGACATTGATGACTCTGACTTTTCATGCTAATGATGCATGAAGACAGACCTGAGGCTGTCCAGGGCAGGGCGTGCTGCCAGCTCTTCCTACATCCGAGCCTGCTAGGGCTGCATCAGGCTGTGAGCCCAGGAAACAGCTAAGCTTCAATGCTCATTGCATTCTGAGAACACAGCTACAAAACCTGTCTCACTACTTTTGACTTCCAGTATCTTTCAGGGTACTCAGTTTTTCTGTTCTTGACAGTCTTGTGTTTATTCCAGATATGGAGGAAATTGAGAAATTCCACCCAGGAAACCCTTTTGGGATTTGGGATAAACAGTATTTGGGTTTGCAGGATGATCTTTGTCAGCGGCTTTACTACAGTTACTATACTTCAAGCAAAAAGGTGCACAAAACAACTACAAAGTTCACTGATTTGATTTATAAATTCTACTTTTTTTCTTACAAAAAAAGCCTCACAGCTGAAGTCTCAACGGCTTTGGGTTGGGGGTTTTTTGGGGGGTTTTTTTGGTTTTTGTTTGTTTGTTTGGTTGGTTGGTTTTTTTGTGTGTGGGGTTTTTTTGGGGTTTTTTTTTGTTTTGTTTGGGGGAGGTTGGTTGTTTTTTGGGGGGGTTTTTTTGTTGGGTTTTTTTTTTTTTCAGAAGGCCTGAGCACTCTGGCTGGACTGCAGATGTCACAGACACAGGACTTTCTGGCCTCTCAGTGACTCTATAGAAGAAGGTGATGGTCAGCTGAGGGGAACTGCATCTTTTGGAAGGTATGGCAGAGCACTGAGCATGGGCAGCAGGCACAGACAGTGAGTGGCAGCTGCAGACCTGCTGCACTGACATTTGAAAGTGCAGGACTTCCTTCACACAAGTGGTATTTCAAACAGACACCCCAAAGAAGGTGGGAACAAGAGAGTTTGTAACATACCTATGACAAAGAATTGGTCTTGTCATTTGAGGTGGAGGAACTGAGTGACAGACCTGGTGGACATCTGATTTTAAAAACCTCAGAAGGGAACTACTGGGCTCCCAGAATTAGCCCTTTAAAAAGCCACTAGAATTTGTCTAACAATTAAATTACCTAAACAGAACTTCGGATCAGAAGACCTGTGGGACAAAAAGGCACGTGAAAAAATCCACAATAACCACTGCACTGCACCTGGTGCTAGACAAGACATCTATGTTCTTCAAACACCAGTCAAAGTGTTTGAACAAAAAAAATGCTTTACCTGGAGCTATGGCTGTGTTTGAAGGAAGGCTGAAGCCTTCCTGACAAGCCTGCCTGCTCTCACACCCTGCAGAGGAGTAAAACAGCAATGCTGCTGGCTCCACAGGAGTGAGTGATGAATGAACAGTGCTGCAGTGTTCTACTGCTTTTAGGCATCCACATGATGTTGTATCTTGTGGAAAAAAAATCACGTGACAGCATTTATTTGCCCCACACTTCTATGCATGGCACATACATTCTCCTTCGGGAGAGACAGTTTGCCTTGGGCATACTTAAATTTTCAGCCAGAAACACAAAAGCCACTTGTTAGCACAAAAACCATTCAGGAAGAACCCTAGAATAGCTATAATAGCTGTCCAAGACTCTGAGAATCTTGATGAGACCTAAGAGTTCTGAGCAAAGATAAACAAATAGCAGCATGCCACGAGAGAAACAGCAAGCACAGAAACAAAGTTCAAAGAGGAGTATAAATAGACAGTGGGCATCACCATTGTGTCTGCCACCCAAATTAGAAAGAGCATGAAAACACACCAAACGGTCAACAAGGATTTTATTTTGTGCCTTGCTCACATCTGTGGTCCTGATGGTGCAGCTGTGCAGGAGGTGTGAGTACAAATCCCAATAAAGAATGTGAAAAACAGTAGGAGTTTGTTCATTGGGCTTCCAGACCTGAGGCAGCATCTCAGGAAGCAAACAAGCTGAGCACCAGCCAGTATTTTTGAGCAGACACACTGACAAAGTTTCCTCACAAGAGACTGAGCCACAGACAAAACTGAACGTTATATGCATGTTCTTTCAAACCCTTACATTTTCATACATTCAAATGGTAAAACGGTCAATGTCTCTTTTTCCTGGGTACAACAGTGTCACCAACCAACACAAACAGGCTTTTGCTCCTCACAGGCCAAGGGTAGCTGACTCTTACCAGAAGCCATCAATCACTACTTTAAAACAAGTTTGGCAATCATGCCTTACAAGGATCCCAGAGAAACACAAAAGCCATTTTCTCAGCTAGCAAAGTATGATTTGCAAAGAGAATAGAAACTTAGAACTGGGATTTGGTCATTGCAGCCACATTCTCCAAAGCACTTGAAAAAGTGCAGAGGAGCAAAGTCCAGAGCTGGATTATGTTAATCCGATTTAAAAGAAAAAAAAGCCTGTCCAGTCTAAGATAGAAGGCAGACTTATTGCTGAGGCAAGATCCTGCATAAAGCAATTAAGGCTTTTACTAAGGGATGGCTGGGACAGTGTAATTCCAGCTCTTTTATCAGTTTCAAGACTCTCAGTACTACATGGAATTTTGTTCAAAGCCAACAAGAGAGTGATTTCTGAGGTGGTAGAGAAATATCTCAGGAATATATGATGGTCATTTATAGACCGAAGGAAACCACAGGAGAGCTAGAAAATACATGGTTTAAGAAAAAAATAATTTAAAATATTAAGTTTAATATATAACTTCACAAAACAGTAGCATGAAAGAAGCTCTAAAAGCTTGTCGCATGCAAAAACTAGAAAAGCAAGTCAAGGAGAAGAATAGAAGATCTGAAAAAATGCACTCACAAATTTGACTGCAATATCTGGAACTAAACAGTTCATAGATTTTTACCCTTGTTTCAGTAAGTCAGTGGTACCAAACACGCTTATACACATCAACTTTCTTGTTACCAGCCATGGTAAAATTGCCACAGTACCTTTTGACATTCCTCCTTGTTTAGAGGCCATGAAGTATGATTTCAGATATGTAATGCCCATTTACATTACTCACAAGTGAACAGTAGAAAATAATATCAAAGAAATGCTGAAAAACACCTATGAAAAAGACCCTGATTGACATATGGCAACAAGGCAGAACAAGTGAATCCCTGGCTGCCAATGTCAAACGTTTTAAGAATACAATGGTGAAAACAAGAATACCTGCACTGGTGAGGACTGACACCAGTCAGAGAGGCTCAGTGGTTGTATAAAAGGATAGGCAAGGAGAAACAAAAAGTTTAGTAAGATTCATGGTCACAGGAGTGGCTGCCACTTCCAACAGCTCTGTGCAAGCCAGGGCTTGAGGCACAGGCTGCCAAGAGCAGGGAGGAGACTCAGAGAGCCCTGAGTAATGCAGCACTCCCAGCTAACTTAATCCACACTTTGGAAATAGGCACTCAGAATTTTACACTGATTATTATTATCATCTAGTGTTTTTAGATTTGCCAGAAACAGAGGCTCCAGCTTGAGCCACATACAGTGACTGCAGGTATGAGCAGAGGCTCACAGTGTGCACACAAAGGAGGTGGGACTCAAGAACAACCAAAACTTGTCCTGTGCTGTAATACTCTACAGCAGGGAAACAGTTTTCATTTTTAATACAACTTTTTTTGTTGTGAATATTAATTGAAAATACTACAGATCAGTTCTAAAAGGAATAGCTTAATTCTTACAACTGAATTAATGCTGAAACTTTCTACAGGTCCTATTCTGTATGTATTCCTGAGCTTCAAGCAGTCAAGTCGGCATTGTCTTGGCCTTTCCAGCTCAGATCATGGATCCAATACACTGCATATAAAATTCTTAGAGCACCTCGGGCCACTTTCGGAAAAGCCTCTATGAGGATAACTCACCGGTACAATGCTGAATGAGCTTTACCCCTGTGTATGCTACAGCAGAGTAACACAGCTTTTTATGTCACCAGTAGTTGGTTACCACTGATCAAATGCTCAATTTTGCAAGAACATAATGGCATTTTTTTGCCTTCATAGAAATCCAGAAAAGAGCAAGTAATATGTGAGAATATTCGGTCCAGGACAGGTTTCCCTGGTACTTAAGATCGACATTAGAATAAGTGATCAGGAATAATGAATGTCAAAGCAGCTGGTATGCTCCAACAAACAGTACAACTGTATGCTATTTCAGTTTATAAATATGCTTAATATCTTAATAGATCTATAGTAAAAAGAACGCTTAACTATCATTTTTATTGCATGTTTGCAAAATGAAGGCCAGATATTGGACTAACCACTGAATTATACTTGATCAGTTGTATAACACAGACCATTACATTTTTCTATTGAAATTTCTGTCAGTTCTAGTAGTACTTAACTATAGAATCTTCCACGAAAGGATTCAGTCCTGAACTGAAAGCAGCACAAAAATTTTCTGATTTCTCCTCCAATCTATTTGTATTTTTCAATAGCTAAGCACCCTTCTGAGAAAAACTTATGCCAGATTGCTCATTTGAATTTCTCTGGCTTTGGTTTCCAGCTACTAGATCTTATTAAGCCTCAGTCCAATAGATTAAAGAGTCTTTTGTGACTACTTTTCCTCTCCCTGCTTGTTAATACACCACAGAAGAAGTCATCTCTCATTCTTCTTGCAGATCTAAAAACCAGATCAGCTTTCACAGTACCAAGCATTTTCCCAGCCTGCAAATACTTTCTGAACCACATCCATCTATTGTACACCTCCTTCAAAAATGCATCTCAAGAATGGAACATAACGCATTTATATGAGTTTTGAAGATGTTTTCTCCTGTTGTAAAATCAATTCCCTACTGATTAACTTCCTATTCTCTGTAAGTTTTTCTTTTTAAATAGTCCCTAGTTGGGACTTTGCCTTTTGGCTCCATTCAAATGCATCTCTTTGACTAAGCCCAAGTTACCAAACAATAACAACAGGGACATGGACAAGGCAGAGATGTTTAATGCTTTCATTGCCTCTGTCTGCAACACTGATGATAAGATAAGAGGGCCCCAGTGTTCTGAGCTGGGGAACCATGGCTGTGAGAATAAAAAACTCCCAGCTGACCCTGAATTTCTACAGGATCTGCTGCTCCAGCTGGATCCCTCTGAGTGTATGGGGCCTGATGGGATCATCCAAGAACACTCCAAGAGCTGGTTGATTCCTTGCAAGGACTCTTGCAATGCCTTTTGAACAATCTTGGGAATCTGGAGAGATGAAACCTCATCACAGTTACAGCTTCCACACGAGGGGAAGAGGAAGGGCAAACATAGATCTCTTCTTCGTGGTGACAGCGACAGGACCCAAGCGAATGGCCTGAGTTTGTGTCAGGGGAGGTTTAGGCTGGATGTTAGGAAAATGTTCTTCACCCAGAGGGTGGTTGGGCACTGAACAGGCTCCCCAGGAAAGTGGCCACAGCATCAAGCCTGATAGAGTTCAAAAAGTGTTTGGACAATGCTGTCAGGCTCATGATGGGATTCCTGGTGCTGTCCTGCATGGGGCAGGAGTTGGACTTTGATGATCCTTGTGGATCCCTTCCAACTCACGATATTCTATGATTCTAGTAAAGAATACTCTTCATTACTCTGCTTTCTGAAACAGAATTTACTATTTCACCAAGCTTTGTTATCCACAAATTTTGTGAGTAATCATTTTGTGCTTGGCTGTTCATTGCAACTGAAAATGTTAAATAGTATCAGGCTTACTCTTCATCCTTCACAGTAGCCCAGCAGAAACCTCCTCTCCAGTCATGATTCTTCACTGACAATCAGTGTACGTGATCTGCAAATCTCTGCTTCCACTGTGATCAGCCCATCTGTGAGTCACACACTGAACTCCCTCATCGCACTCCTCCACAAACTGCTAGAACTCAAGTTTTGCAGTGTAATGCCTGGTTTCTCTTTTCTACCGTAATCCCACCCAGCAGAGACACCTTGTTCCACTGACCAATTCCATCCTTCCCACATAATGAGAAAAGAACAGTCTGTAGAGCTTTATTACTACTTGTATTGCAAATGCATGCACAAATGCACACCTGGAAGGCTTTGCATCACAGCACAAGGTTTTGCTACCTGAGGGAGGTCCTGGACTTGGATAAGGAAAGGAAAGGTTCCAGGTCCAGCTCTGAAGCCCTTCTGCTGTCATGTTAACCTGATGTGCAAAACCAGTCCTTTCTCACGGTATCTGCCAGGGTGCTCTTGCATGCCATCAAAAGACATCCGAGAGGACTTGTGATACCTATGGATCATTACAGAGCGCCTTCCAACCCACTGCTGGTTTTTTTCTAATCATGATAACAATATAATTGAATATTAAAACACCAAATACTTTCTTTATCTTCTCTTTGAATTTTCCTAGCCAAACTCAGCCTGCTATGATAAAGCAGAATGTTTGCTACATTAAGGTGATTAAAAAAACAGCCCATGGAACTGTACAGCTGTATCTACAACATTTTTCTATAAATTAAATATTAATAAGAATATGGATGAGAATAATTTTCAGGATCCCAGTGCTCTAATAATCTTAAATACATTATATGCTGCTGATTTTTTTGCTTTAACATAATGTTTATTAGTCCCACTTCAACATGGTGCTCCAAGATTAATTCTGCACTGTGTTTTTTAACAGCTGTGCTGCATTTTACTAGTTTATTAATAAGAAAGTAGGTATTTTATTCAGAAATATGAGACTGAAGCATTATACTGTCTAGTTAAGGCTAGTTATTGCTTAAGAATGGCAGGGATACAAAAGAGCTAAATAGGATTTTAATAATGCTGATTATATTGAGAAAAAAAGCCACCACACAAAAGAACGTGACTCATTTAATCAAAAATAACTTCCAAAATGAGAATTTCAACTTGAATATGCATTATGGAAGATTGCTATATGAAATGTACTGTCTAAAGCCCTGTTTTGTTGAATACCATAAAAAGAAGCAAACAAAGTAGCAAAGATTTGCAGCAGACAAGAGACATGAATTGTACTCATTAAATGAATTAATTAGGTTAAGGCATGCTAACAAGAAAACAGACTTTTCCATGACCGGTGGTAATTTCCGTGACCGGTGGTAATTTCCATGACCAGTGAAACTTCATTCCTTATGAACTCCTACCGTATGTGCAGACACTTTTTCAGCAAGTCAATCTACTTCCCTCCCTAACCTGCATCCCCCAGCCCTTCACTCTGTCCCCAGCCCTTAAAACCCTCGTTTCTCTGTTGTTTTCTCCAGCAGCCAGGCCCGAGGCACAGTGTGGGAGCCACCAGCACTCTGTGCCCACTGCCCACCCAGGGCACACCAGGCAGAGAAGGACCTGCTCGTGCTGTGGGTTTCAGCCTTTGCTCTTTGGGAACATGCATAAGTTCTGTTTTCTGCCCCAAAACTGTTTTGCACAAATCTTTGTAGGACTCAATATCTACAACCTCAGGTGCTAAAATATACCACTTCTAGGGAAGAGATAAACAAATGGTCGGAATAGTTACAGAAAGTCCCTACAGTGTAAAAATCTCTACAACTTGACCAAACCACTCCTTTTCCTGTCTTGCAAACAGACTGAAATACCTAATACTATCAGTCAAGTTGAAGCAGTAAAAACCCAAACAATTTGACAAGGCAGTATCAGACCAGCACTCTGGACACTGCATTTTTGCAACATCTGTCTTCGAAACAGTTTTTCTTCCTTATGTTTCATGTGAAATAACAACCACTACAGAAATCACTACAGACCCCGTCCAGTGACAAAACCCAACAGTGAATGCACCTGTCTGAAGCTATTTCACTCTTACTATCCACAAGAAAAAAAGAACAATTCAATAGGAATTAAATCCTCCCCTTTTTTTTGAGCAGCCAATGAAAATAACCACCAGGGCCTGACATTTCAAAAAAACAGGCTGGTTCACCATTACAGCCCATGCTCATCTCACTTTGCTTGCCAATTTAAGCTGAGTTACACAGTAACCACTTCTCCAAGGCAAAACTTCTCTCGGCAGTGCTTCATCACTGAAAATAGTGTTCCATTTCATGGAACCGTTGGGTAGTGGCATATTGGCACTATGGAACTGTCACCTATTGGCACTATGACCTGTAAAATATCGGCCTTGGGATTACCCAGCTCTACAGGCTCCAACTGCCAAGGTACCCTCTGCCCCTTTCTGCACCACATTCCCACCAGACACTTTTACTCAAGATCATCTGTATCCTCTTTCTCAGCCCTAGCTGACCTAGGGGAAGTCACATACACCGCGAGTTATGGTTAGGTATTCCCTATATATGGTTATGGTACTCCCCAGTTTAGTGTTCCCACTGTAACACCCCAGACCGCACACCGCTTGCTCACTCCCCCCTACCTCCCCCGGTGGCAGGATGAAGAGAAGAATTTAAAGCACAAAAAGGTGAAGATCACAGCATGAGATAAGAACAATTCACCAGGAACAGCAATGAAATAAAAAGAACAGTAACAACAATACCAATAACGGAGTGCACAAGTTAGGGGAACGATTCACAGGCGAGTGCTCCTCACCCACCACCCAACCGCACACCCCAGAAGAACCTCCACCCTGGGTCCCCCCTGCACACGGTGTGAGGTGATTTCCAATAACCCTGGGGTCCTAGCCATGCCCCTCCTGGCTGATGCTGACTTTAACCCTGCTCTGGCTGGAACAGGACACCATGACCTCACCACTGATGCTCCAAGAAACACACTGACATCTTCTTTGGGCTCTCTGCTAATATAAATCTCCTCTTTGGTAAGATACTGAAGCATGAACGAGAGATTCACAGAATCATTGAATTGTTTAGGGTGAAAAAGACCCTTAAAGATCATCAGGTCCCACCATAAACTTAACACTGTCAAATGAGCCACTAAATCATGTCCCCCACTAAAACATGCCTCTAAACACCTGCTCACTACCCACACTGCTCTTCTTCTCCTTTCTTTATCACCTCTAAAATCTGTAGGAAGGTCCACTACTTGCTCCGACTGTACCAGATGGCAAAGCACTGCAATGCAATCTTAGCACAGCATTTAGATGAAATGCAGAATTGTATCATAGTGTTAACATCTTGTTCTCCCACTAACACACCCATCCCACCATCACTGCTTACAAAAAAATGCAGATTATGTCACTGTCATGCTTCCCATACCTGAAACATTACCTTCCCCATACCTTCTCATTCTCCTCACTTTCCCACTCTCCTTTGTTTCTCTTACTAATATAAGAAATGGAGATTCCCACAAACTAGAGACCCCATTCCTGGGTTTCCTTTTCCTAAAATATCTGAAAGCTATCCTACATATACACACAGATATGCATACATTTGTCTGTATATATGTAACTTTGTTTCATTCTTATGCTGTAGTCCAGAATTAAGGATTAAGTATTAATACTGACACCAAGATGACAGAAGTTCACACAATGTTAAAAATAATGAGATAACCTGTTCATAAAATACAGGGCTTGAAAGAGGACATAGAAAGTCTTCAATAACAGAAATACACTGAAAAGTGCAACATCAGCAGCTCCTTTAAACCCAAAAGGTTCAATTTGAAACATCATTATTTCTTGAGAGAATTATTTTGAAAAATTCATTGTTAAGGAAATAATTGTATTTTATGTTCATAGCTCTTCAGCTAGATTTCTTAAATTAAGCTCATTTCCATACCCCCATCCTTCCACCCCCATAAACATCAGCTCGTTATTTTAAAAATGCACAGTGAATAAGAAAGAGGCAATTAAGGATGAGGCACTGTAGAAATTGACTGTGACAGGTGTTCAAAGAATGAATCAGTACATGACTTCCCTGTTCTTTTACTCTTCCTTAAGCATCTGCTTTTGACTTCTTTTCTGATTTCCCTTTGATGCTTGACCCAAAGAAAACCTCTGAGACCTCCCTAGGAAGCGAGGAGCTACAGGAAAATTAAAAAAGCTACAAAGAAAACAAGTGTTTCCAGTGACTCCTACATGGCTTTGGTTGACCTTCATGCTCCAATGCTACTCAAAGCACCTCATTTGTTGAGAACTACAGCATTAGACTTTCTCATTATCATTAATAGCTACCTTTACACAATATTGGTTTTCCCATTTAACTCAGAAAAATCACAAGTTCCTTGCTGGCAATTGCTTCTTCCCCCAGGCAGGACACAGGCTAGCTGCAGGAGGGAACCAGTGCTTTTCATGAGTATTTGTGGTGTCTGCAGTAAGCCATTCCTCAACCCCGTAAGAACTGCGGATTGAATAATATCTGCCAAAATTTTCTACCAAATTTCTATTAGCATCACATTTTTCCTAACAGCATAATTGCTGTGAATGTACATAATAAAACATAAATAAAACTTGACTCAGTCTTCTGCAAGGCACACACTGGGAGTGAGATATTCAGTACCAAAAAAGACCACAATAACACAAATAGAGGAAAGGAATGTTCAGGATATCTGGGTGGAAAACAAAGGACAGATTCCTAGAGAAAGTAATTCTAGATTAACATACTAAATAGGTTTTTTCCCTCTTTATGTTACACAAAGAAATACAGAATTATTCAAGTTGGAATTACCTCAGAAGGCCATCTAATGCTCACACCAGACTTAACAGTGAATCTAGACCAGGTTGCTCAGGGCTTTATCCATATGGGTCTTGAAAACCCCCAAGGATGGAAATTTATAACCTCATGAGCAACCAGCTCCAGTGCTTAGTCACCCGGACACTGAAAATTCTTTCCTTGATATTCTGATATTCCGATATTCCTTGCTATTTCCTTGATACACTGACCCTGATATTAATTCATACCATACAAAGTTGAAATCTCCTACTTCAATTTGTCACTGTCTTTTGTTCTCCCAATATACACTGCCATAAAGAACATGGCCCCAACTCCCTGTAGGTGCTGGATAGCTCGTGTTGGGCTCCTGCAATGCCATATTTTCTTCATGCTGAACAAGCTCTGCTACCTCAGCCTCTCTTTGCAGGACAAGTGCTCCAAGCCCTGACCATTGTGATGGCCTTTCACTGAACTCACCTAAATTCACTGATGTCTGGACACATCATTGCAGATATGATCTGAGTAAAGGAGAATAATCACTTCCCTCAGCCTTCAGGCTGCTGTCCCATTGATACAGTCCAGTCTGCTGGATCAAGGATGAGGATGTAGTGCATTCTTGGTTTCTTACTCAATTTTGTCCTGTTTGCTCACCCTGTCAGCACAGGTGTCAAGTACCACCAAACAGCTGAGTCAGCAAAGCAGAAGCTCAGGACTTTCTGCCCAATTTTTCAGCCTGTCCTCACTTCATATGAATGGAAGATCAACTGCCCTGTCAGGATAACTTGCTTCCTCACATCATCTAAAATCATATAAACAACCTGTTATGATAGGAGAACGGCAGTGACAACATGAGCCACCCACAGTCTTAGGCTGTTTATCTATCTGAGCTACAGATAATAAAGCATCCAAGCAAAGTCACCAGCTCCCTCTCTTCTATAGAGCTCTAGTTGTTTTACTTTTTGCATGAGAAATTGTTCATCCCAGAAAAGACCATGACGGTGTGGGGTTTTCTTCATCAATTTCAATGCAAAGATGCGGCTAGACACAGAATTTTACAATCAGAGTTTACTGGCCTAAGTGTACACTTGTAACCAGGGACACAAATAAGAGGGAGCTGCAAGAAGGAGCTCTGTTTCAATGGCAAAATAAGGGTTTCCACCTAAAATGTGACAAGTCAATAATGCATCATGAAATACAAGATATTTTTAGTTCTCATTCAGCTTATGAGCATAATATCAAACTTCCTCTATCTAGCATACCAACACAGTAATGAAACTAAGATAAAAAGATGAGTGAGCGTTCTTCATCCAAGATGTCCAAGTACCAATATATTGCTTATCTCTTTGCTTGAATAAAAACACTTACAGAATGTATCAGTATTTTTTTTCATTAAAGTTTAAAAAGGGAAAAGTATTAGGATTTTATCCAGCATACACTGAAAAGGCTTCAATTTTTAAGGAGACTGTAGAAGCAGGAATTGAAGTTGGGCGTCTAAATCTTAAACCTCTGAGTCACATGTGAATGCACTTCCAATCCCATGGAACCCAGAATTGACCTCACATTTTTGCTGGCACGTGCTGATATTTGTGAGTGTGTAGCCTGTCTGCTATGTTTACATGAATAAAATGGCCCTTGATTTAAGAGCCATAAGTAAACATAGCAAGTACATACACCATGGTCTGTTGTTTTATCCACCATTGCTGTGTCTGAACATTTCACAAGCATCTCTCTATGAACACTTCACAGTGAAACTTTAGAACACTCTGAACATTTCTGCATTTTTTATATTCAAGGAAAATACATTCACCTCCTGTGAAAAGGGGTTCTTGCACAATTTTACAGTTGATGTATATATTTTTCATCAAATCCTGTCAGCATTCATAGCTCTCAACTCAGATTAGGAGCATATAATTTGAGAAGGAAAATTGAAGGGAAATACACAGTGGGTTTAAAATCAGAAATGGCACTTGTTTATGATAATATTTGCAGCTCTTCCATCTAAGTACCCACACAGATTGCACATACTCCCACAGAGATGGAAATTAATATGTGAAATACCTGTGCAGCTTGAGTGTCACAGTTCCATAAACAGTAGCAAAGCCCAGAAGACGAACCCATCTTAGGAGAACACAGCGAAATATACTTGGCTCAAAATACAAAATGACAACCTATAGAACAGAAAGATAGAGAGAGCTTCAGTACTGCTTTCATGAGCAAGTAGTTCTTCATTCAAATGCAGAATAGTTGCAAAACAGGACAGCAGACACATTTCAGCTCGTACTGCTGTATATTTAGATTTTCTAGTAAAGCATCGGGATGATCAGATCAACCAGCTGGCACCGTTCTAGGCACCAACTCCTTTTTGAAGGGAGCTGGCAAAAGCCCTGTGACAGACTGTGAAGTGACAACACTTTTAAATGCAATTCCACTGACTTTTCTTAACTGAGTGAAAACATGTACCCAGAGAAGAGGATAGAACAGACAAGGACATTTTCCTTGAGCTATTCAAGTAATATGCAGCTGGCTTAATTCTGGTTTGATAGGCTGTATTTACTAGGTTACACTTCAAAGTCACGTCTAATAAACCTAGCAAAATGATAGCTGCTCATTTTACCCTGCCAAACTAAAAATGATTGCACTAGCTTCTTTCTATCCAAAATACAAAATATTTATGAGACATTTGACTCTTTCTTCCCTGCATATTTTGCCTAAGCTACGCAAATCTCTATGCAAAAGGAAAATAACCTTTTTGTTCACCTGCATATTTCTTTAATGACAACAAAGAAGGTCCTACCAGCCTTTTGCCCTGCCTACCAAGGACCATGCACAAGGACAACAGTCCATAAGCAGTAACATAAAGCTACTTCTGTAGGTATAGTGCATATAGAAGCTTCACTACCAAGTAAAGTACCACTCTTCTCTGAAGCAGGGTTGGTCAGTGAACTCGGTCACTATCTGAATCATGAATCTATTTCTTCTCATTCCAACACACATTGCCCCTGGTGCCCTGAGGGTTGATCTCATATTCCTCCCCACTCATCTGGCCCCACCAGGAGCCTGCTGTCCCAGCGATTTGTTGACAAGCTGCCTTTTCCCCACCTGTAGACGCTGCTTGGTCCAGCAAACCTAGATCTCATGCATTCAATGTGTCTGACCAGAACCTGGTAAAACAACCCAATGCACCACAGTACAAATTAATTAGGTAATCCTGGTCTAGAGAAAGGAAGCACTGAAACATTTCGGGCCATCTGTCACAGCTTCATTTACAGTCAGTACATTCTGGCAGCAGAGGTAGTATTGTGCCTACTGGCTGCCACATATTATTTTCCTAAGTAAATGCTCTTCTGTGTGGGAATTTAAGTCCAGGATATTGGCCAAAAGCCCAGGACTACATCCTTTGGGTGACATAGACTTCTTTAGAAGAGTGGGGGCAAAAATGGCAGATGTGGGCTGAGAAAGATGGAAGCTGCTGTGCTTCGCTGGCATGCTTTTTTACACAGCAGAATCAAATGATTTCTTTTAAAAATATGATTTGCTGAATCAAACTGTGCTACAACATTTAATCTGCTTTTTTCACTGTTATTTGACTGACATAGAACCACTAGAATATACTGAGTTGGAAGGGACCCACAAGGATCATCAAGTCCAGCTCCTGGCACTGCATAGGACACCCCAAGAGACACACCATGTGCCTGAGAGCATTGTCCAAATGCTTCTTGAACTCAGTCAGGCTTGGTGCTGTGACCACTTCCCTGGGGAGCTGTTCCAGTCCCCAACCATTCCCTGGGTGAAATTTCTTTTCCTGATTTGACATGCTACAATGTAGACATTTTCTGGGATTCTGACAAATTCTGCGTGTAGGAAATGCAGCAGTGTGCAGATTTTTTCCTTGGAAAACCAGCTGGAAAACAAAAATGCATCCACACATGTATGACCATGCTCAGGCAAGCAGAGCATCCAGCAAAAAGCTTCTCAGAAAGACCTGAATGGCAGCAATGACCTCTTACCCTAATAATACAGTTATACACATTAGGATAGTTGCAGAGCCTGAGCAAAGTCTGTAGCAGTAACTTGTTTCCTGGGGTTTGCCGGGGGTAGAAAACACCACGTTTCATCTTTGATTCTTCCAAACAAGAAAAACAATGTCAAAAAAAAGACTGGCATACAGAGACTCTGAACATTTCAAAGTTGATTTGAAAGCAGAATTTTTCAGATAATTGAAATGGGAAGGTCTGAAAACTCTCCAGGCATAGAATTTTCTGAACAAGGGCAACAGCTCTCTTTGCCATGCAATCTGACACAGCAATTTCATCTGCCGCTGCTTGTTGGAACATTAACTGCTTGTGTCTAGAAAATCTCATTGATTTGCATTGAATCATTTGTATGAGCAGCTGAGGCATTTGGCTAGATGTCAACCAAGAAACCACCACTTCAAACGCAGCCTGGTGTGAGCTGGCATGTGACAGCTCACCCGGAAGGCTGCGGAGGAGAGGCCCTGTTGGAGAAAACTCTTCTCATTTTCCCATTTGAAACAGACACATTTTAACTGCTCCGTCACCCAGTGGTGATGGCTGTTGCAGAAGACTTCATCCAAGTTTGAGCCCCTTTTGGATCTTCCTGTGTTTATGTGATGGAGAAAGTTACAGCGCCTTCACAAGGGCCAGTGCCCATTTCCACCTATTCTTGCACATGGTCTGCCATGGACCAAGCTTTGAAGAGCAAGAATTGCTTTATGTACATTTTGCTTTCTTAGGCATTGCAGAAGGCTATTCTAAGAATATGTCATTCCCATTTCCATCAGGGCTCACCAGGATGGTCAGGTGACTGCTCTCTCTAAGCTCTTGTCAGCATTATGTCTCTTACAAGCACCATGAATTTTAGAGGCACAATTTTTTAATTTAATAATCTTTAATGAATTTGAGGCAAGGAACTATAGAAACACTGCCCTGGCAGCCTGGTTCAATTTTTTAATCCAAATGGAATACAATCCTTGCAAAGAATCTGGTCCAAAATATGGCTGCTGCACTCCATCCCTTACTCTCCCTAGATTTAAAAAAAAAAACCAAAACCAAAACCAGAGGAACATAACACAGAAGTCTCAGATTGGTTTCGTATCAGCCTCTTCTACCTTACCAAAAACCCCATTCCCTATTGTTATCCCCAGAGCTAAGCCCTCTTCAAGTGACAACAAATATGCAGCAAAGGGTTGCTGAGCTCCAAGTGAGGAGCGTAGGACGAGCACCAGATTCACCCACATATCCAGGCTGCTCACAGCAGAACAAGGGAATCCCTCAGTTCTGAAAGACTACCCTGCCCACCAAAAATCTGACAATATTTCATTTTCCCTTTTTGCATTTAGGATGCATTAGACCACAATCTCCTTACAAATATGGAGGTGTTGCAGATGCACGTAACAAAACCTCTTTACTGTACATAAAGAAATGTGTTATCATCTGTTTTGCCAGCTCCTGGAATCCAGTTAAATACTAGACACCAGTTTCTGTTACTTTAACAAAAAAGATTTGAGGAAAAATTATTTGGACACCAGAAGAAAAGCCAAACAGTGACTGCTCATGTCCCAGTCACTGCAGCTGTGCGTGAGACTTCATGAACTGCGGCTCATCTTTGTCATTTGGACAAATGCATTTAGATGTTTGCTTTTACACTCAACGTGGTTTAAGCTATTATTATCCTTGCCAAAACGTTGTTCCAGTAGTCACGCTACCACTTGTGGAGTCAGAGATGGAAAGACTTCCTAAGGTCAGCGGCTAACTGTCAAGTGCGTTTAGAGCTGGAGAATTACAGACACGGAAGAGGGACTTAGCTTGCTGACACAGCGATCAGCCAGCTCAGTTATTCATCTGACATGATGAACAGACACACATGCTCTCTAAAGACAACAGCTGAAGTCAATAAAAGCACCTCACACATTACAGTAAATTTTTCTGATCGGGACAGTAGGACAGTAAAAGTGCAAAGAGAATTAACACTGAACAACTGAGTGTTCAAAAACATAACAGAGTTTGTCCACACAAAAAATTGGGAATTGATGAGTTTTATAGGCTCAGTGCCATTGTTTCTTAAAAGATAAACAGCGTTTAGAAAGATTCTTAAAAAAAAATCCACCTTATTAGAGCCCTATAATGTTAATAGTGAGCAAAACTGTGCATTGCAAAATGCTCTTTTGTCTTTCAGATTAACTTTATTGTGCACATTAAAAGATGGTTAATTCTGCCCTTCACCTTGGCACCAGATCCAGGCAAAAATACTTTAATACTGTGCACTTCCCCAAGATGCACAGACTGGATTCAGTCTGCCTAAATCAAACATATAATGTCTTCCTATGCTGTTTTAGGAGGTCTAGTAAATCAGCTCTACTAATGCAAATTCGACAGGTAACCCAGGGAATAAAGACAGGTATCTTGAAGAAGTTCAGCTTCAGCTACTTCAACAGAAGCTTGGCCTAAAGGCTTCAAGTATGCATCTCGATTGACTAGAAAAGCATTCCAGCATTTATTTTAGGGAATTTGCTTCACTGTATGTCAATTAATAATCTGCATTAGGAGGACTAAGCCAAGTACTTTATTGCCAGCTGTAACAATTTTGTATGTAAGACAAGTACTTCTAACTTCAATTATTAAGCCATAGAAGTCACATGAATAGATCGAAAACTCATTTTCCTCTACGATCATCAAATTGCTATATTTCATCTTGAGAGGGACTGGGCAACACTATAATATCTCAAAAGACCAGAAGTCAAAGAATTTTTAAAAATACATGTATTGTCAGTGCTAAAAATCCTAAAGCTAAACATGAAAAATTTTAAGCAGGACCTTAACTCCAAAAGCCCCAAAAGTGTTCAAAATTTTTGAACTCTTCTTACTTTTGCCCTCAGTTGTAGAATCATACTAAGGTTTAGATTGGAATGGACCTTTAAACATCATCTAGTTCCTAATGCTGTGGACAGGGATGTTATTCATGTTATATAGATGGAAATTAAATTCAGAGCTTAGAATTTCAGCATCAGCATCATCTGCTTATGGATGTGAGGTGCAACTCACCAATTTTAGACAAAAGTAATGCAAAAGTAGTATTTTTTTCTCATTTGCAGTTAACCAAATTCATCTTAAAATTGTGCCCATTTAACCCAAAGAATTTTACAGGAAAACTATCTACTGTTTACAATTGAACTTCAGAATTTTCTGCAAGTACTCTGCAGAGTTCAAAGCAGGACATGACACAGCCATTTGAGATAATGCCTTTTGGGCTAATTCCATTAACAAGCATCTACTGTGAAGAGATCCATCTGATCTGTTCCACTGCCCAACACCATCTGCCCTTGCCTGACTGCAACAGCTGTCTAGGGCTGTCTCTAGGCAATTCTGCTATGGAACGAGCCATCAGACACTTCCTCTCAGCATCCTGCCCTGCTGAGGGATGGGCACTCTTCCTTCTTCTGCCATGTTTCAGTGGTTTCTCTCAATGCATAAAATACCCTCCAGGGTACATCAAGTCACCTATTAACGCTTCAGTCCTAATAGTGAGCAGGGATTTCCTGCAGCAGAGATGCTGTTTGCAATGTTAGATAAGCCTGCCATCCAAACTCATAACAGTCTGGCACTATGCTTCCTAGGAAAGGGACCAATCCACTCGTATGTGGGCACTCTGCCATCCGAACAGATGGGATGAATGAAGGCATTCATGAGCCTGTGCACACTACGGGCACCACACAGCACTGCTGGAAACATGAGTCACAGCTCAGATCATCTGCTGAAATATTAGCAAATGCACAACTCCTTATCCAGCCCTGCACTATCTACAAATATTTCCGGTGCAGCCACACACAACGTTTTAGAGGTATGATAACAGCTGAATATATACTTAGGCTAATTATGTAAGAACACTTCCTTCCATTTCCATCCCATTTTTTAAACCACATGTGCTTTTTAAGACATTACATCTTAGTATAATGGGCCTGCAAGCACACAGTACCATCAAACCCTGCTATCCTTGCAGATCTCACAATTTTAAAGCAGAGCTGCGCTGGATCATTAGCTCAACGCCTCTAAAGCACACATTTGCTGCACAAAGCCACAGTAACTATGCAGTAGGTTTTATTCTTGCCTCTGATTTGGAACTGAATCAGCTTCCCAGTACACAGCATTGGAAGCACTCTGCTGGGGCAGTGCATCTCGGATAAGATGTGTGTCACAGGCAAAACACTCGCAGCCATTTAAGTAAGCTCATCTGGGTTTCTTCAAAAAAAGAAGACAACTTTTCCTCATCACCCACACAAAGTCCAGCTTGAAATTCTGCCTTCTGAAATCCTCTTTACCCTCCCACTATAGTCTCAGCTGTAGATATTGCTGTTTTCTTCATTGCCTATCTTAAAATATCTATTAATACATATTAAACCTCAGTCTGTGTCTCAGCAAAGACATGTCTTGCCTGTAAAGTCTTTTCAAAGACCATGACCCAGTATAAGTACATAACTACCAGCAGTGTAAAATAAAAGGGCAGACTTCTAGAACTTGATTCATCAGAATGCTTTGCTATCATTAGGTTTTATTAGACTTTGGATTCATCCCCATCACGTGGTAACAATAGATCTCTGAAGTTCTTTATGGAACATATTTTACAGTGGAGCTCATTTACCCTCCTGAGAGATTTAACTGGAGATTAAGCAAAAAGAACCTTCAAGATCATTCTGGTTTGACAAAACACTGCATACATATCCTTTTTATGGATATATCTTCAATTATTTTCCCTCTTTGTTTCCTTTCTCTGTTCATAAGGGAGGTCTCAACTTATTATTGGCAAGACACCTCTGAATAGGTCATTTTGAGGAAAATAAACATACATGTGATTTCCAAGATGCTGACATGTATTTCCTCCAATTTAAAGAAAAAAAGTGATATGCAACAGATCCTGCCAGCTCTGGAAATATTTATTTATAAGTGACTTGAGCACATGGTCTGAAAATGCGTTTATTGACCACAAATTCTAGCCTTTGCTTAAGCCTTACTAATGATCCAGCTTCACAGTTCCTATTTGCTTCGGCCTAATGAATAGAATTCTAAAGTGAAGCAATAAAAAATTATCATGTAATCCACACTGGCTTTAAGAAGAAACATGCTTGCACTCTGTAGACAGATCTGACCACAACAAATGAATTTTTCTGCCCACCAAGACCTACACAGTAGAGAAGACCAATCCAGGATTTTTTCGTAATAATGGATAAAACTTTGTAACAAAGCAGTCCATTAGCCTGTTAGAGACATGAACTGATACCCTGGCTGAATTGGTTATAAATGCTAAGGGTTGAAGGGTACTCCAAGTGTCAATTCACAACCAACAACAGAAAAGCGATAAAAAACTAAAAAACACACCAGGTCTGTACCCTCTTTTGGGGGAGAAAAATAGCACAAAAACTAGTATTATCAAAAGAACTAGACCTCTACCCCAGGCTGCTGTGGGAACCATCTGAGGAATTGTGGAGAAACAGAAATCACCTTGAAACACTGGATTATCACATATGCTCTCTGCATCTATTTCCAAATAAAGAGATCATGTTTAGCTTTTCACTGGAATCGAATAAACTATGTAACTTCAGCTGCAAACTTCTAAAATACAAGGAGAGATTTCAATGGTACTGGCCCAGGGAGTGATGATAATAAACAGGTAAAACATGATCATTCAGGAAGTATGAGGTCTCCCAGCCTAAGGGGCTATAGAACTGAGGTGCTGGAGGTGGCAAGTCCAGATCCTTAGGGGCAAATGTTTCTCCAAGAAAGGTGTCTTCCTGATCATTGCTGGTTATTGGATGCTTCTGCAGAAGCAGAACAAGACAGGGAGAAGGTCTGAGGCTCAGAAGTTCCACTGAGACCATGCCAAAGTGTAGCACAGTGAACAAATTACCTAACACTGAAAAATCCAAGCTGAAAGAAAAAAGAATCTGTTAGCTTTAATCATGTCCCATGTAAGGAAGAAGAGAAAATAAAGTCTGAATTACACACTATGCTTTACTTGTTCTCACTCAAATGTACTTCTGCTTCACCATTACCATAAAGCAAAAGAAGCAAAAAAATACTTTTCAGGGAGTCCAAAAAGTTATGAGCTTGGCTGACCCAACTGACATTCTTACCCATCTGCTTTGATGTGCCAGTAATTTGTGTCTTTGGTAGATGTCTGTCCCTCACACAGATGTTGGCTCCCTCCTGACAACCTCACAGTCTTTAATACAGTTACCCTAAAATTAGCCTGAGTGGCCTCCAAAGTCAGTCCCTGAGGACTTGAGAGTTGGCTCACCTCAGCAATTCAGACACTTCAGACTGGCCAGATGCGGGCTTGGCTGGACGTCTGAAGTTTAAAATGTGTTTAAACAAGATTCTTTAAAACAATAACTGTTGTGTTTGAAAATGTAAAGCCTACCAGAATCCATGTAGCTAACTGTGTACAGAGCAAAATGCTTTTTCTGACTCACTCAGCTCACCCACCACAGCCTCGAAGCACAAAATTAATGCATAGTCATTGATCTGATTTTAAAGACACTTAGGGGCTAGCAAGGGAGTCAGGAGCCTTTGACTTCACTGAAAGGCAACTACCCAAATATTTAAAAAATATCTGGCTTCTGTCTTCAAAAAGAGTGCTAAGAGCCATGTAGATAGCACTGATGCTCTGCACTCTTTCATTTGATGTTTTTGAAACTTATACGAAATATCTTCAATTACTTTCCAGTTAAATACTGAAAGACACATGAAAATGTGGGTTTCCTGATCAAGTAAATGGTCAGGGTTTGAGTGAAGATTTTTAGATGTGATCTGCCAGCAGCAACACTAAAAGCAAAGATGAGCAGATGGGGCATTCAGGGCTCCAGCCTCATGCACACGCAGGCTGAGAAAAGAAACACAAAGGAGAAGCTGAGCTCCTTAATCATTCAAAGCTTCTATTTTCATAGTTTGCATTACATTCAAAAAACATAATTGAAAATTAATAGAAATAATTTCATCAGAATGTTTTATTTAGGCAATGTATAGGCTCACCAAAAATTGTTCATGCTGATGTGAAATTATAAAAGTGGAAAATCAAAGGAAGCTGTAAAGTCAAAATATCTTCTAAAATATTCGCTTCTTCCACCAGTTAACTTTTATAATCCAACTGCTTCTTTTATCTGTTCAGATACATTTTCTTCCATGTGACATGCCACTTGGGTAAATGACAACAGTCAACTGAATGTCCTAGTTTATCTACTTTGTCTGTGAAAAAAACCCTGAACTTACTATTGGGTGCATTACTATCATCTTTTCTTTAAAAGAAATTGGTAACCAAAGAAGCAGAAAGAGAAACATTTTAATGAGCTGAACCATCTCTAATGAAAAAACCATGACATCTCTTCAGCTTACTCACTTGCCAAACCACTGACACATTTTAATAATAGTTTTAAGGATATGTATTTTCATTATTTTATTAAAACCAAGGAAAATCTCACAATTAATTTTAAGACCAAATCTGTGATTTTAAGGAAAAGTAATCTTTTAAAAACATAATGGTAAAGTAGTTATATGAAAATAAATCTTGCAAGAGCTGCAGCTAAATCAAGACAAAATAGTCTAAATTATTCAGAGCAATTTGTCAAGTATACTTAATGCAAGACACAGGTCATAAAAGAGACTCACACAGACATTTTTATCTTGTTACATGATAGCTGAAATCCCTACAAATACACAGGGTAAGGCTGGGGATGGGGAGGTGGAGTGTGATTTGAGTATTTCCAAATAGTGACTCCTACCTGGGGAAAAGAAAACATGCAGTATTCAGAGCTCCAAAAATACTTATCTCCTCCTCTTAATCTAACAAAGCCAGAGAAGTATTCAACACCAACTTTGTGACAAAAAAAAGCTACCTGATGGTTTAGGCTCTTCAGAAACACCCTCTTCCTGGCTGCATGCTCTCTCTGAACTACATATTGGCAGGTAAATGAGTCAAGGCAGGAATTTTATTGACATCAACTATTAAGATGGTTGTTTGGAAAAGATAATGGGGACAGACAGGACTTGGAAACACCCTGCTAAACCACAGCAAAGAGCAGGACAGAACTGCCTGCTATGCTCCTCAGGACAATTTTTGTTGGTATTTATTTTGACAACAAGCAATTTTAAAAAAACACTCTCCACAAAATACCAGCCAGACATCTCAATCCAGCCCATGCTGATTAGTTTACTGCAGACATCACTGCTGGGACTATTGACTTTTCATTTTCATGTTATACACCTGTAGCAGCAACAGCAGTGAGGACAAGCCAGGGACCACAGTGTGACCATTCTCCAGAAGAAGTGCTGGGAACACTCCACCTCCCAGCATTCCATAATGAAGAATGGATGTCTGTCTCATAAATCTGCTTTGGGTAAACTGAAGCTACCAGTAACTGCATGAATGGTAAAAATGAGTGACATACTCTGCTGGCATGATCTGCATTAATCTTAAATCTGCACTTACCACATCAAGAAAATTATGTGATTAACATTATTAATTCATAATGGGTAAGTAATGAAGTTCAGAAGAAACTGGCCACATCTGCAAACTGAAAATTCACTCCACAGTAGAAACTATGGAAATAGGAATTAAATGCTATTTTTCTTCCTAGTAGGAAGACATTCTTATAGTTCTTATATTACATGGATAGGAACATTGTTACCTGCCAAAAAAATTGTTTGCCTGGCAAAGAGGGCCAGAGTGTTCATACTGTTTCATTCCAGTCAAAAGGAAAAAAAATTGTTTAATAGAAATCTATGCAGGAAAAATATTTATACAGTGTTGAGCAGATATTGAAAAGTTATTAGGACTGAGAAATTAAAACTAATTTAGCAAAATAAATTTCTAACGATGATCAGGCTCTTCAGACATTTTCTTTCAGTCACCTATGCCACCCAGGTGATTTTTAAAGAACAGCATAAAGTTAATCACATGCCTGTATAAATATTTGAATACAAATACACATAAATACAGAAACAGATTTGGTGCATTTGTTGTGATTTCTTTTTTGCCTGTAAAATCATGATTCTCTTTCAAAAGTTAGTTATTTTTCATGCAGATTCTAAAGCACATTGATTCCAAAATAGCAGCATAATTTGAGTGTATCTGTGCCAATGTTTTCTTCTTTATGAAAAGCAACACAGAACTTGATCAGTATCAGTCTCCTGCAATCCTTAGCAACCCTAAAATACCCTTTATTGCAGAATGGTTCACATGGCAGCTCCAAGAGCCATAAAACACCCCTTCACACAGTGAAAGTCTTATTCTCTGTATTCACTCTCTTCACCACATTCAGCTAGAGTGATTTGATATCATAATCTTTCTATTTCTATCGGGACTAGGAATCTGGAGTAGATGTCTACACACCTGAGCTAGGGAAGAAAAGTGAATCATTAAATTCAGGCATGTGATGAGCACTGTCCTCCAGAGGTGCCCACTTCCCTCCACAGGCTATAAAGGGAACCTAGGGTTAAATGTGATGCTCACAGTCAAAATTAATTAAAAAAAAAAAATCCCTGCACTGCAAATAGCCACTCCAAAGTTTTACTCAGAGTTTTCAGCACTCCCTCTTTCTCAAGTGCAGGCAGCAGCTAGTAACCTGTCAGACCATGTAAAGCCCATCCTTCAACTCTGAAATATTATGGAGGAGAACAAGCTGGAAAAAGCTTCAGAGCTATTTAGCCTAATTTAATATTTATTGCTATTTTAGACTGGGTGTCTCAAAGGAAGAAAAGAACTTTAGAACATTCAACTGATTTGGAAAGAAATGGGCCTAGAACAAAAGTTCTGTTTCATGGATTCTAAGGCAACTCTCAGAGAATGCAGAAACACAGAAATAAGATGGTATAGAAAGTAACAGAGACATTAGCAGCACATTGAGGGCCATGCTCTTAATGGACAGGTGTCATTTCCATTACAGAAGAAAAATGAAAAAGTCCTGAAATGAAAAGCAGTGATCTCAAAATTAGGCCCACAAGCTGTCGAGAAGCAATCTCAAGCAACATATCAGCAACAGATCTGGATGGACTGAGAGGAGCCTGAGAAGCACTCTTCATTACAGACCTCAGGAAGAATATTTCTTTAAGAGTTTGAGAACAACACAGTCGACTCTTGAAAGAGCAATCTTCAAAAGCTTCGACACGTGTAGGTGGCATCCAACGAAACAGAACAACTCAGAACAGAAATCTCCACTTGGAAACACTGCATGGAAGTGGAGAGCAGGAGAGGTGAATCGTGGAGCAGATTTTCAGGGAATTGAGTGTGGACTTGAAAAACTTTAAAGAGTCTGTGGAGGTCACTGAGTGGTTGATGAGAAGTCTGAAGAACAATGATGCAGGAAAGAGAGGAATCAGGCTGCACTATGTGAAATTATTGACTGGGAGAAACTAAGGGCAGTAAATTCTCCTCCTCTGGAAAATAAAGTTTCATGACACCTCAACAATCTGTATAGCTGTTCATCACCTGAACAATCAGCAACCGTAAAATTCCTAAGGGATAACAGGCACATCTCACCTTCCAAATATTGCATTTCCTAACATTCGCATATATTCAGGTTTTCCAGAAAACTGCATTGCCAAATGCACAAGTAAGCTTATTGATGAATTCTTAATTGTTTGAAATGGGCAAATTATTTTTCAAAAAGAAACAGAGACACCACAAAAACATCTGAGACGTAAGGCTGCATATCTTTGATATTTAATGCCTTTTTCAATTATCATTGAAAACTTTAATGCTTTTCCTCATGTGATATGAAATCTTTCCAGGTCCTAAAGATTTGAACTCAGACACTCAGGACAACTCTAGGACTTGTAGTTTGTTTTGCTGAACTATGCTTCCTCTATAACTTAGGGTTTGTTTAACGTGACTATAACTGCCATTTATTGCAAACATGTACACTAACTATAGGGAAATTAATTGTGAGTAAGAATGTAAGAGGAGACAAATTTTTATAATTTTGAAAATATAGTGGGATTAGACAAAACAACACATCTGTCCCTAGTGTAACAATTAGCAGGAAAGCTCTTGACAGTGAATGATTTAACCTGGAAAGCAACCAAATTCAAGCTATGTTTTCTCAGTGACAGCAGTTGAGGCCCATATGCTACTTTCTGCTCATAGCTAAAAATAACCATTCATTGAAGCAGTTATAAAGCCAGGTCACCACGATTTAACCAATATATAATTTGACCAATGGGTAAAATACCTTTCCTACTGCTCTGTAGTTGGATGAATATTTGTGCTTACACCCACTGCTTAATGAAGCAATGTGAAATAGAACAATATCAGCACAGGAGACTGGACACCTCTGAGGCTATGGCATCATAGAGAGAAAGCAGCAAAACTTCCTTCAAGATGGCACAAGTTTGTATCTTTTGAGCCAGGGAGGGGAACAGAACCCAAGTGTCACATCCAGAAGGCAAGCATTAAAAAGTGGGATATCGAACAAAAGCACTGTCCAAAGGCTGGGTTTTCACCACCTATACCTGGTAAGAAAGCGAGGCTTGCATGGTGTACCTGAAGAGAGGGTTGGAGTCTGCAGCCCTGCTGAAGGAAGGCATTTTCCCATGCAGAAAAATGAGGCAAATGATAAACACAAATCCTTCTCTCTCCAGGACATCCGGCTCCCCAAGCAAGCAAAGCAGGCATGCTCTGTGTCCAACTGAGCACACAGCCCTCTCATGTGAAGAGTGCCTCACCTGACCTCGAGGCACCAAATCTGAGCACTGCAATCAGCAGTTGCAATGCTCACCCAATGAATGGTAAGTAGAGCCCTTGTAAGACTTGCTGTGATAAAAATTGAAGCTGTGTTAGGAAACATGTTCCCTCCTAAAGGCTGAACTATTCAACCATCTTTGGTCTCCTCCTTTCAGAGACCCCAACCAAAATAACTATAACCAGTACCTGCTGGCTGCCTCCTGTTGCTGCAGCTGCAAAAATAAAGCATTAGAAATAGCAGCCTTCCTGGGCAGGATTGCTTATTTGCATTCCTGGCACATCTCACTTGCACGGTCCACCAAATGTGTTCATTAGCAGATAACAAAACAGCAGAAGGAGGCTTTCTTCAAATGTTCAACTCCTTTCTGAGCACAGGGGGAGTTCTCCAAACATCTCACTGATTTATCAAAGAAAAGGCCCACCTTCTAGCAGGAGAGACATATTCCACGGCAATTTGTTGCTAGGCAGTCCTCTGCATTTAACTGCAATTATTTATTTATATGAACTTCCTTCTCCATCCTCCCTACCAAGATGCTCGTGGTGTTGAATAAACAACTGTGCAATAAAAACAGCATAAAAGCAGAAGGGCAAAATATTTAAGAGCTAAATTAACAGTTGTCACCAGGACTAAGAATGAGATAGCAAACAGAAACCAAAATAACTCAAGTTCAGGGGGCCAGGAGAAACACAGCAATTTTTAAAAAGAGAAATCAGGCTGCTAAGATAGATATAAAGACAGGTAGCAATGAGATAAACCAACCAAGTGGTGAGACCCCATATGTGAGACTGCCCAAACCAAACATTTCAAGACTCATATTTAGTTGAGGAGCTGTGAGTACTCAGAGGGCCATGACCTTCTTTTTCTTCAAGGTTCTTGAACACTTACTATCTATATAACAAGTATTTATGATTTAAAACAAATCCATTCAGGCAGGTTTTGACAGGATTGCTTGTGACATGTCTGAGAAAAATGCATTACTTTAAACAGTCTGAGGAAATGAACCTAGCAGATTCAGTGTATCATGCCACAAAATTTCATCTACATTATGAAAGACATACATGGAGGGTAAGGAAACCCCACATTTATTTGAACTTGCTTAGATAACAACAAAATCTCAATAATGTCTGCTGTGCTCTCTAGACCAATAGAGCACTCAGTGTTTAGTAACTGGGACTTCTCTGTTCTCTGTATAATTTTCTCTCTTTCACTCTGAATGCTTTCAACTTTTTTCAACATTTTCCTGTTCTCTAACTTATTTCTTAATGATTTAAAACTACACACTACTTGAAGTTAGATCAAGGTTCCAAACTTTTTCTTTAATTTTTTGAAAGTAACTGAGAATTTTTTCCCCTTTACCATCTTCTCAAGTCTGCCTTGTTTCATCTCATCCATTATTATTTCAGTAACATATACTAATTATGGTATAAAATATAATTAATTTTCCATCAATTTCATGTCTACAAATTCTTGATCACATCTGATGTCTGCTATACACACTGGAGAGTCAAAACATAAATGAGTGCCTTGAAAACCAAATCATTTGATATGAAAGGCTTTAGATGTTATCAAGTTAGCCCAGTTCATAGACACTCGTGAAAAATCTAATATACTAGAGGTTTACTTTTCAAATGTAGTAAGCACTAATGCCACTTATCCCAAACAGACAAGATATCCTGCCTGAGAAAAGAGGTGCTCCTTATTATTTGTTAATCCCACAACCAACAGCAGTTACTATAGCCCATATAAACCCATCTCAGCTCAGGATCAAAACAGATCAAGTTTTTTTGTCCTGCAAACCTAGTAACTTGGAATGTGTTTTGGATCCAGAAAAGTTATATGAAGAGAAGCTAAAAGCAAAATTTAGATTTTCCACATATTCTTGGTGACATCTGAAATTGGCAGATACCTTATTGTTGCCAATAATAAACTTATTAATCTTGCTTAAGACTTACATGGTAAGTGTTTTGAGTATGTTTCTGATTCAGCTATCTTTCAAAATTCCTGGGTATTCAAGCAACTGAACATATGATATTCTAACAGAGCCTTATGTTGAGTTAATGGTTAATAAACATGCTCCTTAGGGTATTTTAAAATAGTTGTTATGACAGCATTTTGCTTTCTTGTAGCAACTATTGGTGACTACTTGAACAGATAGTGCCTGCTACTATGGCAGTAACTTATTTTGAATATTATTTCGAAAGATGTAAATATGCCTTAAGGCTTGGAAAGTAGATACAAGTTTAATAAGTATGGATATAAATAGCTGACTAAATAACACAGTACAAAGAATTTTATAGATCAGTTCTCTACAAATTTCAAGGCAATGCAATCAATAAAGACAGAAAAAAGGATAAGCTGCCTCCGTGGGCCAGCAAGCTCTGTCAGATTTTTTAAAAAACCCCACATTTCAAGGGTTCAGCATGCTGCTGATGCCAGATTAGGAATTTAAGAGGGAGAGCTGAACACTGAGAACACTTGCTCTGTATAAAGCACTCCAGTATGTGCTGGGGATTAGGTAGTTAACAAATAAAGCAAGATAAATACATTCAACATCGTACTACCAAAATATATATATTTTTTTTTACTCTGACTAATGTGACAACTAATACACTTGGATTGACATAGAAGAAGAGATCTGAATAATAAATCATAGATCCATGTTTTAAAAACAGTAGTTATTTAACTATTGCCTATAGAAAATTCCAAAATTTAAAAGGAAGACTAAAATCTGAAAAAGATACAATGCTCGAAGGAAAAGTGGAAAAAACTTCCTTATGCCAACGCAACTTCCTTTACTTCCTAAATGTCACAGAATCACAGAACCACAGAATATCTTGAGTTGGAAAGGCCCCACAAGGATCATCAAGTCCAACTCCTGGCCATGCACAGGACAGCCCCAAGAGTCACCACATGCACCTGAGAGCATTGTACAAACGCTTTTCGAACTCTGTCAGGTTTGGTGCTGTGTCCACTGCCCTAGGGAGCTGTTCCAGTGCCCAACCTCCCTCTGGGTGAAGGACATTTTTTAATATCCAACCTAAACCTCCCCGACACAACCTCAGGCCATTCGCTCACATCCTGACACCAATCACCACAGAGAAGAGATCAATGGCTGCTCCTCCTCTTCCTCTCACTTGGAACTTGCAACTGCAGTGAGGTCTCTCCTCAGTCTCCTCTTCTCCAGACTGAACAGCCCAAGTGACCTCAGTTGCTCCTCACACGGCTTCCCCTCAAGGCCCTTCACAATCCTTGTTGCCCTCCTTTGGACACTCTCTTACAGTTTAATATCTTCCTTATATTTATCTTACCTTTTTTATATTTCTTGTATTAATTTCATCATAGTCTGCATAAGTACCCACATATGCTATAGAAAATATACCTGTTTGATATACAGGTAACAGGTTTAAGCATTTCTTTCAGAAAGGTTTTGACCATACAGGAAAAGTAGTATCAATACAAATTTAATAGAAAAAAGAAGTTAAACAAAGAACTATTAAGATTTCCCTTTATCAAAAAATGCTTCCTCCCCAAACTTTGTACACACAGCATGAAGTAGAACCAAAGCTCTTTGTCACAACCTCTCAGTCAGCAAATGCTGTCAGGGATGCTGCACTGCTGCTGGAATGGCAGCCAGCCACAGCAGCAGCGCAGGGAACGCTCTCCTATCAGAAATCCCTAGCACATCTTTACTCCACCACAAAGCCCCAAGACTGCAGGACACCCGAAGAACACACTCTGCCTTTGTGGCGGATCTGCCACGTGGGCCAGTGCAACACATTCAGAATATGTCCGAATTGACGTGTATGTATGCTAAGACTATGGTTTGCATTTCCCAATGCATTTGGCCCTTCACAATACTTTTTAAACCAATGACCCTGGCACTGATAAAGTTTTCAGGCATTCCAAATTACTGCTTAGGTTTACTTTTGCCTGCTTTTTGGGTTACTGCCTTTCTCACCAGCCTTGGGTCAATCTCACACTAGACATACAAAGCAAGGACCCTCTACCGTCTGCAACAAAGAAGAGAAAATCAGACAAGTGACCCAGTAATCCTTACTCACCAAGGGGACTAAGGCATCTAAAGGACTAGCTTCAAGACTGACCTGCTGCTGTAAGTCACAAAAACCTTGTCTAAGCTAGCATACATCTGAACCCACCCAACTCATGTCAGTGCCAAGCTATTTAACATCCAACTTCCTCCCGAGCCCTCTTCAGCTGTTAGTGTAAAAGACCCAGTCTGGCTTGCAAGGCCAAACCAAGGGACTCAGTAACCCTACTCAGGCTGTGGAAAAGCAGTTTTAAATCCCTGGTTAGTCTGAGAGAGTCCAAAGTCCCTCATGACTAAAGGCATGCCCCCATGGGGCGGCTCAGGGATCTGAGGCTGGCCTGTTTCCAACCCGGGCTAAGAGAGCTGCTCCAGGTCACACGGAATGCTTGAATGCATTCACAGGGACAGTCTGTACCTTATGAGCTCAGGTCAGGCCCCTAAAAATGGACAAATCCGAGTTACAAATTCATCATTCCATGTCTGTTCAGAAGCAGGCAGACATATTCATTTGAGTAGAACTGGGACCTCTTCTTGGTGTTGCCCCTTCATATTGCCAGCCTTCCCACTGTTCCCGGTTACCTTAAATCCCACAGATTGATGCTTTCTACTGAGAGCAATGAATTTTCTCCTGCTATTTCCAACCGTTTTGTTTATCATCTAATGCATGTCTTCTCTTACAAGTTGAGTGCAGCTCCACAGAAATTAGTAGAGTAGCTTCACGTGGGACCAGTATTAGGTTTTTTCCTATTAGTATTTTTATGGCTTAGTCTTTTCAAGCATAACTCAAATATTCTCAGATAATTCTCATTAAGTACCTATACTCTCTAGCAGTATAGAAACAGTTGCATGCGACCAGTCCTTTGAGGACATGAGAAATTCACCATTAAATGTGTCCCTGCTCACACCTTTAATACAATATTTTTAAACACTTTTCACTGTTATTATTAGTAACAGCCATTTGTAATATGATTCTTACTCATTGATCAGGACCCTGCTGTGCACAGCACAGCTATGCCAAACATCCCTGCACCAAAGGGTTCATAATTTAAATATGAGATGAGAAACCACACATCAATACAGAGGAAGCAAAAGGAAAGAATAAAAGATTTATCCTCTACAATTACGTACGTGGTGTTTTAGGAAAGGAGAAGAAAGCTTGCAAGGAGTAGTGAGAAATAACTGTATGCAAGCAAAGAATAAGCACTGAATGTACAGTCTGTGGTTTTATAAATATCTTCTATAACATGTAGTTGTGACAATAAGAGTCCTGACTGTATTAAGGTACAAGATGTCATTTGTGTCTTGTTTTCATTTCTATACTGTATGGTTGCTCAGTTTTGGATTAATTTTCCAGTTGCCACATCAAACTTAGCTGTGTTTTAATTCTTGGGGGAAAGTTCTCTATTCTATTTTCTCACTATCATTCTTTTCCTTTTTTCTTTATATTGCTCTTACTAACTAATCCATAGGCAATAAGGCTCTGTCATCCTCGCTTATTTAAAATATTAACATCAAATAGTAACGAAAATTGTGGATGATATAAATCATTTAAGTTTAATAAATTATCATATAACTATGCAAGAGAGCTGCGCAAAATGGTATTTTCTTTACTTACAACCTTTTGTGCAATGAAAGTCTCATTTCATCCTCTTATTTTCTATAGGTATTTTGGCCGTATGTATTACCTCGGAATAGCTTTAAATTTCTTTTTTCAGCTTGGAAATCCTGCCATCCACTTCTGATAAGAGCTATGATTGAATTGACGTATTTCTCTTTCCTTTTTTTTTTTTTCTTTTTTTTTCCTCCTTTTTTTCAAAAACATGCAGAACTTGCTTCACAGCATCATGCCACTGCAAGAAATCTACTTTGGATTCAGATTTCAGAGAGATCAGCACATGGATACTGTATATTATTTATGAAGGACATAATATTTCCTAATAGCTTCCTCAAAACCTGCATATATTTTCAGATCCATGCTTAGTCCCACAAAGGCAGAAGATCTAGAAATTAAATGGTTTGTATAAAACACTGTTTGCTGAAAATAGTGCTTTTTGTATGTGATCCTAATAAACAGAGTTATATCAAAGAAATTAGAAAGTTTATATCATATAGGGAAAAGCACCTTTCTGTAAAAGCCAACTGCTTGCTCTAATGAATATCTTTTGTTGCATCTTCAGTTCTGTTGTTATTTCAAAGAACAGAAATCTCATCTCTCCCTACTTGATGTGATGTAGATTTAGACCCAGGCACTAGACTTTTGAATGTCTCATTTTCAGAAATCAATCTGGCTAGTTTCATGGCAAATTTTTTACCTGCTGGCCCCTAACTCATCACTTTTTTAACCCTGGCAAACTAAAATTTTTATTTTTTTGTTAGATGACTCTACTATTATCAATATTACAAGAAGTACAGAATATCTTGTACACTGTTATTTGTTGATGTGTTTTGATAATTTTATATTGCGACTTATATGTTATATTGTAAACTTGTCTCTACTCTTATAAGTGCTTATATTACTTTTTCCAGTTCCTCTCTACAAGTAAAAACCTAATTTCCTATTTACATCAGATGATACGTGGTCTTGGGTTAAATGCACTAATTTGAATTCCACTGATCTCTTATCTCAGAGTTTAGAGATGAGATGTTTAGAAGTTCTACACAGTAATGAAAACCTCACCCTATCAGTATTATAATTCTGTAAAATTTTCCCAGTGCAAAGATTTCACTAGTTGTCATATAAATTTGCCTTCAAACTGCAAACTGCTTAAATCCTAGCAGTGGATATTAAAAACCGTAAAGACACCACTGCCTGCATCTTCTCAGATCTCAGCTTGTAGAATGACTAAGGGCAGCCTCATCTCTGATGGTGAAATCTCCTTTCTTAAGGATATCTCCCAAAAACATCAGCTCCTCTCTTTCTCCATTGTAATGTATTGAACTTCTTATCTCTCCTAATCGTTAACCATTAATCACCCTTCATGGTGCAACACTTAAACTCTGAGTAGATGGCTAGGAAATACCTAATGCATTCATACATAAAAGAAGAGAGACTGAGAAGAAAAACCAAATGAGAAAAAAAACCATAATTCAGCTCCTGTATTATTCACAGGGAACAGGTTTGAGATGGAGACTCTGTCTTTTCCTCTGTGTTGATGCAGAATACTCTGCCAAGTGACATGGAAGCTGATAGGCAGGATATCATGTTTTATCCCTCACCTGTACATATTATACTGGTCTATGTCTTACCTTTAATATCTCAACCTCATATTCCAAGGCAGGGTGAGTTATGACACTGCCAGTTTGCCTCTGACAGCACTGGTTTACAACTGCACTCAATTTCATATCAGAAACAGCAAGGTAGCATCAGCTTATCTTAGTCTTCCTTAGGAATGGGCTGCTTCTGCTTTCATTTTGCTTCAGATTCTTATTGGTGCAGATCACAACAACCACCAAGCAGCCAACAGCTGAATCTAACAAGTTCAGTAAGATTAAAGACAACCTATAGGCCTTTCACTTGACTATAGCTGGTGTTCCTTGGGTCGTGGGTATTGAAAGTGTGAATAAACAAAGAGAAAAGGCATTTGGTAGACAAAGATGAACTTGCCCCTAACTTTCATTGAAAGACACTTGGATTAGTGAAAAAGAATGACTGAAATTTATCTTCCGCCAACACGCAGTCTCTCAGGTGCTAAACTAATGAGTGAAGATAAATCACTGATAAAAGGACTATGCCCTACTGAGAATATGTATGTGGTGACTACAATTTTTAATATTTTCCTTTCTGGCACAGTTCAATCCTGGCTCATCTATACTATCAAAATCTCTTGCCTCTTTAGTTTTACAATTTAATAAAAATAGAATATATTCTCTTTCAATATCTTTCCTTTAAAAGTTCAATCACATATTTTGAACTAATACATGAGTGCCTTTTTCTCATGTGTTGATTTTTTCAGAAATTTAAGTCACTACAGTAAAAATTCAGAAGTGGTCTAAAGCATCCTGCCTATTGACTCAGTTCACTTGCCAAGTGATCAATGTGGTCATCAAAATGTTTGGCTGAGAAAATTATTCCAATCCTTTCTAGATGATATGCACTGAGATCCAACAAGGATTACATAAAAGACTATACAGAAAATAGTTATATAAAATACTTTCTTCCTGTTTTCTTACTCTAATTCAGCAGAGACAGTGGGCCAAATGAAGAATTTCACTGATTAGATTTTTGATCCGGTGTCCTTCAGTAATTCTTTGGCATGGAAGTGGCGCTGCTGCGGTCTCCTGCTCAGGTGCTTGCCAAGCACCAAATGGTTCAGCTTTAGAGAGTAGAGCAATGAGGATGGATTACTACAGCATGGATTATTACAGCATGGATTATTACAGCATGGTTCCAGGCTGTAGTAAGAAACATACCATGAATATGTGCAGCACTATTTTCCTCCCTATGAATGCACCCACACCTTGTCCTTTGACAATTTTTGTGTTTCAAAGCTTTCTACGATCAGAAAAGTTCCCCACACTTTTACTTCCCTGATGCAGCACATTTTTAACTTCTGCCCATGTTACTGCTCATGTTGTATCAAAATTTTTTAATCCCCTGCCTAAAAATTGTGCACTGTTTTTCTGGACTGTAGTGTGGTCTTATATCACTTCTTTGAAAAGAATATGTTAATGTAGAGTTTTATCTACAAATTCTTATATATGTAAGTTTATTCATGCAAGTTACTTCAGTGGAATTATGAGTAAAGAGGAAAGACCACAAGACCTTGCTCTGCTCCCTTCAGCACAAGATTAATTTCTCTGAATGAAGGGCTGGCAAGACTGTACCATGTAAGTCCCTGCAAGCTGGCAGTGCAAGATAATAATTTAAAATAAAAAGGTCAATGAAAACCCAACATGGCAGTTGGCTTAGGTCACTGGCTGCTGTCCTTTTCTCTCCTACTCTCATGCCCTTCACACACACATATACTTGGCTATTCAGTGAACCTAGACTCTGATGAGTGTGCCCTTTGAACTCAGTTCTCAAAACAGCTTTCAGAGTAGCAAAAATAACAATGCCCTCCTACAATACTGTACTGCACCTTCAAATCCATGGAAGGGGAAGATCGAGTTTTGTCATGGTATCACAAGTAGTGTCAGAAAGATGAGCATAGGAACTCAAGATGTGAAAGAAGAATAACATCAGTACCTTTACCTTCACAGAACTATCTTCAGCCTGCCATTTATAAATCTCACTATATGTTCCAGGAACATCACATATTTTATCACCATCCGAAAAAACTACAACCATGTGACTTTACTATATGCCTGCACACTGCCTGGTTGGGTAGTCTCTCTCCTTGTAGGTTTTTAAGACCTACTGGATAAAGCCATTAGTAACCTTGTCTTGTATAAAGCCTTACAGCTGACTGTGCTTTGCGCAGGAAGTTGGACCAGAGGCCTCCTGAGGTCTCTTCAAACTTAAGGTATCCTGGGAACACAGCACACAGGCAAACACAGACACAGAACATATACAAATACTCTTCACGAAATTCCACCTGTAAAATCTCTTACAATGTATGATGTCATAGCTCTACCGAGTTTCCAATACCCTAAACTTTTGTCATACACACAGAGATACCAATATCTAATCAGGAGCAGGAGACATATAGCTCTGCCTAATCACAATTCTTAATGTGGATAATCATACATACAACAGTCTCTAGTTATCTCCTTGACAGTAGCTGCTAGAATTTTTTAGGATAGCTGTGTAGATTAGTGACAACAGAATCATGAAGAACTATCATACTGTGTATCTTGTTTTTCTGAGATTTCAAATAAACTTATTCAAAAATAATATATTCAGTGCTTGCTTCCTATCAGTAAAACCAATCATAAACAGTTTTTTTAGTGTGGTTCAGGGCAAAGACACAAGTGTTTCCAGTACCTAGGTTTCTGTACTTTGTAGTCTGTAATGCAGAGGCTACATCAGCTGATTTCTGGATTTTGCATTCAAAGCAAACTGGCTCTCAAAAAAAGCTATTGGTTTACAGGTTGCATGTTAACTTCAAAAAGTATGTTCATCTGACAAGGACATTGACCAAGAGAGACTAATTATTGCACCATATTCTGCTTGGTTCCCTCACTTCTATGCCCAAGCATTACAACATACATATAAAATACTTGCAACATGGTACTTAAAATCTGACTTTTGCATTGGCTGGATATCTAATACACTATGATCCAAATAAAATGCAAAGACCCTTTCCTAGAATACTCAGGAAATCTGTAGTGATTATCTCAGAGCAGGTATTTACAGTGTGCTTCGACTTCTGTGACATCAACACCAAAGACAGGCATGTTCTTCACCTGAACAAGAATAATTTTATGAGTGTTCATTCTAAAAGCTTTAAACACTATTTTGTGAGTAAAGACAATGTTGTTATATCCTGAAAAGAATCACCCTAAAACATCTGGGGTATCAGAGCAGGTTTGCAGAGCTAAATGTGTTGGAAAAAGCAAATCTTTCAGGTGGCCTCAGTGCACATCAATGCGTATGGAACAAACAGCAATTGTGCCTTTGTAACACATCCCTTATTTGAGGGACAAGTGCATAAAAGCATTTTGCCCTGTTCCATTTTCACATTCATTAATGTCAAAGCCAGAGTTTTCCAGTGACCTTGCTCTGCTCAGGACTGTAATGACTAATGGACCTACCACAGTCTCATGCCCCCAACCCTCACCCTCATGGCTCACTTCTTCCATGCTAATACACATACAGATCACTCGAGAGGGAAAAAAACCCATATCCATATCTAAGCTCCACAAATCCCCATTTTCTATTACTTCTCATAACACAAAAGGGTATGTGATTTTAGCTTGAGTGTGAAAGAGGGAGTAAGAGAACCCCAGAAACTGATCTTAACACCTAACACATGCAACAAGATGTCTGAGCAGAAAGGTTACTCCAGGATTCACTACTGAACTACTTCATGAGCACTAGGAAGTCAACACCCCCCCCACCCCACAGCTCCATTTCTCGTAACTGATATCAATATTGCCCTGTTATAATTTGCAGTTTGGAAAAACTTCAATGAATTTGGATTTTTTTAGCCAAAGGAAGAGTGAAAAAAAAAATCCCAAGTTTTAAAGAAGATACTCTGCAACCTCCAAAGCTAGTCCATCTTATGATCTAGCTGACCTCACTGTTGTAAGATTCGGCTTCACTGTGTAACAACCTTCACTTGCTGGAATTTAAACCTAATACTTCTTGTCTGCTATATCAAGAACATGGAGAAGAAAATATTCCCTTGGTCTTTGCATCATCATAGTCACTACCTTTTATCACTGACTGTAGAAATTATACCATATCATTATATCATGCAACCCACTGCATGGATTTTGGAGTTCCCATCAACATAGACTGGCAGTATGGGAACTATTTAATATATCAGATAATCCTCACTGCCTAGGGTGGAATTCATTACCATCTGTGGCAAGTACCTCAGACTTCACTTACAGTCCATGAAGTGTTGGCCATGATGCACTTCATCTTCAAGTTCCACGCCTAAAACAAGTCATAAGAGGCCCAGTTCCTCTTCAGGATTTATTGAGCATAGAGTGACTGTCTCAGCTATGGATTCATACATAAGAAACAGACTCACAGAATAATTTCATTTGCAAGGAAGCTTCAGAGGTCATCCAGTCCAGCACCTTGCTCCAAACAGGTGTACTAGGTCAGGTTACTCAGAGTTGGGCCCAGTCAAGTCCTGACACCTTCAAAGATGGGTATTTCACAAACTCTGGACAAACTGTTTTGGTAATTGACAACCGTCACAGTAAAAAAAAGTTTCCTGATATCTTATCAGGATTCCTGTTTTTCAACTTGTGTCCATTACAGATGTCTAAAAGCACCTGAGGTCTGACCCCTAATACAATTTACAGGCTACTCTCTTATAACATTGTGCTACTGCTCATTTTATTTGAAGGTCTTCATAGCAAACAAAGAGTCTTTAAACTTGTGGTAGTGTGTTCCAAGCATTAGCAAGTCAGGGAGTTAAGAAAGGTCTAAAAGTTTCAAAATAGTTAGCATTTCTGGAAAAGGAAAGTAATGAAAATCCTCCCCTCAGATGCCAAATACAGAAATTAAGGGACTCATCCATAAGATAGTTGGGTTTTGGCTTTCTGTTCAAAATCTAAGAACAAAGAAATAGAAACAAAATCAATTAGAAAGCCTAGTTTTCATTTGTAGGAGATCCATCGATAATTGGAAAGACTAAGGAAAGAGAAATTAGAGATGTCACTGTGAGACTACAGAAAATACAACAAATGAGAGATTCAGAAATGTGAGCTGCCCAGCAACTTCTGAGTAAAATCTATGCAATTGTAATAGACAAAGCTCATTTGCCTGCTTATAATTCAGGAAAGATCAGTGTTGTTATCAGTATAGGAGAACTTGAATAATAAATTTAGGTGGAGACTGTCATCTGCACTTCCCATTTGGTTAGAAGGGCATTGTAACAGCTGTTTTTCTCACCAAAAGCAGCTGACTGGTGATATTGTTTTTCAATTAATGATGTTACACTATGAATAGATTACTGCATGTAGGCACAAAAACAAGAACAATTAGTGAAAGAAATTCAGCAATGTAACAAAGTAGGTTTTGGTTTCCATTTAATTGGAGGGTAGGGAAAGTCAGAGATGCAATAAACCCCTTCTGGACACACTGAAATTTGTACGCTGAAGGCTCTCAAAACAATCTGAGACAGACTGAGTAAACAGATCTAGAAAAAGTGAAAATTAGGGAAGTGTAGAAGAGAACGAAGATGCCAAGGACTTAAAGCAGTGTTGAGAAAATCTAAAGGGATTTTGTTTCTTAAATAAGAATGTAATTTTGCACAGAATCCTCAAATGAATAGAGATTTCAATAATTTAGAAATTAAATGCTGTCATTTTATGTCTTTACATTGTCACATGCACTAAGCCAAGCTGTGTAATTCCACACTTGGTTGAGTGTGAAAGTAAAGCTTTTCCGTTTTACATTCCAAATCATAATAGAACAGGAGATGATACAAAAGGAAAACAGCCTTATGTTAAAGGACAATACCCTATTGCAATGATGCTTGTGAACTTCATTCCGTATGTTAATTTGCATTTCACACTATCTGTAGAAAACATAGCCTAATTTGGGTGTATAAGATGTGCGATCTGTGTGAACTAGTCTTAGAGCTCTAATGTACTCCTCTAGCATAAAATGAGGACCAAATCAAAGAGATGAAACAATGACCTCTGAGCACAAATTACTAAGTCTTTAACCACATCTCTAAGTCACAAAATATTCCCAATTCTTCCCAGAAGCGAATAACACCACTAAATAACATAAAGGAGTAAATAAACAATGGATATGATCCAGGAAAAAGAAAATCTCTTTTGCAGGTACATAACTTATGACCAACATGCAAATTGGTAACGTATGCTCTACACCCTGTTACGAATGAATATGTGCGTGAATGTCACCTGGTGCAAACGAGACTCTGTTTAGAACTTGGGTTTTCTTTCTCATGTCATTCTGTTCTGCTCTGTGCCTCTTTCCCAGATAATAACCAGGTGAGCACATTTAGATTCTATCCATATACGGCAAAACATCAAGAGATCACATTCCAAAGACTCACCTCTCATAATTCATATACTGCAGCTTTTCTTTCTTAAAAAGATTATGCTTTATAGCTTTCACACATTTACTGTTTCATTGTCTTACCCTCAATCAGAAATAGATGAAAACTTCCTTGCAGTGATTTGAGGGAGAGTGATATTGCAAAACTGATCTTTCTGATCTTCTTTGATTTAACAAAACCGCATTTTTCTGGTTGGTGAAATCAGGATTAATTTCTCTGTCTGAACAGTAATATGACCTCCCACTATCACATTTGCTACATCCCTCCCCTAAACCCTCAAAATAGAAATGATAAAATTGCTCTCTACTTCTTTTTTTTCGTTTCAGCCTGTAGGAGTAACAGCCTGATTAGTAATTACCTGTGTAAGAAAGGAGGAGTGCCCCAGAAAAGTGTGTGGGAACATAAAGCTGCTGGAAAAGAAAAGCCAAGTCATACACTTTGCCTATGCATTTCTAATAGAATGTGTTCTCAGTGGACAGTTCTATACAGTAGGAGCTTGAGATGTGCAGAGAAAGATGAACTCTGGTCAAATATCTACATTCCATCCAGGACAGGGGCTAATCAGGAATTTGCAGCAAAATTTTTTTTCCTCATAATACATCAAACTGCCATTTTGCACTTGCTGTACATTTAACATCCTTAATGCAAGTTTAAAAAAAAAAAAAAAAAGGGGGGGGGCATGCTTAAATATCAGTGAAGAGCCGAGAGGGTGCTTGGGTTATTGAACTGCTCCCTCCCAGAACGTTTTCCTTTCTTCTCCCTCTGCATTTAAAGGTCGTGAATGGTCACCAAGTCCCTCAAGCCAACTGCTGAGAGAAGCCTTTTTCCACAGCAGCATCTCAGTATCCCTGGTGCTGAGCACAGAAGCTGAAGAGACACAGACACCAAAGGATGCTCGTCCCTTGCAGAATACAACAGAGGACCAAGACAAGAACTGGGGAATGAGCTGAAGGATGGGTGACAGGTGAGCAGACTGCAGACACAGCTCTGATGAGGCTTCTAGCACACTTTGGAGCTGAGGCTGTACAGACACTGACTGCTTCTAACTGAGCATCTGCCTGGGGAATCTATTACCTGGTCCAGGGTTCTCTGAGAAAGCAAAGACACAGCCATGGAAAGGAAACTCATTATGCTTTATGCTACGAATTTCTGTAAACGCTTCATAGCACCAGCTGAGGAAGCACTGCATGGGCTTTCTGTTCTGTTCACCAGAAAGAAATATGAACGAAGCTCTGAAAACCCATGGGAGATGTATTTATTGGAAGTAGTAAAAAATATTTGAAGAATATGAAAAAACCACAAACTTTAGTTTCCCTGACATCTGAAAGTGAAACATGAAAAAATACATAAAACTATCCTAGAAATGCACACACTTTTTCTTTAGAACTTGAAAGGCCCACACAATTCAAAAAATAATGTCTAAAAATTCCATCAGGATTTGTGTTTATTATAGTATTCTTCACACGTTCTACTGCAGTTTATTTCCTACTTGTTCTTCAACTACTGATGAGTTTTGTTATCCAGCTCATCTTTCAGTAACTACATGATGGTCTGTAAAAGCACAGAAAATTCTGACTACTGAGGGAAAGAACACATAAACATATTTTAAACCAGTCCACAACTCCATCTTTGATTGTCTCATGACCTGCATACTTTCTATCAGCTTAGTTCAATTTACACTTTGATGCCTTGCTTTATCTAGTCATTGTTTTGGGTTTATGTGGCAATTAACAAACTCAGACGTCCTGAGACCTTTCAAAAGAGAATGCACACATATTTTTATGAGTTTTGTGACGTATTTCTCATGCGACTGTGAATTTTTTTTCCACTTACAGGGTACAGGTAATGCCATTGGTATTGATGATGCCACATACCTTCAGAAACATCAAAATACATGCCAGTAATGCACTGAAATTATTAATCTCCTTTGTACTACATTCCAGAGCAACACTTGGTATAATCAGTGCCTTCCTTTTACATACCTTGCTTTTTTTCCCCCATTGCACAGATTGAGAGGAATTTTCTTTCAAAGCAAACCAGCTTAACCCAGAACACCCAAAAACTTCCAATTAAACCACTGGCAATTTTACTAAATTAAAAATGGAGAATTACTACAAATATAGGAAAACATTTGAGTGTTTTTAAGAATATTTACAGAACACAGCACACTTTGCAGTCAGATTAAATTAATAATTAATAAATAGTTTGGACATTTATATTTTCATTAGAGTAATTCATACAATGTTTTAAAATGTCAGCAGGGACACAATTTTTTTAAAAAGTTATAGTTTGACTTACTGGGAAGTACAGAAGAAGTGATCCAAAAAGAATGGTTTCCAACAGCACCAGCCCTGAAGCCCTGATACTCTAGAAGACAAAAACAAACACAAAGTATTAGAAAATTCTCTCCTTGTGCCATTTGACAAAGGTACCTTCACTTTTGTTAGTACAACACTTCCACAGTAATGTTTATCAAAGCACAGTATTAAGCTGTCTGTTATTCTTGCATGCTCCACACTCTTTAATCCACAGGCCTGTTACAATGGTTGTGGTTTACAAAATTCAATTTAAAAAATCACTTTTTGCTATGTTAAATACTATTCAACACGCATTACCTGGATATGATTTGAAACTGCTAAATTTGCTCTCAAGTGTCAAGAATTAGGGATCGTGGGAATTACAGACGTGAATTTAACTGTAGAATTTGTTCTGCACTGTTCAAATGTCAAGAAGTCCCTCAAATATTTTTACTTATTTAATATTAATGACTTGCCTCCCATAATAATTATGAATTATACACAATTTTACTGAATATAGAGTGTGCTCTTAGACTGCAAGTGCATTTACTTTTTCTGAAATCTTTTTGCAAAGATGTTGATTCATTAACTCGTCAGGATTGTAAAATACTATGCCATCTCCTCACTAATTCTAATGCAGTCCCTCCAACACGATTTTCTTACATCTTGAAATTAAACAACAACAAAAAATTATTTTTCATAATACAAAGTGTATTTCAGTACGTTTGATGATTTATGTATAGTGCAACTGTGCCTGATCTCAAAGACAAAACATCAACACTGGTGGGAACCTGAAATGTGAAGGGTTAATGACTCAGGGAATCGAGCACTGCCAAAGCAGCGGTGCTTTGCTGCCAATGAGTGAGGCACAGCCGAGGTGCAGAGGCTGTGAGCACCAGAGGATGACCAGGACAAACCAACTTTGTTTAGCAAGAAGCTGGGTTTGAGCCAGATAAGGGAAGAGGCCAGTAAGAAGCAGATCCTGAAAGGGATAATGTTTTTTATCCTGCCAGTGCCCTCCCTTACACAGCTGGCCCCAACATCACACAGGGCACTGGCAGAGGTCAGTGAACTCATGTCTCTCATGACTGAGCAATACTCAAACCCCTGAAGAACCTTTTCTTTCGTATTATGTAGAATGAATCGCTATATAACAGAATGACCAAAAAAGCAACTGAAATGAGCTTCATGCAGAGAAGATGGAAATTATCTAAAATGTCTGGTCTCCATTTAACTTCTGTGTGGACTTCCTTTTCTAAACAAGTCTTTCACATCCTGATAAGTCTTCTCCTATCAAGCTTTTTCTGTTCAGCGCGATCATAAGTTCTCTGCACCTGCCAGGGCAAAGGACTTCAGCATTTTCAGCTCTTCTTCCATAACAATAAATTATCCCACCATTTTCTTCTCACCTGCGTTCCGGTAGGGACCATCCTCTGCAAATTCTATCTAAGCACTTCTTCTTCCTGCCCTAAAAGAAGTGTGACTTTACAGAGCAACACTGGAGCTCAAAATGAGCTTGAACCCAGGTTTTGACTGTGCTTTCACCTTGCTCTTTGATACCAGGAGAACAGGGAGTTTCACACAATGTTTACAAACAACACAGCTCTTCCAAACAGGATTCCTTGGCAAATGGAATAGACATTCTAGCAGAGATGAATGCTATCCACAATGATGAAGAAAGGCCTAAAACTTGAAATACAATATAGCACAACCAAAGAACTATTTTTGTGTAAGCGTAGAGAAAAGAAAGAAAATTGGTTGGAAATGGAAGTATAAGAATTCTCCCAAACGACATTTTTGAAACTTGGTTTTCTCTACTGCAAAGAAAGAGAGATAATTTAATACTTGATTTTAAAGTGGTTTTTTTCTTCCACAATGACCACTATAGCCCAAGAAGTCCAGGAAAAAAAAAACTATCCAAGCACTGAGGCTTTAATATTAGCAATTCACTAGAAAGAAGAAAACCAAACTAAAGCAGAATGTTTCAAAATTACTCTATTAAAGACATTTTATATTAGATATACAGGTCTTTCCAGCAGTCTCTAAGTAACAGTTTTTCCACCAAAAGCTGAATCTTCCACTGTACAGAACTAGCAAATACAGGCCCCTAGGGCATGGCTGGGGGCAGGACCACAAACCCTTCACTTCTTGGGCATCTCCAACATACTCAGCTGTGAATATGCCCACATACCTCAGGAAAAAAGCCCTTGCTCTTTTAAGAAAATAAAAAAAGAAAGGAAACCAATGATAAGTCGAAGTCTCCACCACCCGGTGTCCACCTATATAGGCTGCGCAAATAAAATTCTATGATGGAATTCACAGAAATCAGGGCACTTTAGGATACAACCCTGAAATGTCACACAGTGGGAATTTCAGTTGTATGTAATATTTGTGCTTTTTTATTTTTGTCTTTTTTAACAGCTTCTTGTGGTTTTTTGCATCTGTCTTGCTTGTTGGCATTTATTTTGGTTTTACTTATTTATTTCTCTGGCTGTTCACCTTGTGTACAGTTTTTTTATTGCCACTTTGCCTATGTGTTCATTTATCTTTCACAGTTTCATTTCTGTGTTTACTTATTTGTGTCAGTAAAACTGTCCTTTCTCGAATTCTTTGTCTCACTCAATGGTTACACATTGCTGAACCCTAAGTAATACTTCATTTTATTTTGTTTCTAGCTTCATACTAACTTTCATACTTAACTTAGCTACCTATACCATTTACTTATCTAGGCCTGCGAAGAGTACTGTCTGTGAAGGACTGATTTATGCCTTGGGATTTGCACAGTCTTCCATCTATCCATTCTATCCAGACCACAGCAGTAGTCTTCAAGATAAACTGTCATTCCTTATCCTTGAATCTCAGAAAGTAACACCATTTCCGTGAAAAATCACATTAAGAAAGGGAAGTCATATGTGCCTCTTGGCCACCACTAAGGGTCATAAATAAATGTTTAACAATTATTTGCATAAGAGAAATTTTTTAAAGTGTAGCTGCCCAAGTTGCATCAAGTGTAACAAAACAAAAAGCTGAAATGATGCATAAACAAGCACAGAAGATACTGCATTTCTATTGTCTGTGGTCCTAAGCAATCCAGGAAATATAATAGCGTTAATTGCCACTGAATTCCTGAATATCATCAATAAATCAGTGAAACGAGTGTCAGACTATTTTCATAGTGGAGAATAAAATAATTAAAAGCCAAAATAAAATTAAACTCATCCTGTATTGGTTATATTGTGTAATACTGAATTAACTGAACTGAAGACTTTTGGTGTCAGTCCAGGAAGACTGCAGGCTCCTCCAGGGCCACATGTCACTGTGTATTTTATGAGCATGGTACCATGGAAACCTAGTGAGGGGAAAAGGCTGGCATATTTTGATTTTTTTCACTTTTGTTAAACAGTTCTGCCACTTCTATAATATAAAGAATGACCAAAGAGGGCTGTGATTTACAGCAAATTTCCTTCTAGAGAGGTGGCTTCACCAGAATGTGAGCTTGCCTTTCAGATCAATGAAGCATATCAGAAACTATTAGAGGGAAAAAAATCAGATACATTTCTTCTTTGATCTCAACTTTGAACACACTCACATTTATTAAACTGGAAAGTGTATCTACCACTCCATGTATAACTGGAAAACACATGGATACATGACAGAACAGTAGAGAAGCAAGGAAATATAAAGAATAGGCACAGGGTTGCTCTGCTGTGCTAAGCTGATGTATTTGAAAATTCTATTTGACTAGAAAAATTACTATGCAAAATTGTCTCAAAACAAGTGAAATACAAAGTGTAGCTAAAGGTTCATGTGGAGGCACTGTGCTCGCCCTGCAGTGCTCCCAGGAGCTCCCTCGTGTCCCTTGGGGGGCAGGTCTGGCAGACCCATCCCACTCCACACGTGAGGACACGGGGGATGTGATGAGATTACCATCACATAAGGGATTGTACTCCCAAATCTGTCTCTTACTTCTCTGAAAACCATTCCTGTTCAAACTCTTTTTTCCCTGGTACAGGTAGTTCTTTATTTCTAGTAAATGAAAGAAGTGAGATTTTTGTCAAGTTGAAAATACCTGGTGTGAAGTGCAGCTGGTTGAAATGTTTTATTATGAGTTGCTTTTCTTATGAAAATACACCTTCCCAACAAATAATTTTTTTCCAGTATGACTATATTTCTGTCTTGATTTCCATGTGCTGTTTTTCCAAAGCCCACTGAACCTTTTTCCTCTCTCTTATCCCATATATCTTCTCCCAACAACAAAGACACTGTTATCTTTCTTTGTGAAAGAGCTGTGTGGAAAAACTGAAGTGCTTTAATTTTCAATTAAAGTTTACTTTTAAGAAACAGAATACAGAGATTCTTCTTTCTGTCCTTGAGGCTGAGCAACAGCAAGATGTTTAACTCTTCTGTTAAGTGACAGAAGTTGGACTTGACAGTTTCCAGACACTGATATTAAGAGTTGCAGAAAAGAGTGCAGCTGCATTTCATTGTGGTGGTTATCCTAATGTGGTTATCACTCCTGAAAGAGGACTACTAGGGACTATAGAATGGGCACAAAAGCAACTGGAAGGAGCCCTCTGAACCCTCAGTTAGTATGCTGGAACAGTAGCATCATAAGTTATTCATTTTCTTGATAATAAATTCAGGGAATGATTATGACTGCTACCCAGGTAAAGGGAAATGTCAAATACCATAACAAGGCTTTGCTTTAATTTTATTATTGCTGGTTGAGGTAAAAAATTCAAGCAACTCACTCCCAGCTAACTGCAGGAAATACCCTTTATTTCAAGAGAGAAAGAGTTGTACCTCTTTTGAGTATTTCTCTGTAAAATAATGAAGAGGAAATTCTGTGTCCTGCTCAACCTTTCATCATACTATTTAAATAATTAATTTTAACCAATTTGAATAATATCCTCCTAATAGAATACAGATTGCAAATACAAAAATATTCATAGCAAAGGCAAATTTTCCAAAGACAGGCCTATGAGCTGCCATTGTAACAGTATTGACAAATTGTCAGAATTTTCCGGCATTTGCAGTTTTTGTGCAGTATTACTAAACCAAATAAATCTAATCCTCGTGTTCTTTCACTTCCCTTTCAAGTCTTTGAAGAATACTTACGTGAAGGTCAATTTTTTTTCTATTACTAGTTATAGCTGAGCTCAAACAGAATATAATTATTAAATTTACTTTTTACTTGAAAAAAAAAGTCAGGAAAAGCAAAGGCCATCAATCATAAAGCAATTTCATTAAAAGTGCACAAGATGTCAGGCATCCAAGGAATCCCCAAATGCTTTATTTTTCAATTCATGTGGCCCCTGATCCTTTCTGTTATACAAGTAAGGAAACCTGTTAGGGTATATCATGATGAAGGTAAGGTGATCTGCATTCAGAAACATGGGCATTGCTGTATCTAAGTCGCACCACACCACCTACAAGACAGACATTTGAGAAAACAGCATTTGCTGGTGAAGAATGCACACGATAAAAACGGTTAATGCCCCAGGGACATCTTTTCTTGCAAGGGTAAAAATTCCTTCCTTGGGGACATACTGCTTCGACCAAGACACCTGTTTCTCACCCAATAGTGGTGAATATACACATGAAAGAAAATCAGTGATTATATAAATAATAACACCTAAGTTCACTTTCAGTCTATTCACAGTTTTATGGTTAATTTAAAAGATAAATGTGTACAATGGCAATCAACAAAAATCTGAGTCACTTGAAGTGCCTGTTGCACTAGGTTAGGCATTCAATTAGCACAGAAATTAAATGAAGATCCAAAGATATTACTTTCAAGAATAAAATGCACTCAAATATTGATAGCTGCTTAATCATCAGGAGATTAAATGGAATACACAAAAAATCTGATGGAATAGGAAACCAAATTTCAGAAGCAGGAAGCTCCCCTGTTCAGTTTACAAATAGATTCAGAATACCTGAACTGAATTTCAGCTTTCTTCTTCAGCATGGCCTCACCCATTATAGAAGGTGATACCACAGCTCACTAAAATTGTCTGTATAAATTGTAGTTCAATCACACAGAAATAAATAGTTTATGGTAAAATACAGGATAAAAAACCCAACCTGACTGCAAAGCTCAAAAATTCGTAATATCTCAGATGAAACAAACTGAGAATGATGTGAGAAGGTTAGAATAAATCTGATAAAGGTAAAAAAATCTCATTATTCTCATTATTTAGAAGGCTAATGAACTACACATGAAGATCATTATATTAATTTCAGATCAGTCAAAACCTCATAATTCTGAAGATTTTAAATCCAGCTTCAGTTTATTTTATTCACTTTTACTTTACAAGAGCCACTCCAAGCTAACACCTTATGACTGGATCTGAGAAATCCTGATCCCAAAAATGTCAAGATTTTTCAGCTCTTCAGAATTTATTATGCTAAGTAATATCTCATTAAGTTTAGATCATGGAATGTATGTTTCACTGGAAATAAAAGCACATTTGTCTTTGAAGGAAATACTGCTATGTATAACTTCATTATCCCTCCTACCATTGTATTGCTGAAAGGCCCAGCCCCTAGGAAGCTTCAAGTTAGTGCAGAAAAAGTGAAAATGACTGTGCTATCTGCACAAAATGAAGAGTTTAAGACAAAGGACAGCATATGGATACGGGCAGATGAGTAGAACAATGGAAAAACAAGGCAATATCACTTTTCAGAATGTGCAATTAGTAGTCCCAGCCTACCAGTATCCCACTCTAAGTCACACACTTTGTCAGCACTTGAATCTGAAGACATGGTATGGAGAGCAGAGGATGCTCTCAAAAAGCCTCCACCAAGCACGAGGAAAGTATGAAGGGAACAAGGGGGGTTTTTTTGGAAAAGCTAACAAGATGAGGCTGGTGTTGACACTTGTGCATCAAAGAAATGGCATTAGGAGAGAGAAAAAAGCTCATGTGGGAGTTGAAAAAGCCAGACATACACAGCTCATGTATGATGTCAAGAGGGAGATGCAAGGAGGACAAGAAGAAGAAGTGGCAGAGCAATAAATCATTTGCAGCATCATTTGGAACAGACATGAGCGGCCGTGAGTGCATCTGCCAAGGCCAGCTGAAGGAACAGCACAGGAGTCAGGACACAAGACACCAAGCTGAGACAATAAATTCAGGTCTGCAGACTAGCAGAAAACATGTTTTAAAAGGGAGCTCAGAAGGAGTTCAGCAAGGCTTAGACATAGCCGGAGGCACAGCAAGCTCCAGAGCCCAAAATGACGTTTGGTAACAAGCAGGTTGCCACAGTAACTAAGAAAGCATAGCTGGGATGTCCTAGAGGGAAGCAGGAGGAGATCAAGGTTTCTTTTCCACTATATTGAAGTTGATGAGAAGATGTCAGAGAAAAATGTCATGGTTTTATTCCAGACAGGGGGAGGCATGGCTGGGACAAGGAAGGCAGAAAGCAATCTGGCTGCATTCATAGCTCAAAGTGCTAATGAGAAGCTGATAGCATAAGTCTGCTCCTAGAAACCTTCAACTTTCACCCAAAGAAATGAAAAAAAGAATGAAGAACAGGCATACATTTCAGTCTGAGTGATCTGTTTTCAGCTTGTAACACATGATATAGCCAAAACCAACCAACCAAAATATTAAAACCAGCACACAGTTTATCTGAACATTCCACCATTAACTAAAAGTTCTGCAAGTACAAATATTCAGTAAAAAATGCAAGACTTTTCCCAGAATAAGGCTTCCAATACAGTTTTACTTCTACTATTTGAAAGTTCTCAAATGATTTTTTTTTCTGATGTTTTCTTTCCCAGTTCCTTAATTTATGCTATTTCTTTCTTCTCTCTGTAAAACTTCTAAAAAACCCTATTTTCTCATCTTCATAAGAGCTTCTCCTTAGTTAAACTGGTTTTTCAACATCAAAATGGGGTCCTACTATTAGACTCTTAAAACAAAAAGAAAAACAGAAGTCTGCTCTTGAAGATGGAGGCATGCCAAAGATCTCATGCAAGCCACCAGGGACTTTGCTATTGCTATTGATTGTACAAGGAAGGTTCACAGCAGGATACAACTCCAAGACAAATGGCAGGATAAATAAATAATGTCACTGTTATTCTGCTGACATGATAGGAAGTCTCTTCCCAGCAAATCTGTAAATGCCCATTCACGAACCCAAATGAAACTTCAGATAAATGCAACTGTCCTGAAGTTACCACATCAAATTATCAGTGGGGAAAGCTTATTATCATGTGGCAGACCATTTGGTCTGCTCAGACACCCTTTAAGAGCTATAAATACAAGACTCAGCAGGAATTAGGGAGTAAAAGACGAACAAAAATCTTAGCAGTTTGCTCAGTTTAATTTGTGACTCTGAAACAACTTTGGAAAAGCTTTTCTATGCTGTAATAGTTGTCACTGTTGAAAAATATTTGCTGGAATTCAAGAATTCAACTACTTAATTTTTCATAATTATTTTTTAAAGTGAAATCATAGTGCAATAGAATTAAACAAACATGTGCCTTCAGGGCTACTACAGTTTTAGCTTTGGTGACAGCTATATTCTAGGCCAGCACCCTGCACCGAAAGTGCACTACCAGCTCCATTCATTTGAACTTTGGGGTTCTGTGTTGCAGAGTTTTGTGGAGTACTGGTGGAACAGAAAGCAACAATAATTCACTGACCGCAAGGTCCTATGCAGCAAGACATCAAGAAAGCAAAGGCCAGAAATCAGCTTCAATGTCAAAGTGGAGCAAATATGTCACAATCCAAGGCTGATTCACATCACTTTCAAGGCAGTGCACTCCTTGAAAAACCATGAATGTTTTCACCCATGTTTAAGATGTTGTGCAATTCAACTTTTAGAGGCAAGCATTGGCTTGATATATAGAGAAGATTGTAGCTTTTGAATCTTAGAGCTACTGCTGAGTATTGATGAAAAGTTATTTTAAGACCAACCTTGTCCATTAGGAGTAGAATCTATCTAGAGCATTTTCTCTTGCTTCCTACCACCCTGCTCTTCTCATTCGCTCTTCTTTATGAGGCTGAACTGAAATCAATAAACATCCTTCATATCCAGATCTCTATTTTCTTCACATTTCAGTTTTCATTAGGCCTAAAGTGCCTATAGTTTATTCTTCTATTCACAAGTATTTAATGCCTCTAAACTCTGTATTAGAATGCAAATATATACTCATGTGAAACCTTTGGCCTTATGAAGTGAATAAATACAATACTCTGCCAACACAGGGCAATACCACCACTGCAGCCATGCCTACCAACACCTGCAGTCTTTGGGAACTCCAGCAGCCAGGACATCCTCCCTGAGACTCAGCTGCTGCTGCAGGATAGCAGCCCCTCCACTTCTTATCTTTCCAGTATGGCACTCTTAAATTATTTACGTGGGAGTTAAGAAAGTACAGCATCCCTAAGGGCACATCTTAACTACACAGAAAAATGGGAAGGGACATGCAAATAAAGGCAATGCAAATTCCGCTAAGAACAACAGTTTTGAAAACAACATCTGCAATGTCTTTAAAGTTGCACACCTGAAGACTACAATAAAGTTCCTGAGGAATCACAAGAAACTAGGCTGTCACCCTAGGATGGGATGAAGAAAGGGTGCATAAAGCAGCTCACAGAATGTGTATGTGCTGAGTGAACTATCAGGTATGCCCACCAGCACAGCATGTAAAGGCAGATGCTCCATCTGCGCAAGATCTCCCCCCTCTATCAAGTTTCCACTTCAGCTGAAATGTCAGAAACTGTTGTCTAGGGAGAAAAAAGCAGAATGTGCACCAAAGATGAAAGGCATCCAGGCATAAGCACATCAAGATGCCACTGTGGAGTCAAAAAAAGGGGAAAGGATTGGCTGATTTACATTAGAAAAAGAGGTATGTTTGCAAAGCCAGCATGCTTTAATATTTAAAGATGTATCACACATCAATAGCCTGTGATTACCTCACTCTGAATTACTGCATCCTATCATGGCTGCAGTAAGGAAGAAGACATTCTTGAATTCTCAGTATTAGAAAGGGGAACTACAGCATAAATTTGCATGTTGCCTTTCCATCTACATGCAGTTCTGCGCAGTGTTTAAAATTGCAGTTTAGGGACTATCTTCACAGTTTTGAAATCATATTTAGCAGAACACTTGAATATATTTACACTAAATGGAAAAATGAGATAGTGGTGGCAGAGTGTATCTAGCCACCCTGAACTCCAAACTTCAACAGAATAAAAACCATATAAAAAAATCTGTAGCTATTATTTGCCACAGTTCCCTCAAGAGAGGTAAAATGATTTATTCCTGTTGATTAGTCATATGTTCCTGTTTACTGCATTTACCTTGACCAGTGTTCAAGATGTATATTTTCCTCCTCTCATTAAAAGTATTTGTATATTTGTATTTTTGTATTTCCAACAGTTCTTGAGTGTTTATCAAGGGGGGTAGGGAGGGAAGACCAGTACAATAAAAGGCTATTTAGTTAAAAATTTCCAATATTTGGGATTGGAAATAGTCTTGAATGGGGCAAAGCCCTTCATTCCAATGGGCTCCATCACAGGCCTTCATCATTAATGCCATATGATGACATCATTCCAAATTTCTGTGTTGAACTCTAAGCATTTTCTCCATTACTTTTCAGAGCTGAAAACAACCGTTTCCAAGTGTGCTCATTGCTACCAATTTTACCTTGATATGTTGGATTCACATCCAGAGATGCTGGCCACAGGTACCTCAGGAAGGCGGAAGGACCGGATCCCCACACTCGCCCTCGATTGCCCTAATTTCAGAACCTGGCAGCACCACAAGGTGGTGAGATGAGGGCAGAGTAGTTTGGCTTTAGTGCAACTACTCAGATGCCTTTAGCATTGATCTGAATGAGAATTCCCAGCAAACAAGACCCTTCTGAAAAGGTCTAGCATGAGTCAAGGCTGGCAGCACATTCTCATCTCTCCTTCATCGCAAAGCAGCAATTAGTCTCTTCCACTCTATGGCTGAGATCAACTTCTCTGTGCTCCTTGGCAGTAGAGGTTCTTGGCATTTCCTAAGGGCACTTACAATTCCTCACAGCAGTTGTATCCTACCTGAGAGCTCCCTGTTTGAGTTGGTAGGCTGCTATGCAAAGGTCAGTTATCTTCAGCTCTTCTTTGCGATGCATTTGAAAAGGCAGCCTCATAACTGATGAGCCCTTTAGGTTCTTTGCAGGTATTGTCCTTCCACAGCCCAGTACCTTTACAAAAACATGGTTACAACACAGCTGGTTTTCTCTCTAAGGCTCTGGTAGATTTTTAGCCCTATGTTAAGTCTGAAATTAAAAAAAAAAAATCTGATTTTTATTCAAAGTTATTTAAATGTTCAGTTTCTTTCTGGTTGCTTTGCTACCCTTACACCGCATTTAATCAATAATGCAGTTGGTCACTGCCTGTTTGAGCTCTCCATTGGTCCACATAGCACTACTTGCACAGATGAATTCTCCTATTTTGTTGATGCTTTTTCTTACAAAATCACTGTTCAGCTTCTCACTTTTGAGAACATTTGTTTAAACATCCATGATTTCTGTCCTTGTCTAACCAGCTACTTTTGTTAGCTTAGCCTCATAGTTTTTGGATGTGTTTTTCTTTTGTAGTGATGTTTGCATCATTCAATCAATAATAATGCCACAGCACATAAAGATGTTTGCTAGTATCACCTCGAGCTGTTTTGTTCCTTAGTTGCTCAACTCAGAGAATGTTCTGCACCTCTGTGTACAGCCATGAAAATCTGACTTCGTAGGGCTGAAAGTTGTTCTGCAAGATCCTCTCATACCCACACTCTGTCAAAGCCTTTGAAAACCAAGGAAATAAGAGGAGCCTATTCCTTTACAGACTCCTCTGTGATTGCTAAGACATATCATGACCATCAAAAGCACTGAGCCGCTCCTTGTTTTGCATCCAGTGTCCCTTAACTTCTCTGACACTGCAGAAGCCTCACCACCTTCCCAGGTCAGATTCAGGAAAATCACTCTGTCAGAGAAGTCTAACAGAATTTCAACATTTCCACCATTGAGGAAAAATGTCTTTTTCCCAGGCTTTATCACACAACTCCCTCAATGTCATTAAAGTGGTGCTGTCAGGTGCTGTCAGCTCTTCTGATGGGATTTCACAAATTTTCATCTCCCTTGAGTTTTTCAGGCTCTTGCACCTTGTGTCAGTGCCAGGGTCATGGCTTCCAGCTTTCACTACTGATTGGCATGAGGGTTGTCCAGAGTAAAGATTTCTTTGAAGTGATCCACACATCTGATTTCCCTTCTGTATTAGCTATGAATAATTTTTCCTCTTTTCTCTTTGTTTGGCACATTTCCCCCCTTTGCTCTCCAGCTAAAACGCTTCATCTTTTCCCATTATAGCAGGAGCATCTCCTCTTTATGTTATACTTTTCATCTTTTTCTGTCTTTCTCTACCAAGTTTTTCACTAGTGGTTTAGCTTCTGCTACTCCTTCTGTCCCTTATTCCAAATTTTTTTATTCTTATCGTTTTGGAGTTCTTCCTTCTCTTGGCAAAGGGCCACATTTTCTGCCTGTGACTTTCTCCAGTTATGACTCTTGCAGTTTAATAATATTGTTGCTGAGCTGATCTCAGAGCTGCTGAGTCACTTTCACCTGTGTTTGACAAAGCCTCAGCACCGATCTGAACCTTGTCACAGTATCTTTTTGCTATTCTGTTTTGTCCTTTTGGCCAACTCCAACTGCTGCCTGAAGTCACCACTTTGCAGTTACTTTTACAGGGTGGCAGTGGTCAGATTGGTCAGTGGTACCAGTACTTTGGACCAACTGTGTTTTGGACGAACAAGCTGAATCTTGTTTTGTCACCTATCAAATGTGCAAGTCTATGTGAGTAACTACAAGGTTTTCAAGAAGAGACATGTATTCTAACTTAATGACTCTTTGCCAAGAGAACAAAAGATTTTCTGATTCAGGTTCTAGTGTCCTACCTCACTTCATGGCCTCTGTTGCATGATTAAAGAAGCAGAGAGTGATGCTTCCCGATCTATTGTCTCAAGTTTCCAACAATAAAGTTATGGCCTTGCGGCACCAGATGTTTCACCAAAACCACTGTGTTTAAACACCCTAGAAATACAGAAATTTACATAGAAATATACAGAAATATGCTCCATGGTTCCTTCCTATTTGAATTGCTTTATACTTCAGGATCTGTGATATTCTTTGCCAATGAGTGACATAAAATAACTAAAAGCTATGTAATGCAACTACTTCATTTGTTTAAAACTTTTGAGATATCCCTTGATCCTTAATCCCTCTAGCGATACCATAGGAGGAACCACAAACATATATATGTTCACACATCAACATCTCCCTGTTGTACATGATTTTATACCATATTTCCCGCCCTGTCTTTCCCTCTGTCATCCCTTGGTTACCTGCAAATAGTGCAGCTCACCTAACCCCTTGAGAACATAATTTTTAAGAGCTTTTGATGGCAGACCTTGGAAGAAGTACTCTCATAACCCCATGCTCACAGTCTCCCTTCACAGAGCTACAAGCACATTTGTAGGGTATCACATTCTCACAAAAGCCCATTTCCCACACTTGCCCATGGACCCAATAGTTCTATTATTTACTACCATTACTCTGAATTTGCAAGTGTGGAAGTAGGACTTACTGATCTTTGGCTCTTGGCACTATAATGGGCAGTCTTTATAAATACAGATGTCACATTTCCTATCTTCCATTGCTCCTCCACTGCTATTAATGAAAACTTACTGCACAGTTAATTGTCATTAACACTTTGGCAGCAATTGTCCCAAAGGCCTCTGTTCTCATTGCCATGCTCTGTGGCAGTGCAGCACTCCATCTTTTACCCATGGTTGGTCTTTTAGTAACTGCCTTGGATCTCACACGTACTCTGAACTTCTGACAAAACTAAGCTGATGGCAATTTTCCATTGTAGGTACTGCTCGGTCATAAGAAGTGCAACCAGTATGATCTGAATAGCTGAGGTATTTCTTCACTTCCCTAAAATACTTATGACCTGCATCTGCTCTTACTGATATGTTGATTTTTTTAAGAGAAATGTTGTCATTGCTGTCACAATCTAAAGGATGCTTATGGACCTTTATAATTCTTTTTGTGAATTATTACACTCACAATATCACTGCCAAGGTGCCTGGGGTGTTTCTTCCCAAGTGCTTCCTCTTGGCAGACCTTAACTTTTCAGGACCTTGGCTTTTTGAAGGTAGTAATTACCAGGAGCCCCCATGAAGTACAAGCATTCAGAAGTTTTCTGCAGTCACTTCTACTAAAGAGGTAACCTGATGCCATTTGCCTTCTGATTTTACTGATCAACAGCCAGACCAAAATACCACATAACTACTCTTCACTCCTTTCAGCACTGAAAGGACCTTAATTTAACATCTTTTATTCTCAACCCCCATCTTTTGCTCCCTTAAACACTTCGAAGTTTGCTTCTTGATATAGTAGCAGTACACCATTCTTTCTGTTAAAATATTGCATTAAAAACTATTTTTTGCAACCATTTGAATATTGTAGTGCTACACGTGGGAGAGAATCCAAAGAAATGCTCTTCTCTGACACCCACACAGCACAATGGAAATGAGCAGTTTAACACAGCAACTTTAATCACAAACACATATACTAACCTAATTGTGGTTTGCTTCATAACAGTCAGAAATTCTCAAAAACGCAGATATTTTGAATATACTTCAATATGTGTTCTTTCATTTTCATGATTTTACATGCTTGGCAGAGAGTGCATAGTAACCTACTAGTTTTCTTCCTTCACTCTAAATTTCTGTCATTTCCCAGCATAACCAGCAGTTACCTTATGAAAATACTCATTGTTTTCAGTATGTTTGCCCTTCATACAACTTCTCATGCTAAACACACAAGATCTTTTTCATGCTGTACCAACAAGATAAAGAACACTAAAGGAATATCCAAGAAAAACTCAACTGAATGACATAAAAAACAATGAAAAATCTATCAGTGTCTATTCCTTGAAAATATCAATCATAATGGAAAGGTTCGTTAATCACCATATTACTATTTTTGTCTCATGTTTCCTTCCCTTTTCCTTGTGAGATACGCATTTAGAGAAAAATCAACTTTTTGTAAGGTATCAAAATTGTAATTGAATCCATCTCTGACCAATTGAATGAACTGCAATGTCTCAAAGGCATCATTTTTCTTTCTGGAAAAAAGAATGCTTTGTTTTATGTCTGGTTCGCTCATTCAGATTACATGATTTCTAATGGTAAGAGGGAATCTGGAAAAAAATAAGCTCAAACTTTTTCCTAATGACTGAAAAGCTCTTCAGAAACAACGAAAGATGTGTATATGTCTCTTTATTAAGTATATAAGTGGTATTAAACATTCAGATCCCATGTGTTTTTTTACTTATAGACTAATTTGGAGAAATGGCTAATCATCACAAAAGTAAAAATGTGCTTTTTATTACTAGCAGGTTTTGTGAAACACAAGATTTCTGTGTCATGTCTAATAAAAATATATTTTTCTTCTCACTGCAGCAGATATGTATATCAGAACACATGCAAATGTACAAGTGCAAGAATGCACAGAGTTTTACACGTGTCTGTTCTCAACTTATTTGTGAGAAAACAAAAAAATTTCTTATAAAACCATCAACATTTCAGTGTGTAAAAAAAATCAAGCCCAAATTGCAATAGCTGCATATAATCTGAAGGTCTAGAAACAGTTTTCACTCACAAACAATGCTTCTTTCATTCTGTTGTCTGTGATATTAAAAGTGAGTAACATTACCAGATTAAAACCTTACAAAATCAGAATGAAGTTCTTCTGCTAAGTTAATGTCAAGCAACTAAACAGATGCCTACACCAAACTTTTCGTAACAAAAAACTTAATAAATACAATTAAGTCTGTAATTTGAATCATTTAACACAATATCATTAAATACAGAGACACTGTCAAAAACAGAAGAAAAAAAAAGGAATGTTATTGCTCTTTCTGTGATTTCCTGCCAGGATATTAAAGTTTTTCAAAATGAGCCACGCATTTGTAACACAGACACTGCAGGGTCAGGAAGACTGTGGGATCAAGTGTTCCAAAAACCAAAATGGAAATACTTATCTAGTTATAGAAAGAGGATGAAGCTATTAATTTCAATAATGTAGCATACTGTGTGCACACCTACGTCTCCCAAATGTAGGTAGTGAAGGTATGCCAGCTTCAGTTAATTTCTTTTTTGTAAATTTGAATTTTCAGAGAATATTCTGCATTTACTGAGGCAACAATGAGATTCCAAGAGATGTTACCAGATTTTCAGTGAGGTAAAAGCAGAAAGTTCATTAGCTTAGTACATAAATGCTGCATCAGCAATTTACAGACTCTCCTTAATATACTCATGCTTTAATGAAAAAAAAAAAATAATCTTTAACCATAGAATCACTTTAAACTCTCTAGGAACTACAATTATTCAGAAAGAGTTCTCTTTGCCATAATTATTTTCCATCTAGTCTCTCAAATATATTGAAACCAAACGTCATTCCCAGTAGTGGTAAAACAGAGACTTTGAAGATCCCAAGTTTCTGAAATCCCCATGTCCCCTTAGATACGTGCATAATCAGCCTGATTTTCCAAAATTACTTTGAACATAATAGTTTCCTTGATTTTTGCTGAACATCTATAAATGTAAGCATATTTCACTGGAAGACACAAATTGCTCAGCTTTTTTTTCTTCCAAAACTACATAAACAATTTAGGAAAACATTCCTGCTTGGAAATCCCATCCTCCCCTTGAGCTGAGCTCCTTGCCTGAGAAACCTACGCTCAAAACGGGAAGCCATACACCCAAGATCAGTGAGTATGCATCATGCCGTGAGCAGGAATATCAAAGTGAAACAGGCGGGTTTACCTTTGCCTTGCGGAAATGGTAGACCACCAGCATGCTTATGAAATCCAGCAGCATACAGAGCGTTTGGAAGGAGATGATGGCCAGCCGTAAGTACTTGTCCTCCTGTGCATAGCAGGGAGTATCGTCTGTGCAGAAAGAACATCCTTCTCTGCAGGGCAGGCAGCTGTAGACCTCCTCCGACAGTTCACCACCGGAAAAGCGATTGTCTGCATCCTTTCCTGAAAGTATCAGAAGAGCAAGGGGAGACACCTTTAGTTGTATGGGATGGGGAGTTCATCACCAGTGCTCTGCTGGGCTCCTTTCCCTCTGTTCTCTCTCATTAGGTTACAAAATAGCTTGGCCAGCGCTCCTTTTCTCACTGAACCATCCTTTCTAATATTCAGAAAACAAAGGCAAATCTAGACATGAGGGAAAGTGAGCTTATCAATTGAGCTTTTATTTGATTGAGCTCATCAGATGCTTTCCTGTTATATTAAAGTGGGCTAAATCTGAACAGGAAATTCTATGAAGAAGAATTTTGAATGGGGGAAAAATTACATTAAATATTTGGGAATAAGGAAAGGATTTTATACAGACACATGAAGGGCAGACACATTAACTACCTAATGTTCATAGTACAAGCTCTGATCCTATTTCAGATTGTTCCTCAATTTTATAAAAATGCTATCTAGTGAATTAATGAGCTTCAAATTAGATAAAACCCTTCTTAATTAGCATATGTTCAACACGCCGTTGCATGATTGTACCACCCTGTCCCCAAAGCAAAACCAGTGCACTTAGACTAAGTATAGTTTTCCATTGTTCACACAAGCACACCAGGAAGAAAACCCACTGGAAAGTTAATATTTTGTCTAGGAAAGTCAATGACTCTTGAGCTGACATCTCATCCATCAAAGTGAGCCCATCAACAGTGCACACAGAAGGATTCCTAACTTTTCTGATCCATGACACTTGCCCATAAACTCCTGTAAGGCTCCTTACCATATAGGCAATGAATCGAGCTAAAAGGTGAAAGAGAAAGGGGGCAGAAAAAAAGAATATTGTTAAATAAAAGGAAAAAATTAATTTGTTGAAAACGTCTATCATAGGCAAGACAGCCTTAGGAGCTCACAGAAAAAGAAGAACGTGGCTGAAGGCAAATCAATGGTATGTTAAAATGTGTGATAACTCCTCCCAGTTATCACAGTTCTAGAGAATTGCTTCAACTTCTTTGATCAAAATTCTCCCTCTCTGTCAGTGAAAGTAGTAAATCATGCATTGCTGAGTCCTTCAAGAGACAGCCTATTCCACCTGTGCTGCACGTGCACAGAGGCTTATGCAACTCTCTCCAGACTTCTAGCTTGAAACACTCAAAGCAGAAGGTTATCAACAAGGGTAATTACTTCTTGCTTTCGGAAAACTACACTGAATGCGCATGAGCATACATCTGCTGCCAGGCAAAGCCTGGGAAAGGGACAGAGGCCATGTACCCAGGTCTCTTTATCTGGCTTCTTGTTCCAGCAGATCCATACTCCTTAACCTCAGTGTAGGATGCTTCGCTCCCACATCCCATAGTGAGCAGAGAACAGGATGGTATTTCTCATGAAGATCGTGAATTTCTCTTTGGAGCTTTATTCTAAACAAAGATGTTGGAAACCTGAATACAGCAGAGTAGTGCTGACTCATGCTGGAAGTCAGATTTTTAGATATAAGGAGTAAACAAGAAGAAATCATGCTGGTTTTTGACCCAAACTGTGTGAGGACGGAATGGAAATCTTGAAAAATAACCATGCTTGGGCATATCAAGCAGATGGAGAACCTCTAAGGAACATTAACCTTTAAGATATCCGAGGACTGGAACTTCTCTTCAGAGCACACACCCATGGACCTCAGCCCATTTTCATTCCAAGAGCTTTAACAGAAACCACCTTCTCCAAATCTAACATTAGATCCCTGCTTTCTTAATCACAGCTAGAGCAACAGACCCACACTCTCCTCTGTCAGAGACAGAAGTCACAGTCTCCCACTTCCCATCTCCCTATCCAAACCAAGAACGCATTCCTACTGTCCAAATTTTCCACTTCATTTCCTCAACATTTATGCTCTTGTCAATCTGCTTTTCCACCATATATCTGTTCCTTTATCATTTCTATAGTTGCCCTTCAATTAGCTCACCTCTTTAAAACCTCACATTTCTGAGCCACACAAGCCATTTGTTTACATATTTTTATGGTGCCAACTAAATAAATTACTTGCAGTATAAAAACTTACACACAGAAAAAAATATAACTTAAAACTTACAGTTACATGACTACTTGACACAAATATTATATGAATATAGCTTGATAATTTTGCATGATCCTAAACTTGATGCATTTACTTTATTTCTGAAATGTCCAACCTTGAAAGTAATTGAAAATACATTATAATCCATTTTATCAAGCAGTTTCTTATCTGAATCTTATGTGGGAGTTTCTTCACGCGGATGCTCATCACATACTACAGGGATAACAGCCAATAAACAGTTGCACGTTGAAGCAAATATCCCACAGATATGACTTCACAACACAACAGCAAGCTTTTGTTTAGATGTGTCTGGAGTCACATTTAGAGACTGGAATGGGCTGCCCAGGGAGGTGGTGGAATCACTGTCCCTGGAGGTGTTTAAGGAAAGACTGGATGTGGCACTCAGTGCTGTGGTGGGGTTAACAATGTGGGGATTAGTCACAGGTTGGACTTGATGATCTCAGAGGTCTTTTCCAACCTACTGGATTCTGTGATTCTGTGTGATTCTTCCTTACAGCTAATAAAAGAAAGATTGAAGAAATTGGACCTACTTGAGATTTTCCACAATGTGATAAGAAACAATTAAGAATTCCCTTTTTTTCTTGATTTTTTTTCTTCTTGAGAAAAAGAAAGATCATTTTTCAGACCCTCTAAAACAAATTTTTGGGAAAAAATTCTATAAACCACTGACTGGGGTCTTGTCCACCCACACCCTTGCCCTGACTATATGTCTCAGGGCACAGCTGCCCAAAGCATAGCTGAACATTTCTGCCCTTTTTGTCTGCTCCTATCCTCTCACCAAAGTCAATGTAACATTAATTCAAAACACAGACAGTCCAAGCCAAGCCTGGAGTTACTGCCTCTCACAGGACTGCTAGACATTTCATTGTGCCTTCTCCAATCTCAGCAGTTCTTTGGGATTACATGTCTCCTGCAGTGAATAAAAACAGTTTTTCCTCCTCAAAAGATGACAAAAGATTTTAGGCCCTGGTAAGGTAGATGGACAGGAAGTCACTTCTGCTCTGTGTAATACAGCAGTGCTTTTAGAATTGTCACAAATTAGATGGAGGCAAACACTGTGCTGCAGGAGTTCAAGCTGAAAATGAGGAAGGTACAAAAAAATTTCATTCTAAAGGAAAGAAGAACAGAAAAAAATGCAGTAGCCAAAAAATAAAAAGGATAAAAAGGAAGGAGAAAAGAACAAAGGAAAGTAGGTGGAAAGTAGGAATAGGGGCACAAACTAACATGAAAGACAATAAAATAAAACAAAAAGCCTAAATGTTTCAGCTCTTCCCACTCTACCATATTTTTCCCTTGCTCTTCTCTCTTCTATCCCAGTCTTATTTTTCTATCTGATTGGCCCATCTGTTTTTGAAATGTTCTCCTGAGGGTAACTCTTCATCAGCATTGGTTCTCCTAAGGACACTTTGCCACGCAAGGGATGCCTCAGCAGCTGTGACACTGCCAGCTGAGATCTTTCTGCAAAGTGAGAATGGCACCACAGACTGCTGAGAGCCAGGGCAGGGATTGCTTTGTCCCAAACCAAATCATCCTGCGCTCCAGTCAGAACTCAGCACTGAACACAGAGAGCACAGTGCATGCTGAGCACTGAGCAGAACAAAAGGCTGATCCTGCTCCTGTTCTGTAACAGAGTAAATTACGAACACTCCAGTTGCATCAGCGATGTTGCAGTAACTTGGTGAGAATGTAGCTGGACCTCTTGGCACCAAAACCTGGCCATCAGCCATGGTCATAGGCCTCACCCCAGAAAGCGATCACTGAAGTCAGTGACAACCTTCATATGTGCAAAGATCTGCAGGTGTGAGTTCTGTTGAAGAACCAAAGCCAAAAGCCAGGTGTGAAAAATGGGAATTCCTGCTGAACTGGAAACCACTCTTGGAAATTTTTATGTGATCATAGCAGTGTTAGAGACAGCAAAGTCCCATATTCAGGCAAAAGAGGCACTGCTGGTGCAAGCAGGGCAGGTTGCACATCCAAACAGCAAGAACTGAGAATTTCCTCAATATAAGGATGATGCATTGCTAAAGAGCAAACTTCAAGGCTGAGCAGAGCACCATTGTTCTGCTAAGGATTTTCCAATGAAAACCTGATTACCCCATGAGGCAGAGGAAGAAGTGCTTTGGAGAAGGGTGCAACAGGAATGTTAAAATGCAAGCAGTCATCAGTTAGTCTATTCTACCTATACTTATAGTGCTACCTAAAAATGAGCCATTAGGAGAAAGTGCATAATCATGTACTAAAGCACTTCCAGGTTAATACAGCCTGTGTACATGAAATGTGTTTTTTTCCTAAAATAAATTTCCAATGTCAAAAAACACTCTGGAAATACAGTAGTAACTTCATGCCCTTCTAGTACCCAAGGTCCTCATTAACACATGCAGAAAAAAAGGGAAGGTTTTACATATTTTGGGCATTGTCAGTTCTGAAGAACGAATGCAGACTTGGGAGGGAAGAGAACAGCCTGAATTGCAGCTGTGCCCCTGTCCCACACACTCTTTGGGAACCTGCCACACGTACAGCCTCCCTGGGAGCAGTACCATGCTGCTTAAAGACAGAAAAGCACCTGATTTGCAGAATCCTTCCTGCACAGAACACTGTTTATGTCAAGTTGCAGGTCCCCAAAGGGCAGTAAGCTGTGAAGAGTGTAGAGTGTCAGCATCACTGCAAAGCCATACAATACAGCTATCTTTCAGACTCAAACCAAACATTAATCTGGGCCGAAAGCAGAACCTTTCCCTCACTCAAAAGCAGGACACTTCAGACACAGCGTGCAACTGTGGTTAACCATATTTTGCTGTGGTGCAGAATCCCAGTATCATTTTCAAGACACAATACAATCCAATTTTTCAATCAAGTGAAGTACAAAACTGGTCATTTTTTCTATCTATCTTCTTTCTTATACTTTGAGACCTGCAAATCTTTGCTGCCTCTTTATTTTCTTCCACTAGGAATACTTTCTATATGATTAACATTCCTATTCAGTTTCATCTCTTTTATCATCAGATTTCACCAACCTATCTCCACAAAGAGATCTCCAGGTCAGACAGCTTCTGCCAAAACTGCTTGCAGAATTCGTGTCTAGAATTCCTATGTTAACAACATTTTGAACCACCAAATACATACTACAGCCATTTTAGCCATGTCATTTTTTCTCTTTTCTTTTTACAAAATGCAGTTGTGTGACAGGGCCAAGTTTCCTTTGAACCACAGGCTTTTCTCATTACTTTAGTCATTTCCAGTCTCACTGTTTACTTTTTAAAATCAACTATGCAACTTGGCAGCTGGAGCTGCATTTGGATGAATTAAAGCAGTTCTTCATTACTGTTTCAAAACTCAGGCTACCACACAGCAACAAAGGCTCAAATCAATCTGCCCTCCACCACATCCTAAAATATCAGCATGTACAAACTTTCTGGAGATAAATCTCACTTTATTAGGAGCTAAATAGCCATTCTAAAGTAACTACATAGGCTCTTCATTCTACAGCAAATGGAGAAAAAATGGAGGCATTACTTTTACCATCTAAAGACAAATCTTGCTCCAGGCGAGCCATGCTCTTAATGCTGACTGCAGTTGAAATGTAGGTGACTAACACATACCAAGCATATGCATTTTGCACAACTGATATGAAATAAAATTAACCTCATCCCTAATTATCAATGTCATTATGATCTCTAGCCACATTTTTTAGTGTGTGTTCTATGCCATTTGGTATGACAAAAATCTAGGAAGCATCTCATTAAATGCTCTCTCAAGGAATTAAATCCTAACTCCACCAGAACTCACTGCACTTCAGGAGGAACCAAACATCATCCTCACTCATCAAGAGATTCACAGAGCCCAGAGAAATAGAACTATCACAAGGCTGCCTTCTGCAACACTTTACAATATGAAAAGACAAGGGAAACACACAGCAGATAAACTGTGCTATTTATTCTACAAATATATACAAGAGACATAATATTCCCTATATATATATACACACGTTACGTGTTGAATAGTACTGGAGATATTTCTATAGGGGGACAGAAACAGCTATTTTCACTCAAGGCAGGAGATAATACACGCAGTCCTGGGCCAGCTTGGTGCAAGTTACTCATTGCCATTCCCTGGATATCTCAGACAAACTGATCTGACACCGAGAGCTGACATGAACCTCTGGCTAAAGGGTGGTGCAAAGAAGCTGGGCATGATATGAAGCTGAAAGCAGGAGGCAGAGAAGGATGCCCTGTTACACCTCCAAGCAGCAGCTTTGCACCTGTGCCTGCAGCTTGAGCTCTACCAGTACAACTGCAACAATTTCAGCACGAAACCAGCACAGAGGTTTGGTCACATGATGACAGCAACAGACATCAGCTTTGGGCACGCAGTCTGTCTATGTTCTCTGCAGAGCATCAGCTGAGTTCTGTTTCTCTCACTGTGGGCAGCTCAGTCTAAGCACCGCACGATGTGTGTCCTGGGCAGGCGCAGGATGTATGGCATCCATATGTACGGCCAAACAGACTCCCAGGCTTGAACCATCTCTATTACCTCATCAGCACAAAGTCGAGTTTGGATGCTCCCTTGAATTCTCCTTAGCAAATGAAGTAAAATGAAAACAATTAAAGTCCCCACAAAGCCAGAGGCTAGGGCATTCTCATCTCCTCTGGCTAAAGAGAAAATGAGTAGATTAATTTCCAGAATACTTGCGCATAAGCACAGACGCCAGAAATCTCTATTTCCCCTTAGCATGACTTCTTTTCATGTTTTTAAATTTATTTACAAATCAAATATTCTTCAAGTGGGTATGTTTTACAGGATCCTCAAGAGTATAGTGAATGACAAACCAAAGGGCTAGAACTCCTTAAGTGATTATATAATCCGAGAGTTGCAAACCACTGGGATTTTACTGTATAACCCTGACGAGGATAAAAAGCAGCCCTGCATTATTAATGCTAGCTCTGTTTTCTTTTTTTTTTTTAACTCAGGCAAAGGCACTTACTCTGAAAGCTGTTCACTGAGAAGATGTTGGGATGATAGAATCCAGCCTTGCATATACATTTGTAGGCTCCAAGCACAAATCCAAGGCCTTTAATTGGCATGCACTGTGAGAAAGGAAAAAAAAGAAAAGTCATGCAGATGATCATACAACTGTATACTCAGATGTACATTCAGGCATAAAAACATTGCAAGATACTCTGCACAGACTTCTAAGAACAAACAGACACTCCTTCCAGACTGACAGTATTTTCTCAGCAGCTTTTCCCATAGTCATCTATCACTCCATTTTTTCTGCCTTGTTCATCTCCAACAAACAGCCAAGACAGTGATAATCAAGCCTGTCCCACTGATAAACCGACCAAGTGACAAATTTGACTCTTGCACGTTTGATCTAGGCAGGACATCAGACAGCTGCGTTTTTTTTCCTGAGGGCTTCCAGCACTTTTTCTCAGCACAGCAGGTGGGTTTCAGACAGCTGGAGCTCACACTACATGAGGAAGAACAGGAACACCTGCAGCCAAACCCCAACCTTCTGCTGGCAGCACATGTCACTGCCCCTGGCAGCCACAGCAAAGTGGAGACAGCCCAGCTCAGAGAAAGACAAGAACTGGTTAGAGAAAATGGCTGCAGATGTCAATCTGGCCTGCATGAAAGACAGAAAACCTGTGCCAACAGGAGCCCCATACTTTTAAATGCTCTTGTAATTTTTCGAGGTAGCAATATGTAAATCAAGTTTTGTTTAAACTCTGCATCACTCTTGCTTAGTTTTGACATCAGGTCAGCCACAGCAAATTTGTTACCATGACAGAACATCTACTGTCAGACCATTTCTGTACATCAAATAGACTTTGCCTAGTACAGAGGAAAGAAACAGTCCAGCAACATAAAGGTAGAAACACTTGTAAAATGATGTTTCCCAGTACAGTTTATTTCACTTCATCAGATGAAAGTAGACTACTATACCAAATGCCTTTCCCTTGAGTACAGGTGCACCTATAGTGTAAGTGTGCCATGAATATGAACCAGACACTCACAGCTCCTCAGTGACCAACTGAATGATTTAACTAAAACAGCCTCTGTCCTCTCACCTCTGTATTTTTCACTTTGTGACTGTCTGAGACTTTAGGAGATGTTTCAATATCTAACTGCCTGTGATGGGGAGGAAGAGGAAAGTGTTCAGTAAAAAATATCTGAGTATATAAAAATCAAATGTGTACCAAGAAAGTACAGTCTGCACTGTAGACACTTCAGAAAAACTCAGAAAAAAAATTTAAGAGTTTCTTACTATATCAGATTTCAGCTTTGTGACATAATTTTGCCTGATGTTAGCAAAGCCACTTTGTTTTTCTCTGCCTCAGTTCCCCAGATGGCATCATCTCCTTGCGCGCTGTGCCAATCTGATGGCAGTGCAGGCAGTGCGGGCCTGCGGTGCTTTTGGAAAACAACTAATAAGCAGGAAACTGGTATGCAAGAACACTGAAAATTCATTCAGCCTTTCTACAAACATGAAAGAAGGGAGGGGAAAAAGACAAGGCCCAAATCTCTTTTTTTTTTTTTTCACACTTTATCTTCACCCTGCAGATATGTGACTGTTGACAGGGTGGAGGATGGGAGAAATTGAAGTGAGATGAGTGTGTGTGCAAGCCCTATGACAGCCAAACCTCTTTAACCAAGCACCAAAAGATAGTTAAAGTAGTAAAAAGACTTTTTCAGAGAAAAATTCTCTTCTGCTTTCTGGCTTCTTGCTTTGTAAGACGAAGATACATTCTGCTGTAGAGACTGCATTTTCTTTTTGAAGCAAAGGAAGAAGTAGCTCCTACTGTATTAGGTGAACACTGCAGCACCCCTAGTATTAATATTCAAAGTCCTTTGCCACTGAACAAATTCATAGAATCATAGAATTGTTCATATCAAATATGCTGCAGGCTCGTGAATCTGCTCTGCATTAAAATGAATGCTTTATTGATGATCCTTTCACAAACATCTAATATTCATACCAAATAAAAGTCTGCAACTTTTATTTTATTGTCACTGACCAGTCTAGAACTTGAAAATGGACAAAATACTTCAAATGCTGTTATCTTTCATTAGTCTAGGACATTATTCTTGTTTCTAGACTTTGGCAGCTGTAATACAGTTTAAAAACCATCAGTCAAATTGTTTCTTGCAGTCCATGTAATCCCAGGCAAAGGTGTAACCAGGATCAGAATATCATGTTGAAAGGTGGGATGGAGAGGAGAGAAAGAAGCCTAGATACCTCTAGATGCAATTTCAAACTCTGAAATTCCACGGTGCTCAACATTGCATGGAACAGAACTATTTACAGCCTGGCTTTTTTAAAGAAATTGCAGCATCCAGGCAGGAAAAAACACTAAATACCATGAGGCAAAAAATGGAAAAAATTCCCTGGGAAGAAAAATTCCACTCTTTTTACAAAGGATTTAACAGGTAATATTTTATTAACTAATGGTAGTAAATATTATGGCGGAAAAGGTAATAAATAAACTGTTTTCTGCTGCACAAAAGGACTTTAGCAAACAAAGTCCGGATTGGTTTGTAATGTTTATTTACAGAGAGAGGCCTTTCCTGGTTGCCTATAGGTGAATCTACACAACACACAGCAGGCACAGGCAAGCAGCTTTTGTCCCAGCCCTGAAAAGTGGCACCCTGGTTCCAGTGGCAGACGCTGAGCCCAAGCCTTGCAAAGCTGCAGTGGCTCAGCCCACAGAATTGGCCATGGGCTTCAGACCTCCAGGACCACAGGAGCTAAGTGATGGACAACAGGCTGTGCAGACACAGCCAGTAAAATATTAATCTGCTGCTAAGTCACTTAAGATTTGATCCATACAGAACTTAGCATTGAATAAAAGCAGATGTGTGAAAAACATCTGCTTCCACATCAGCAAAAAAAAAGGAAGCATAAAACTGACCTTATTTCAAATTTCATTAGAGATGTGAAAACAAAGCTCTGGGAATAAACCCACCATATTCCTGAGTATTTTTGCCTCTTCAGTAGTCATCAGCTTTTTTTAAACAATACTTTATTCAATTCATGAAAGCAGCTACCTCAGGTTGGGTCAGAAGCTCCATTTAGGCTTGCATCACACCTCCTGTGTGCCCAGTGTTGAGACAAACAGTGAAAGATGCAGGTGGCTTTGAGTGATCCTTCACCCATATGCCCTTCAGTACATCACACTCCTAAATGGAATTTGTATCGCTTTAACTTCAGCCATTAGTTCTTACAGATGGCTGGGTTACAATTAAGATCAGCTTTATCATCATGTTTGCTAAGGAGAGAGTAATAAGTGTCTGTAGAATTCACACAGCACATTTATTCCACCTGTCTGTTCCCTGGTGTTATATTTTTAGCTTTACAGTATTAGTATAATGTAATGACTTCCAGGCTTAATATAGTAAGCTTTAAATCATACATTCAGCTAAAAAAAATGAATTAGATATTCCATTAATATTTATCTTGAAATTATTTATAAATAAATAGCTCTTGAATCAACCCAAGATTCTAACACATTTAAACACAAGATCTAAACCAGATTTTTTGAAGTCTGTATTGGTTTAATGTTATGCTGCTTGTTGTAAAGGACAAAGTTGGTAAAATCTAATGCAATAAAGACTATCTCTGTTGGAAAGAAAATAAACCCTACAAATAACCTGTGCAATTGCTTTGGAAGTCTGAGCTAAATCTTCTGGCAGGAGAGAGACAAAGCCCTTCATCAGATCTGATTAGCCAGAAACCAAGCGACAAAGGATTCAGCAGACACACAGGGCAGGTGATACATCCAGAAGGGGAGAACAGGGCAAAAGCAAACTAGTAGTTTAAGAGAAAGCATGTGGCATCATGCCCCACGTGTAATTTAGAAACTCAGATAAAGGACTAAACAAATCCATCCTGTGGCATTCTGGAGCAGAGGGGGTAAACCGGTAATTTTAGGACTTAAGAAAGAAAAAGAAAAGAAAAAAGAAAAGAAAAGAAAAGAAAAGAAAAGAAAAGAAAAGAAAAGAAAAGAAAAGAAAAGAAAAGAAAAGAAAAGAAAAGAAAAGAAAAGGAAAAAGAAAAGAACCTAAAAATGCAGCCAGCCTTGAGTCGGGTATTTCAAGTTTTTCAAAGAGCAGCTTTCAAAATCTGTATTTCCACATGCATATAGCAATGAGAACATCTCCCTTTTCTAAAGTGAACTCCTTGTTCAAAGGATGTAATAAGAGCAATGTCACGATAGATAAAGCTTAACAAAGACAATACTAGCAAGGCCATGTTTCTCTGCTCTGGTTAGGAGCAGCACGTAAAGGATATGCCATGTATAGAGTAATTTTGTGCCTGGGACACAATAGCAGCTGGAGCAGGTTAGTGCCCTGCAAGACCTCAGGAGAATTTTTCTGATTCTCTTTATCACTGTGGTCAAGCACACCCATTTAATTTAAAAAAAAAAATTAAAAAAAATATATATACAACCCATTGTATTTTCTCACTACATTTACTCTTCAAGACCAGAGTGTCGTGTTACAGTGTGTTTGCAGCCTCACAAGCAAGCACTGAGCACATCCACACATCCAAGAACCTTGTGTATCACCTGGGAGGCCCTGCTTGCCTCCAGACAGTTTGGGATGCAGTCAGCCTGCCAGCCACACTACTGATTAACTTTTCAAATACAAGATTTTGTTTCAAAGAGACAGGACAGGGTTGGCCACTCCATACTTTTACTGCAGGGTTACTTACATCCCTGTGGCTCTTCTCTTCCTTTCTGACTGCATTGGTGGAGTTAATTATTTTTCACATCCAAGATAAAAATGTGCTTTCCAACAACAATGGACTTAGAATAACATCAAGTTGTTTAAATCTGAGTCAGTCAAAGCACAGCAACAGCTGATCTGATTCAGCTTACAGCACAGGTATTTGTCAGGACAATATTTGTCTTTACAGTTTGATGCTTTGCTAAAAATTCCTCAGTACTTTATAATTTGATTTTTCATTATTCTGGTTTCGTTAAGCATGGGATGAGAGTAAATAGTGATGGAAAGGAGCCTCGGCTCATTCACACAAATAATGACAAATGACACATGACTACTGACAAACCATGACCAGAAAAGTTAATGTCATTCACTAAATGTAAGGGACTAGAGAGTCTTTAACACCAAATTAACCTCTTTTGAAATGTGACTCAGTTTGGTGATCAGGCTGTTTGTTTGAGGACACACAGGACTGATTCCCTTCTGGTTCTCATCTCCTTCACTTCAAAGATGATGTAATCAGCCCATTGGTGGACAAACAATACAAAGATGCAAGTGCTAGTGAAAAAAATAATGGTGGAAGTGGAGTATTTTGCAAAGTAATGAAGAGAGGAGATCAGAAATATGTACAAATCATAGTGCCTTCTTGGAAGATGGTGAAAGCGGAAAAAATTTAATTTAGCAGTGTTTGAAAGCAGCTTACATGAGGGCCACAGTGGGGCTAAGGAGTAGAAAACTCTACAGCTGTTATCATGAATATGGGGAAGCTATGATCAGCCTACAAACTATGCTTCCCACAGTCAGGATCCTTTACAGACAGATCAAAGTAAAACAATTTTCAGAGGACGGGTAGCTTGGACACTCATAAGTTCTCAGCAATGACATTTTTAAGACAGATTTTTCATTACTGCTAAAAATACCTGAGAAATCTACAAAAATACTACTTTAAAAATAAGAATCTCTTCATTTGATTGTCTGGAATTGACATTGGTAACCTGAATATAATTTTAGAACACATCAAACTTTGTTTCTGGTTGACATACTAAACAATAAAATTACAATTTCTCCTCTCCTAGAAAACTGCACTGCAATTACAGGGGAACCTGTTAACAGACACCAAAGGGACTGAGAATTTTATAGCCATTAAATAATGCAGCGTAATTAATTTGAAGGCACTTTCTCAGGGCCAGATATCCTTGGCTTTGAAGAGGAGTTAAGACATTTTTCACCATTAGCACAGGTTAAACTTCATTTAGAGCGAAGTTTAATTCACTTCATCAGTGTCTTAACTGGGAGAGAATTCTCTTCATACTGACTCTCTAACCCTTTTTTCCTCTCCCTAGGGTAATTGCAGGCTTTACACATAGACAATACTGGAAATATCAAACATTATCTGCAGAAGACCTTCCAGAAGCTGTCAAGGAATATGCCAAAACACACAGAGGTCCTTTACCTCTGCATGCCTGGTTCTGCCAGCTACTTCTGCATTCATCTGTAGCTTGGCAGCAACTGTTGTAAAGTTTGCCTGGAAGATGAGCCACACAGTGAGACAGGGGATGAAGAAAGCTTGCCAAAATCTGCAAGAATGTGAGTCATTTCCGAAATCATTTGGGGAGGGGGGCAGGGAGGAAAGCTGTATGTAGTCCTGATCCCTACAAAGGATGCAGTGTTTTAAGAAATGCAAAACCCCTCAACTTTGTATTACTTATTGATGTCAATTGTTAACCAAATTTTCAGTTGGCCCATTTCTGCCAACAAATGCAATTAATGGTGCTATGACAATGCAAACTAGTTCCATTCTGAAATCCACTCTGTATATTTATAAACTTTATTTAAAATATTTATTTACAGTACTAGAAACAGTCTTTCACATTTTCTTCTAAATATTAGGGAATATTAGAGTAGCCAGTCCAACCCAGTGACTCATCAAGAGAATTGTGGTGCTTAAGCAAAGAAAACTTATTCAGAATAGGAAATAGTAACAGGGGGTGCACGGGAAATGCACAGCTCATCTCACAGAAGGGCACAGCCAAACACCCAGCAGACTGCACCATTCTTTGGAAAGAGTCTGACTGTTGAAGTGCTTCCAGCATGGACAGCCTGCTGGCCCTGCTAGCTGGAAAGGGAAAAAAATTCCTACAGTTCATCCAAAAGCTAACAAATAGCTGCTGTAATCAGTAGGTAATTTAGATGCATAATTGAAAGAGAGGAATAAAATGGTCGGAAACAGTGCATGATATCTTAATAAGTTAACATGGACAACATAGCTAAACCAACGTTTTATAGCCAGCAGATGTATCTGTCATTTCTATTGCATTTCCTAGCAACCATTCATGTAATTACTTCTTTATTCCTAAAACATGATTTTTAGGCTGATTCCACATGCTAGCATGACATACATAACCACACTGGAAAAGATCTGCAGCAGTTTGTGTGTGTTTTCCCAACCCACAATCACTTTTTGGACTTCATGCCTAGTTCCAGACAGCGCAGGAGGGGTCAGAAACTTGCTAAGTTCCCACAAGCTTCATGAAAACAACATCCTGGTAGCGAAGAGATACCTTCTGAGTGTCCCTGTTGAGGGAGAGACTACATCACATGAACATGACTTTTATTAGATAGCGGAGAATGCTCTTTGAGCATGCCACAGTCAGAAGGAAAGCTTTAGCTGGCACTGGTGCTGTGCTGGACATCAGTGAACAGCATAACATCTTCATAAACTCAGGAAGCATGGACTAGATGAGTGGACAGAGAGGTGGATTGAGAGCTGGCTGAATGCCAGATCCCAGAGGGTGACAATCAGTGGCACAGGGTGTAGCTGGAGGCCTGTCACACGTGGTGTTCCCCAGGGTTCAATTCCAGGCCCAGTTCAGTTTTGTTTATTCATCAATGGCTTGGATGAAGGGGCAGAGGCCTCCTCAGCAACTTCACTCTCCACACCAAGCTGGGAGAAGTGGCTGATAGCCCAGAGGGCTCTGCAGCCCTTCAGACGGACCTTGACAGGTTGGAGAGATGAACAGAGAGGAACTGTCTGAAATTCAACAAGGGCAAGCCATCAAGAATCATCTGGACACAATCCCATGCCATGTGCTCTAGGATGACCCTGCTTGAGCAGGGAGTTTGGTCCAGATAACCCACTGTGGTCCCTTCCAACCTGACCCATCCTGTGATCTGTGATAAGAAAATACATTTGGAAACCAGGCTACAATAATCTGACGTTCCTGCATCTTTAGGTGCCTGTTTTTCCTGAGGTTTCCCCCTGGCCTATTTTTCCAGAGGTTTTGACTACTCAAGACTGCCAGGAGTCTTGAGCTGAGTCCAACTGTGCAAAGTTGAATAAATTATGTTTCTAGTTACAAAATTAATTCTTACTGAAATTCTACTTGAGAATTTTGTGTGAAACATGGTTGAGAAGACAGCTACATAAAGGCTCAAATTTTACTATATTTGGTCAGTTTTACAGCATTCCTTCCCATTTATATTGGTGTCACATTAGACAGAAATCGAAGGAAAATACCCACCTCACTAGTAATTGGGTGAAGACACAGCATCTTCTACCACAAAACAGTCTGACTTAGTCAATTACATGAGTCTTTCTATTTGGTAAATATTTGGTAGTCATTGGTAAAACTAAACTCTCAGCTATGTTCTGTCCATCTGCAGCACACAATTTAAAAGCATATTTCTTAAATTCGAAAAGACTGTGAAGTCCTGCAGCAGAGTGCTCACTCTGTCCACAGCTAGATCAATATATTTTCATTAGTTTTGTTTCATTCTGGACTGTAGCCTCTACAGTTTGACAATGTGTCAACTCATCAGGAGAGTAAACTTTACTCACAAGACACTACCAGAATTTGAGTTTTTCTACTTGTCAAACATATCTCCGTGTTCAGGCACAAGTCTCCCATCCTCCGGGTTGGAATGTCCCTCAGAACTAAAGTTCAGAGCACAGTTTCTAGGTTTAACCACGATCTGAGCTCTGTTAAATTACAGATTCTTCTTGATTGCTTTCAATCCCACGGTGAAAAGAAGCACCATATTGTTGCTGTCAGAAAAAAATCCTCCCCAAATCACACTACTTTGACAGCAACAGCTTCACGCTGATCTCCACAGCCTGGAGCTGCACACTCACTCATTACGAGCCACAAGTCCCACAGAGGTGCTGCATGTCCCGCTCGCACCATGAAAACAGAGCACCCACTATTTGCCAGCTATTTGATAGCTCATTCCACCTCTTCTTCAGCACTAGGCAAGCACAAGAGTTTTTAAAAATGCTTTGGGCAAGACGGTTAAATTTTGGGTAACAAAATCAGAAACAAAATTGTTATAACAACCTAATATGAAACAGCAATATACTTGATAAATTAATACCTGTCTAGTTGCTTACTGCTTCTCATCCAGAACACCTCAGAGATCAGCCAGGAGAGCAATCCTGCTTTTTGCCCTGAACACTTGTTTTTTCCTGCAACCTTTATCAGATTGGATGAAAAATGCCCTAATTCTGAGTGTTAATTGTTCCATAGGCAAGTCCTCACTTCTAGGTCTAAGGCTAGCCAGTGGGTTGGTGATCAAGCCCCATATATGAAGCTGCCATATTCTAGACAGACACCTTGAAAGTATTTTCTCTATTCTTCTTCTTCACTTATTTCAAATCTAGATTGTTGGGTTTTTCCAAAGCCAGTGTAGCCTCGATGACTCATATCTCACTCCTCCATTGCCTTCTGGAGCTGGAGGGTTTGGCCATGAATGTAAATTCCTCAGAAGTCTCATTCTAAATGGCTGCTTTTGATATTCAATGATGCTTCTCTCTGCCCATCATTATTTTTCCTTCAGCTCTGCACTTATTCCAACACAGCTATTCCTGTGCCCCGGTGATTAAAAGACACTTTGCCCTGTTCTGCTTGACTGCCGTTTCCTGCCCAAGCTGAGCTCCTCCTTCATAGAAGGCTAAGCCAGCCTCCATTTAACATTAGGAGAGCCACACACTATAAAAGCTATTCTCTGAAGGTCACAGCATAACACGAGCTTTGATACAGACCTGTAAAGAGCTGTGTCCAGATATCTTTAGAAATGTAAACATTCCCTTGTCCTATTGTGGCGGGTCGGCCCCCAAGCTGCCTCCGCCCCCCAGGCCGGGGATAACTCCTCGAGAGGAGGAGCATTGCCTGGGCAGGCCCCTGGGGTATGGGCTTCTGGGTCCGCCCCTAAATTGTAGGGAAAGGTGTGCCCAGGGCTCTGACTCCGCCCTCTCCTCCAGAAAGTTCTTTTCAGTTATGTATACCATTGGTTGATTTGAATTGTACCCCTCCCTCCTGCGTTCGGATTGGTTTATGTATGCTTGCACCGCCCTCTCCCTCTTCCCTCATTGGTTATCCCTCCCCGTTTATAACCGGCTGCACAGGGCGGCCGGAGCCCTTCCCTTGTCCTGGCACCCCCGGGGTTGGACCCCTCGGGGTGTGAGGATGATGGCTGGCCCTCTCCCTGCTCTCTCTCCCGACCACCCTCATCCCTTTCCCCTGATACCGGAGAGCCTCGGGAGAGCAATAAACCTCCCACCACCCTTTGCCTCGCCTCGAGTCCTTTATTTTCGACTACTTCATCCTATCTCCAACAGAGAGTCCAGTCCCTGTGTCACAGAATCCTCTCACATCCACAGAAATTCCAGGTGGATGTCTGCTGGAGCACATCAGCCACAGCTTAACAGGTCCCAGAGCTCTGCAGGGGCTTTGGGACAGTGTGATGCCAGGGAATCCACAGAACAGTCCAGACTCATAAATGTGCCAAGGTGGCTTAAAATCTTGGTAGCAGCCCTCCTCTGTTGTGAGATATCTAAGCAGGACAGTGTTCTTCTTGTATAAATCTATAGTATAACTAATCTTTACCACTGAAGTATAGCCACATTTAATCAATCTTCTGAGATATGTAACACTACACATTCCAAAATTAAGGTTAATTTCAAATGTAAGCTGGAAGATTGAAATATACTTTTTTTTTTTTCCCAATTTGTTCAGTACTCTGCTTTCCCTTGGTTCAGCAATGCCCTGTTTTTGAGCCAAGGTCTCAAACCTTCAGACAGATNTTTCCCAATTTGTTCAGTACTCTGCTTTCCCTTGGTTCAGCAATGCCCTGTTTTTGAGCCAAGGTCTCAAACCTTCAGACAGATTGCCCAATTCCAAAATGAGTTCCTTGCTAACCCAAAGAGCAGATGGCCACACCACAGAGATATACGACGATGTTATGGCTTGCAGCACAAAGCTAAAGCAAAGCGCCAATCTCTGGAACCAGAAATTCTGGAACTTTGTATTCCTTCTCCTGACAGGGTAACTATTGATAACACTATTTGAAATGCATGTGACTGCAAATTTGCAAGCCAGTTTCCTAGCAATCATTAAGAATGTCAGAAAATTCAGCAAGTTTACTTGCACTGTAATTATTTCTTCCCCAAGTACTTGGGAGTACACAGTGGTAGGAGACTAACACTAAAACACAGGAACCAAAGTGGCCTTCAGGCAGCAGAGTACCTATCACTCCCCAGTTCTATTTAATGAACTTGCAGGAAAACAGGGCTTAATGAATAACAAGTAACATGGTACATCATCTGAACAGAAAGCAAGCTGGAGCTTTCTCTCTGTAATTCAGCAGCTGCCAGGAGCTGGTTCACAAAGCATGATAGACTGGATCTTTTCTGACATGATTAAAATTAAAAGTGAAATTGTTTTCCATTATTAATTATAGAAATGTCCCTCTTGTTTTCAGAGCTCTCAGAAATGGTGAAACAGCATCTGGTAGCATTGCAGACATATAAACCTCAGCAGACAATAGGATGCTTGGAAGAGTTTGCCTCAGACTGAACAAAATGTCAAGTTTACTTTCCATCTGACAGAGAAAACCCATTTTTATTGGAAGCCACTACAGAAATAGCACCAAAGACCTGCCAGCCTTAATGTGACACAGGCGTGTGCACACAGGCTCGCTCTCTATCATTACTTTTTAACTCTCATTTTGAAATAACTTGAAGATACGGCAGCAGTTACCACTTCTATCCAGCAGCAAAATCCTAGAGACCAGTGAAGCTACAGCAGGGGCAAATGAAGGAGGAACCAAGTCCTTACCCACATTCACAGATTTTAGTTGCCAACATGCAGATGTTATAAATGTCACAATGGAAGAGGAAACAACTTACAGGTTAAGAGAGAAAATTTTTGGTTAGTGACTTCATTAACGTGCACTTTTAAAGGCATCAGGTTTTGTTTCATATTTATAAATAAATAAATAATGCTCACCATTTCCTGGGTTAACAATTCCAGAAGAACAACAATATTATAGCACAGAGGCTTGTAAAATTACCTTACTACTATGTTTTCTATTGCTGCTTTCCCTTCTCTGTCCTTTCTTCACTCATTCTGCTGCAAAACACAACACATCCCTAAGGACACGGGACTCGTGACCCACTTCCCCAGAAAAGCCTCCCACCTCATCCCCAGGAACGACACAGACTCTCCATTTGTATCTCCAACAGACACATATTTCAAACACTAATGAAGCAAGACACAAGTCCAGGAATCCGCCCATTTAGTAGTCTGAAGAGCCTTCCCAGTTCAAATACACTGACCAATATTTTTCCTAATCTTCTAAAAGTGCAAATAGGACCCAACTGGGTCTTCCAGATTTCTATTCTGAGACTTCCGAAATTCCATCTCAACCATTCACTTTATTGAAACAAACAAACAAACACAAACCACCAGTTAAATTGTATTAACATGTTTCTGTATGGTAAGCAAATTATAAACCAGCAAAGTTTGTAGACAAGAGTTTCTATTGAATTTTCTTGAGTCTGAGCAAACTCTCCAAAAGTACTGTCATTGCTTCGCAGATTCCAGGAAGTTTCTGAATTCTATATACTAAAGATGTAATTCTATAACATGGTGAACACAATCCCATAATATGATAAATACATCAAAAATCTCAATCTTAGTTATCTTATTATAGAATTGCATTCACTGTATTATGGAATTACAAAACGGCATGAATGGACCATGGCAGAAGATTATGATGAAATCCTACTCTCTCTCACATCAACCTTTCAGTGAGTCAGCTGCAGAATATGTGATGAAAACCCTAAAACCCAGAGGCAACGTTTCGAAAGCTCAAAAAATTCAGAAACAGCAGATGAAAAAGCAAAGCACTACCTGTCAGCAGCATGGGAGCCCTGCAGACCTGCAGAGTCTGCACACTTCCAGGTCAAGTTCAGACGTTCTTGGCCAGGTTCAAAATGTTCAGAAGTTCATAGGCATGGGCACTCCAGGACAAATGCTTCCACAGACTGTCAATGTTGACTCACCTACTAGCAATCCTTACCTATCTCTCATCAGGAAAATGTTTCCTTTGCTTATTTACGGGCTGCTTTCTTACCTGTCTTGTAGATGATACATCTTTTTCTTATCTATGGACTTCTCCAGAGTGGGGGACTTTCTTTTTTCATCCCATGTGCAGATCCTCAAGATTAGGGATTTCATTCAGCCTTGTACCATGTGTTTTGGTGTAGTAGTATATATTCCAGGCTGTTTAGCCAGCATCATACCCAGAGGGAAACAGAGAAGGAAAAAGGCAGGAAGAAAAAAAAAAAAGAAAAAAAAAGAAAAAAAGGAAGGTTTCTTGCTCTAAAAAGTAGCAACTTGCTCACTCTAATGTAAGTATTTTTAAAGTATTCCTGTGACATACAGAAAGTCACCTGACAAACTAAATTGTACTTGCGTTTTGCTATCTTTATTAGCTCATTTCAGACTGTTACGCTGCTTAGAATTACTCTGACTTGGAAAAAAAAGCCAAAAAACCAAAAAGCAAACAAACAAAAGCTAATGCTGGTAGTGATGCTGGTACTAACAGAGCAAGTTGCAGACACTGAAATGAATTATAGTCAAACTAAAGCAAACTTGGAAAATGTACTGGGATGCACTCAGCATCTGGCTACTTTTCAAATTACAATCCACCATTTTTATAGGCTTGTGGTAGAGCAATTAGTTTTGTGAACAAAAAGTTCCCTGTGTAAGGACCGAATGGAGAGAAGTGAGTGGGCAATGAAACACCTCCACCCTCAGAACACATCCCTGCAGCAGCAGCCAGGTGAGTGCCAGCGCCCCTTCCTCTGCCCCCAGCTGTCACACGTGGGACAGGAGAAGGCTGTGCCCGTCTGTACTGCACCCATCATGCTGTTTCTCTTTATGTTTCCACAGCTACGAGACAGGTGATTTAACACAAATAATGACCTTCAATTACATTCTTTAGGCGCTTTTCAGAATTTTACCCAGGTGTCCACACAAACTATTAGTATTCTTAAAACTGTCTTTCTCTCTAGAAATATGCCACAGGCTCCTCAGCTATATCTCCAAACTAACTCCTATTATAAAACTCCAAAATAAACACACAGAGAGTGAAAAAAAAAATCTCATTTTGTACTAATATCTTAGTAATAAAAGTAAATACTACTGTTAATTTACAATAATAAATATGAGATACATAAATTCACATTATTACCAACCATAGTAAGTTAATATAAAAAAGGACCCCATCCAGTATCTTCCTCCCTCATACTTCTTATACCTCTCAATCTTCCAGATAAAGCCATTTATCCTGTGCTGCTGAGCCCCAAACTAAAACTGAGGAAGCATATTTGAAAGACAAACCAGTTTTCAGTGGCATATCAAAAGCAGCTGAAAATACACCGCAGGTCATCAAAAACGACAATTCTTCAGGAAATTATTAGTGGCTATTTTCAGAATCAAAATAATGTGCTCAGAGCTGCACAGAACAAAAGACATATACAGTCTCTGCTACATGAAGTTTATTGTAAGACACTTGAAAGACAAAATAAGGATCCAATTCTATTCTCATTTGCCTTTATTTTAAATAAAACAAAATTCCAGTGCTTCCAGTCACCTCACTGAAATTTCTGGCTGATGATGCTCAAATCAAACCCACTTTGCCTCCTTCTGGTTTTATACTTTAATTTATACTCAATTTCTTTAATACAAACTAATTTGTTGAGATTATTAAGAACTTATAAAACCCAAAGAATGAAAATCACCTCAGCATTAAGTCCCACCTTCAACACCAGCTTCCAGCAGATTCCAGAAGGACGAGAAAGTAAGGCAGCCTTGCTACTATTGCCAATAAGCAAATAACACTCATTAAACCACATAATTTCCCAGGTCCTCATCAAATTCCAGCTTTATCAATGAATGCTTTCCTCAAACTGTTTAAAGCCCAAATCCTCCTTTTCAATCCACAGCTTCAGCAAGCCCTTCTCCTTGCTGCAAAGTGCAAACTTGCCTTGAGGTGTCAACCAATAACCAAGTTTTATCACTGAAACAGCTGGATTTCAGTGTTAGCAGGTGGAAAAAATCCCTGAGCTATTGTTGAAGTCAATAAAGTGGATTGTGGGACCTTTGAGGGAGGAAGAGAGTTATACAATTGCATGAGAGCTAACAGGACTTGAATTGTCATTATTTCTGAAGGCACTCCTCACCACAGTCAATTTCAGAGATAATGGACACAGCCTGTACTTCACCGAGAGGACTAACAAAGACAGGCTCTTCTCACGAAAACCAAAGATCCTTTGGAATATTTATTTATAGTATCACTTGAGATTACAGTAAAAGCTGGCTCAGAACATAATCACAGAATGGTTAATGTTGGAAGGGACCACTGGAAGTCTCTGGTCCAACCTCCCCGCTCAAGCAGGTTCCCCTAGAGCATGTTACTTGGGGCTGTGACCAGATGGTTCTTGAGTGTCTCCAGTGATGGAGACTCCACACCCTCTCTGGACAATCTGTTCCAGTGCATGCTCATCACACAGCAAAGTTCTTCTCATATTCAGGTGGAACTTCCTGCACATCAATTCCTGCCTGTTGCCTTTTGGCCTGTGCCTGATTCCCATTCTATTAGACAACCAAAACAGCTATTAGGTTGAAAAAAGCCTCTGTCTGAAAAAAGCTGTTGCACTGGCAGAACTGCTGACAGCCCCGAGACACCTTTTCCCTGTCAGTAAATTAGCTGTTTTCACACAGCAGTAACACTCACCTGAGCTATGAGAATTTCACCATTTCTGTCATCACCCCACGGACAGCATTCTCTCTCTTTACTGTGTAAACCCACTATGCTTTTCATGCCCTAACTCATTTTTCATGAAAGCTGCCTGCTGGACTGCAAAGGCCATGTGCCCCAAAGCACGGGTCAGGTTTGCCCACTCCCTCTCCTGTCTGCAGCCCCTGTTTGCTGCCTTGGGAGGTTTCCCCACCTGCACAACCTGAAATTGTGCCAGTTAAAGCTCTCTCCTCTTGCCCACTTCCCATATTCCTTTGTTCCACATTTCAATTCAGTCCAAGACATGCTGCTTAATTTATACCAAAACTGGGGGAAAGTCACTAAACATTTATAGGCAACCACCCTAGAATTCACATTCCTTACACATCTCCTTAACTGGATGTGTCAGCAGCTCCTTAGAAACGAAAATCATTAGAATATTCTTCCTATTGGGATCACACAGATTTCAATCAGGATTCAAAATTTAATCCTTTAAAATAACTTTGCAGAATTCTATTAAACCCTTTCACAGAGGTAAGAAGCACTCTCCACTGGAAGACACTGACTTCAGATATATTTTCCCCTCATTTGCTCTAAGTAGGTATCATGGCTGCGTATGTCTTATAGCTACAACAGAAATTCCTCCTTAGCACAGGAGAGTCTGCCACCTTCCCTATCCCTGCTTCTTGCACCAGAATAACCCCTTGGATACTCATGGTTGTTTTGCTGGTGCAAGAAACCACCATGAGCAAGACAAATAAAACAGAGCCTTAAATAAGGTATATAACAAAGCTGTTATCCTGTAAAGATGTCAAGCATTTCTCAGATTTTGGAGGAATCATTTATACAAATATTTAAGCCCTCAAAACCAAAACATTTACCAATCATTTAGACATAATCATCTTGTCACTTATACAGAGCTCAACAAACATGTCATTGGGGAGACCCCACAGTGTAATTAACATTGGGTTGAATGACAACTGAAGAAAAACATTATAAGCAGTCTCATTCAAACCTGAAAGGCAGTATCTACCATGTCAACACTCCCTTCACCAGGAAGATTGATTTTCCCCATTATTATTCTTAATTGTACACATGTAGCTTTCAGTTTAATTTCACTGACTATTTTAATGATAGCTTGATTTGAAGGTTTTCTGTTTAGCAATGCAATCCAGAGTTTTATTCTCAGGAAAGCAAGAGATCAAGCCCCATTGCCTGATGGCACAGCTAAGAGAGCTGATGGTCAGAATGGACAGGAAAGAAAGAAAAACTTATTGTAATTTTTATTAACTTTCAATTTTGTAGGTAAAATTTTCAGAATAGTAACCAAGAGTAAACAAACCAAACAAAACAGTAAATGCTGGTCCTACTCCAATAGTCATTATATTTTTCTAAATGTACTGTCCAGTCTTCTGAAGGAACTGTGGCCCCCAAAGGTCTTACTTTCCTGACAGTGTTGTTAAATTTCATAGAGCGAAACAAATTGCAGTCATGTTTACCTATGTTATAATATATTTTCTCTACACTGACTGCAGAGATGCAAGTAGAGCTATCTGTCGATGTATCATTTTAAAATATAGACACAACTGCTCTCTAAGCAGCACAGCTCTAAGCTCTGAGATGCAGCAAGGTCTCACCAGCACATCTGAATTCTGCATAAAGTACTATTAGTGTCTGATTAAATATTAATTACAAGAATGTAGTTGTACAGCATTTAACTGGGGAAAGGCCATCAGCAAATCACAATTTTTCTGCCAAAAAATACCTAGCACAGCACAATGTTACTTTCTGCCCTATTTAATGTGGATCACAAGGAGGCAGTAAGTGGTCTGAAAGCATCAGTCCCACCCAGTGGCAAAGGCTATGGTCCATGGTGCTCCCCAATTTAACCAGGCAGAATCCTGCCTAAAAAGCATGCCTGGGAGATGTGAGTATTATTTATTTCAACAAGAGCAAGAGGAAAATGTTCAGTTCCACAGAGAAGTTAAGCCTGTACAAGGGAAGCCGACAGCACAGATGTTCCTGACCTCCCCTGTGCTTCCCTTCCCCTCCTGGCTGCCGGAGGGTTTGGGCACCTGCCCTCACACCCAGGGTCCCTGCCAACCGCACAGGGACCACAGCCATCCTTCTTCAGGAGGAAAGGATCCCTCCAGCTATCCACACACCTTTCTTGCAGTCATCCTAATCAGCAGATCAAACTGAAGACCCTTCCCACAGCTCCTGTCGTGCACAGCTGCTTCATGCCCTGTGTCACGGATGTGCACCAGATCTGCCTGGCAGTGCTGATGGCAGCACTGCAGCTGCAACACCACTTTTGCCCTAACAAACATATGTCATGCGATGGATGTATCACAAATACTCGAATTCTACCCACTGAGGGGAGCAGAACCAGGGCCACCATTGAAAAATTGCGGCTGTTCCTATTTTGCTAACTTACAGCTACGAGATACGGGCTGAGGGAAAGCTCTAGCACTACATTAGGTCAGGGCTGAGCAAATACTTTTCAACTATTATTTGCAAAATAAAAATTGTCTGGGTCATATTTAAATTATTTAACTGTCTGAATCCACTCCAGTGAAAAAGCACTGCTGACGAGAGGAAGGGCTTAAATTTTGTATTATTAAAACACAGATTCAATAATGGCTGCAGAACTGGTAATCTCCATCTGGGCACTGAAAAACCAGGAGAACCTACACCTATCATTGAACTGAAGGCATCACAGGTCCAGGTCCTTCTCTTGTGTTGAAGGACCCAAATCTCCCATCCCCAGAGACTGCTCTAGTACTCAGAAGTAGTTTGTCTCAGATTCAACAGAACAGTGTAAAATAATGATCTCTGGGCATTTTAGTTCAAGTCTCTGAATGTGCCTTAGAAAAAGCATCTCACTTCTCGAATGCACCCTTTAGCTACCAGGCAGCTAATCCATTCACACCTCCTTGGTGCTTCCATGCCTCATGGAAGCACTCTAAGTAATTTATTAAGTGACACTTAGCAGGGTATAGTTGAAGTGTCCCATTTCCTCACGCCAAAAAACCTTTTTACATTTTTTATCACACACTTCCCTCCTCAAGGCGCCCTCTCAGTTTTCACATGTTTCAACAGAGCACTGAAATATTTTATAGCACTCATGAGAGCACTGGATGGCAGAGACACATGATCCCTGCCCAAGGAACTCACAGCCTGGAGAAGCAGGCAGGGACAAGGCTCCAGGACAGCAGGAGCAGTCGGTGTCAGAATTTCTGAGCTCTGGGATGTGCCCTTCCCAGGCTTTTGCACTTGGTGCTGAATCCTCTCCTGTCTGCCTTCTAGAGCACTTGTCTTTCAGAACAAAACATCTTCACAGTCCTGAGCTGCATCTGCAGAAATTGCTCTGCTGATCTTTTTTTTTCCCATTTTTTAATTTCCTTCAGCATTTTTTTCTGCTTCTGACTTTTCCCTTCTTTTCAATTCTATTGTTAGATCGGTTTGATATGATTACCACTTTTGATTAATGAATGAAGGACAAACTCAATTACACTGTTCTTTCCCATTACACAGCTCACCTGAAATGCTTGAGTTAAGAAGTCATAAAAATGAGGTTTATGTGAGCTATTTTTCAAAGAAACTACACAATCTAAAAGGACCAGCAACTCAGAAGGTATCTTTACATTGGCTGGAGAAGTTGGGCGTCCTCAGGCAGGATGCACCAGCTCCCTACAACCCCAAACAACTTCTGTCTGCTTCCCCAGGTACTTTCTCTCCAGAGATCTGTATCACACACTCAGTATTTTTGTGTCATCAGAGCAGTTGCTAATGGAGAGCTGGTAGCCTCCAAGGGGACTGGAAACAAGGCATGCAGCCTGGTGGAGAACCATCACACCAAGCGCTCCCAAGGGCTCTGTGGGAACTGCTCCTCCCACCTGGGGTCTGCAAGAAACTGTGCTGCGAATTGCACCACATACACAGGTATGAAACAACACCCCGGGACAGAATTTGAGAATGTTTTTTCAGTCCCCTCATTCTTTGCTTGCAGCTGCCGTAAATACATGTGAAATTGTTCCATGTCATCCAACTCCCTCAGTTTCTACACTGGGTTTTAGAGTAAGGGAACCATGCTGAGTTTGTTAATTTTAGTCATTTGTTAATGTTAGTTACCTCTGCATTACATAGGTTATGCTGAATGCTGAGGGAGAATGAACAAGAAAGATTTCTTCTTAAAAGCTGTCAGAGCAGGATTAGCCTGCTAGAAGATGAATGCCAAGGAATCTCTCACTGGGCAGCCTGGATTCAGGCAGTCTGGAAATGCAGACACCCTGGGAGACCACAGGCTTTTAATTGCAGATACACTGGATCCTAGCTTACACTTGTAATTATTTGTTACTGCTCATCTCCATAGAAATGCAAGGATTTACATCTTTTTAAGCAACTGCTTTAGAATTTTCAAACGTATCTTACAAGTCAATTAAAAGCATTCAGCCTGTGTTATCTAAGCTGCTAGAACACAGAAGCAAACAAACCAGTATGATTTCCCCTTCTCTTATCAGTGCATTTTTATTTTCTGCATACTTCAATTTTTAGCAATACACTTTTTTTAACTGATAAATGGAGATCTGCAAGAACTATTTGAACACTACATCTAAGACTACTGTGCCATTTCTCAGGAGCCACAGGGAAGAGTTTAAATTTTCTTCTGCAGTGTTGCCCTCCTTTCCTATGTTTTTCAACTTTCTACTGTGGTTCTTGAAAACAATACTGACCAAGAAAGCCCAACAATTAATTCCAGAAGTAGTGATGGCAACAGAAAGTTGCTCTAATAGATTTAAAATAGGCTAGTGCTCCAATGTCCCTGCCTCACACAGTCAACAGTCATAAATCCTAACTCATTCTTTGAAATCAGAAGCAGGTTGCTGATGCAGACAGATCCAGTTTCACCTGGGAGGTAATGAGGTGAAGTCATTGCATGGGAGAGAAAAAAAAAAATATCCAGTTGACTATGCAACATTTAACTCAATGGTTCCCTAGTGGGAAGCATCAACAGCAGGGGTGCAGCTGACAAGTGAAATGCTGCTTTGTGTAACTCTTTACTATCCATTTGTGTGCTATAGGAACAGCAAATTGTCAAAAGGCCACAGAGGAACAGAGCTCCATCAAAGCAATCTGCAGAGGTACACTTTGTGGTTACTAGGCAAGAATTCAGCAAGCTCATGGGCTGGCACAAAGCTTTGTCCCTTGAATTTTGTTAGAAATTAGTTTTCTGAAAAATGCCTGCCCAGGCTGTGCAGTGCTTTATAGTATTGACAGAATAAAAAGTCCCTGCTTATAGACCTTAGACTATATAAAGGGTGCCTGACAATAGGATTTAACATCTCTCCTGCTTCTCTGAATGCCATTGTTATGATTAAAAAAAAAAAATCTCTATAGTCAGTACAATGAAGGAAGTCTGGTTTCTTAACAGATGTACCTCATCTTTCACTGTGTGCTCTACTTCAATCATCTCATGTGACTGCGACTCTGACAACATCTCCTGCCTGCAACACATTAAGTCACCCCACGTCTTTCACCTCCTGGAGAGCTTTCCCTCTCCTCCACTCCTTTCTCTCCATAAAACACGCAGGACCAGAACATATTTGTGTCACTGTCATATAGACAAATGGCTCAAAATTTTCTGTGTGAGATGACCTGACAGTCACACAACATGGTTGGTGAATACATCTTTTCCAAGGAATTCAGGCTAAAATTACAGTAGAAATACATCCAACAGTAACAGAGTCTCCCCCCCACTCCTGTCATTCACCCACTGAGCTATGAGGCTGCCCCAGCTTAACCTGGATGGCTGGCCTCCAAAACACTTCCAAGTGGACTTCCAGTTTAATAAAATTGTGATCTTGGACTGTGCTGACAAGTTTGACAAGGTCTGATTCTCTTTATCCCATGGCTGCACTGAACACCATTAGAGAGGGCTCTATTTCAGCACTTTTTTACTGTTAAATTTGTAGATTTCTACAATCACAACTTCAACTGTGTGACCTGCATACAGAAGTTTCCAGTATTTTTGACATTTTATTAGTTAAAAGAAATCATCAGAAAAACACCCCATTCTTTTTCTTAGAATTATCTCTACCATAGCTTCCACATTTTCTACAAGCACTTTCATGGCTGAAGATTGGTTCATCTCCCTACAGCTAATCAAGAGTACGTCTCCTGTGTCCAGTACCACTTTTTGAGTGAAGTACAACAGATAAAAGTTATTACATTAGCACTGTAATAGCTCCTGCAAGTACCCAACAGCAGAAAGAAGATGGACACCTACTGATTGATGGTATCTTGAAAAGACAAAAAATTGCCCAAAACTTTGTGCTTTCTGAGCAAGGGGATTATAATATAATTTCCAACAACTTCAATGCAGCAACAAAGCGAGGATCATTATATAACCCTAATTGTTTAATGATCATTAATTTGATTATCAGCAGCAGAAACCAGCTTCCTGAGCAAAATTTATTCTATGGCCTCACCATCAGATACTCTCTCCTTCCCTCCTAAAAAAAGAGCATTAATAATTGCCATAATTGTTTCTTCACAAACTGTTACGTATAAGGGAGGTCACTTGTCTGCAGTCTAAAAGAATCTGTTCTAAAAGCCAAGTATCCAAAGATAACACAAAGCAGCCTAATCAGGTAAGTACCACTGACCTACTCCCAGCCAAAAAACACAGTAGCATTTAATCCATCATCTGCCACCTTTGCAGCCTTGACAGCAAGCTGAGCAGCTTTGACCTGCATCATATCAATTTGGGAGTCACTGGAAATTTCCTCACAGCTGCATTTCCTGACTGCTGCACCTTGTTGAGACAGACATTGTTAATCAGACTGTCCTCAATTTTACCAAGGCAGCAGATGCAAATGTACAGATATAATATTAGAATGGACTACAGAGAAATGCTTATAAAGAAAAAAAATGTACTTTCTTGTCTTGTTTTCCTGATGGATTCAATTCAAGACACTCTGATTTGCTATGTTCAAAAGCAAGCACACAGCAAAAAACCAAAATTCTTTCTCCCACATATGAGGAACATTGTTTTGCTGTTCCCTAAACACTGCAACAATGCTGTCAAAAGATTTCTAGGAGAAATAAAAGTCAGAGTCTAGGACACAGCAACATCTATTTTCTTTTTCCTCTTAGCAAGTCTCCAGAGTTTTAACAATTATTAGATGCCTTCACTTAGGAAGAGTTTCAATGTCAGGACAGAAACATATGAATAGCAAGAAAACACAGGAATTGAAGTGTCAATTCACTATGGTAATATTATAATTTTAAAAAATAAAATAAAATTCAAGGTTGACTAAACCACTATTGCGTTTCGTCATTATCCTTACTGACAGATAAAAACGTCTTTGATTTGTGTGCTGCTACTCCTTCCAGCGAAGATATGAGTGCGCATTTGCATTTGCTTAGCCTTCTGTTTGAACTTAAGATTTGCTGTCTGGTGCATTGGGAAATTCTAATAACACTCTAATAAGATTTTTAATTAGCAGATATGTATTTACACTTTCAGCTAAATTAAGGAGTTGGTTTTTTTTTTGTCTGGGAATTACATGATTTTTCATTTAATTTCTCAGTGGATGTGGATGGAAAGCACGCAATGCTGATACTTCTCTAGAAGTGACTATCCTTAAGAGGATATAAATTTTATGTACCTTCTTCATTTTTTGTTGTTCAGTTCAAAAATGCACTTATCTAGAATAAAGTGCTCACATTAGGATCATTGTATTGATTTCATAAATAAGAAGGCATGCTTTCTTTAACTCTCTACCAATATAAATAGCTATAATTCCAAATATACACTGTATTTATCATTCATAAGCATGGTTTTAAATCATTAAATGGAAATTTGATATATTTTCATAATATTTTTCACATAATACTCTGGAATGATTAAAAGTTTCAATGAATCTTCCATTATTTAAACTCCCACATATAAACAGCTAAACATTTTGCCAAGAGAAATAATGGTGCAAACAATGAAAACCAAATGACAAATGCCTAATAGCTGGATATTGTAAGGTAAATAAGAGTACAGAATATATGAGACAAATATGTTCCAAGAAAACCAACAGAGATGGCTTGAATTTGGAATATTACATTGTGGAGAAAACCAAGAATAAAACATATCTACAAAGTCAATTTCTAAAACAAACCTGTACATTTTTCAGGTTGACTTCTAACTAGTATGCATGAAATAAAAGAACAAAACAAAAATTGTGCAATAACGAATTTAAGTCAAATACAGTCAAAGTTATTGGTAAAACTCCTCTTATTACAGCATTTGAAGCAAGCTTTAAACCAATATCAACATGAAGACACTACAGACTTCTGCACAAATACAGTTCAGAGCATTCTGTTTTCTTTTTGCCTTATTACATAAATGGTTGCACAACATCTCTGCTGTTTGGTGTTTATTCTTTTCCCATTTCATCACTCCTTTAGACTGCTAGACTAAGGTTACTCAACTAGTGGTATTTTCCCTCTTTTATTTTTCTTTTTTCCTTCCCTCACAAGATTAATTGCATATTTATAGATACCACAAATCTTTCCCAGACCATATGGGAATAATTTCAATCTGCCCCAGGATCATTTCTGTCATTATTGGCTACTCATTCCCATTAGAAGCTGTTATCCATCCTGTTAATCACCATAAAAGTGAAACCTAGAATTATCTATTCAATGCTTCACAGTTATGCTGGGGTTTGTCCTCTGCCTTTTGAGCAATTTGTGGCAGCAACAAGATCACCACCTCAGAAAGTTTTCAGAGAAACTCTGCTCATTCAGATGATGCAAAGCAAGTCATCTCACTCAGACATATTACACATAATTCTACCAACTGTATTATTAGACTGCCAGGAGTAGCATTATGTCTGTAAACCAGTGATCCTTGAGTGTGGAAACGTGGCCATGAAAAGATGACAGATCACTGGTCTCCCTGCCCCCACTTCTAGAGTAAAAAATTCATTTTCTCATACTAAGAATCTTTCCTTGTGCTTTACTTGCAGAAGGCATGAATGAGTCTGTCTCGAACATAACAGATACCTGACACACTGTGTTTCCAAGGACTACAGCGTAAACTGTGGCCAGTCTGCTCCCAGTTCTGACCAGCACCGACCCATGGCAAGGAGCAAACACTCACCCTGTGTTTTCAGCCCCAGCCCTGCCTTGCACCATGGCTCCCAGGAAACTTTCTTGGTCACAGTTCCTTCCTGTGGGGGACATCAATCTGAAAGGTTGCTCCTGGGAAAGCTGGGGAGAGCAAACTGCAGCCTCATTCCCCTCTTCTGGTTCCCTCTGTTTTCTCCAACACAGCTCACCGAGATGAACGCCATGCCAGCAGGTGAGGACCATTCCTGATGACTATCCTGTGACACTCCTGGGGACATGCCAGCCTTGCTCTCCACTGCAGACTCCCTGGACCATCCTTTCACAGCCATGCCATTAGCTGCATTTCTGAATGCCCTGCACTGGCTCCTCTTCCTACCATTTTCTCAAGCTATGTACCATAAATATTACACATCTACTTGCTCTGAATTCCCTAACTGATTGCTCCATTACAAATCACATCCAGTGCTACCCGGTTGCCATTTCCAACTAAATTACCTGGCCTTCTTCCAATTTATTTTTTCACATAGCAATAGACTTACTAGGATGGCTTGTCCGATCACATCTTCTACATCCACCCCACAGTCCTGAAATTCATATTTCTGTGATCCTTATAGGACTGCTCTATCTGACACCAGAAGCAAGAAGAGAAATTTAGGATGGCCCAGCAAACATTGAGACAAGCATGAGTATCACAAGATAGTGTCTATAACTGTACAAGTCCAAGGCAGTTGCCTCCTCTTCATTCAGGACACAGTCTAGATGCGGATTTGGGACAAATCTCAGGGCTGACAGTGCCTGCTCTCTGAGTAACCTTTCTTTCATTTGCTGCTAGAGTTGTGCAGTACACTGAAAATGAGGCAAAGCACTCGAGGACTCGCAGGATGATTCCATGATTTGGATAACTAAGAACAGCATGCTCCTATTCCAGCCCATGCTGCAAAGGGCACTGCAGTCGATCTGGCAGACTTGAGCTCACCCTGCCAGTGAGCTGATCCAAGACTCTGCACATCCAGAGCACAAAGCCCATATGCCCTGTGCAGGCATCAGGCTCTTGGCTGCATGTAAGGTGTCTGAAGTCAGTAGAGTGAAGTATTGACTAAGAACGGGACTTTTTCCACTGAGGTCTGTTTGGCTGACCCCTATCGTAATCAGGGATAGGTCATGCCCTGTCTCAACAGCTGCTGCAAGGAAGGTGTGCTGCTTCGAGCACTTCTCCTAAGTCCTCCTGTCAGCCATCCTCTCAAGATGTGGAAAATAAGAGTTTTCCAAGAGGCAGAGATGTGCTAAAGCCTGGGCACAAAGGATTTTGGTTGGACCCAGCAGCAGAGATCAGAAGAAAGAAACAAGTGCCCAGCAGATGCCATTGGAATCGCACATTTTTGCTGCTGTGAGGGAAGCCAGCTGAAGCAGACTGATAATCACACGTGGTATGATCAGCCAGACAGGAACATGAACAAGAAAAGATGGCAGATAAACAAAGCCGGTGACTAAACAATGGAAAATAATTTCAGGGAGAGTTGTCTTAACAGTGCCTCTGAACTTCTGTGTAAATAGCCCTTCAAAGGTTGCCTCACGAGAAATCTGAAATAAATGAGAGTGAAGAGTGCTCAGCAGCCTGCAGCTTTTCACAGGTTAGGAGCCTTCTGCACTCGAGCACCATGGCCATGGGTTCAGCAGTGCTCGGTCACCCTCGTAGGGCACAGCACACCCCGATCCCGACACCGCTCGGCCCCGGCAGCAGCACCGAGCTCTGCTGGCTTCACTGCACACCCCTGTCCCCAAGCACTCTGCACACACCACCCACAGCTCGTGTGGAGGTCACCCCTGTCCCTGGCTGCCGCCTCTGCCACCGGATAATAACAGCTGCAGTTCTTCCTATATATTTATATGCAACAATACTGCTCCACATATTTCTGCCTGGCCTAGCAAACACAAGGTGCGTTGCACACTTGGTTTTACTTACGTAATGCTATATCTAAACTACTATTCCCAACGGTGTTTTATAGTTGAATTAACCTGTAAATATTCTAGGATGCAGACTGTGCTGGTTTATTTTTAAACAGGCAACTACTGCATTTCATTCTAGCGAGCCTTTCCCTTCATTCTCATTAAAGGGAAAAGCTGTTTTCACAGAGGTTGATAGAAACTGAGTAAAGGATGCTATATATATCTTATGAATCCTGTGTGATTCCCAGCTTTCACAAGCCTTCAGTTAACAAAGAACAGGAAACACCCAGCCAACATTTCAAACCATTTAGCAAAAAAAAAGCCCCAAAACCCAGAAACAAGTGTTGGGTGTTAATATGTTCTTAATGACTCCAAAAATAACCTTTGAATAAAACTCTGAACTGTCTGATGATCTGATAGCATGCATCAAGGTGACAAGAAGCAAGTGTCCTCAGACACAAGTCATCGTTTCCCTCCCCCTCCTTATGATCTCTGACCCTGCTCTGCAAGGATCATACACTGCAGTTTTTCTTTTATCAAAAAAAAACCCTTGAGAAGGTTACAATAGGTGAAGTGATAATGCTGTAGACATAGCCTACTTCTCTTTTTGTGTGGCAGTTCTCTGAAATACTCATAAAATATTCATGTTTCAAGCTTCTCTGTGGCACTGACTATTGTGCTAGTTAGCTTGACAGAAGCACTGCAATAACAAATTTAAAGGGACACCATCAATTGGTTTGACTCGAATTCAGCACGTGTTTTGAGGTGTTGGATGTTAAACAAGTCTAATAACTACAAAAATGTATGTTGCAACAAATAACAAATTTTAATTCAGAATAAACTGAATTCCTTTCAATTATCATCCATAAAGTTGTGAAGCCCCTTCCAAAACATTACAATGCCAAAACAAGTACAGAGTAGAAAGAACCGTGCAGATTCTGTTACATAATCAAAATGATGTAATTTTTTAGAATTACTTTAAATGTTTTGCTATTTTTGCACAAAGATCTTTCTTTGCTCCACTGTTGCTATCTTCTGAAGATACTGGTCTAAAGAAAAAATAATACTGCAGGGAAGTTCAATTATATTATCTAGTGAAGCATCCTGCCAACCTCCGCCATTTTTCTAGTAGTTTTTTGGATTAGAGCAGCTGCACAGGACACAGAGCAACATAGGTTTAGGTCCCTCTTGTCTGATGCACTCTGTCTGGTTCAACTCTCACCATGTAAGTCCCAAGAAAAAGCATTAATCACCAGACTCTGGACTCTGCACATGTGACAGGAGATGAAGGGCAGGAGGAGGTGAGAGTGCTCCTCAACCATGTAGCGGAAGTATTATTAAACAGAATTAAAGATTCATTGTACAAGACCCAGAAATTACATATGCAGCAGGAAGAGGGCAAGTCTCCTCCAGATCTAATGAGGTCTCTGACCATCTGGCTAGAGAACAGAGCTTTCCACAACCCTTTTCTCCCATCTGATTCATCTTGAGTCCTTGGCTATACAAGTGAACAAAAAGAAAGGTTAGTGTCCCACCTAAGAACAGCATTAGCTAGGTGGCATGTTACTCCTCTGATCTACTGGCTTTATATTAACTCAGAAAGAATAATACTGGAGTCTCCTTCTTGTCTGAGACCTTTAATTACTGAGCATGAGGATACTCACTGGAGCTCTTCCTCCAGCTGTGTTTTAAATTAAGGGTGAGGCATCATGAATTTCCATGAGAAAATATTAAAAAGGCTGCCCATAATGCAGGGGGGGCCCAGCAGCATGGAAAGAAACCTCTTTGCTGCCTTCAATGACTTGCCAGAAGTCATACAATAGGTCAGAGTAGGGAACTGAATCTAAATCTGCCTCCTCACCCAGTGCCCTTTCTGCTGCATCTTCTGACCTCCCAACTTCCAGTGCTGAAGAAGATCTCAGCCACCCAAAATTCTCCAGCTTTGAGTTTGCCTGGCAGGCCCTTGAAGCCCTTCAGCACATTTCCTCTTGGACAAACCCAAGAAGACACACACACAAACAATTCCTCCCCTGCTGCTTTTATTTCTAGGTGCCATTCCCCTACTTTGAAGAAAAGGGCAAAGGAGAGAAAAAGCCAAGTGGAAGAAGATTCAAAGAGACAACATGCCCAGCCTCTGGGGAGGTTTTTCAGAGTGTATGTCTGTGGTCACATGATCAAAGCAAAACCATTTCTGCTGTTACCACTCTCATCTAGGTCCTTCGAAGAGAAGAAATAGCCTCTCACAAAAGGTAAATATTTACACTTGTAGTTTATACAGCACTGGGTAATGATCATAATCCAGTTTCTTTGGCTTTTGCTATACCTGCTGACATGCTACCCACAGCTGCTGGTAGGGAGAAAGACTTCTTATTGTCAGACATCAGCTATTTCAGCCTCTTAAAGACTTTTCTATATCTTTCTCACAGTTAACTGGCAAAGAATTTCTCTTTAACAGTTTCCCAAGCTCTTGTCCATGGAACTTGGCAGTCCAAGGAAGAACATCAGCTAACATCACCAGAATAATCTATATTTTATCGCCATCATCTCGTTCCACTTCCCCTCTCCCCTAAGAAGATAAATTAAAATATCACTTGAAGATTTTCCCTCTCTTTTGTTACCCCTTCTCTATTGCTTACTTAAAACTCTGTGCTTCAGAACATTTCCAGTGTACAGCAGATAACACACCAATAGAGAGTAGGACAGTCTTAATGCCAGCAAATTTGGAGTGACTCATCTCCATGAAAGCAAGCCATGTGAGTCACAGCCATGGTGACTCAGAAGCCCGAGAAGAAGGCACCTTTCTGGGAGGAAGAATTGAAATCGTCCTACTTTTCCAAATATATAACTTAGAGAGGAGCTTCCCATAGGGGCAGACTCAATCAGGGGGAGGGGAGGAGCAAGGAGTGACATGGAATTACATCATCGAAAAGTAAAGGGACAACACGTATATAAATGAAAGAAAAGAGGCCCACCATGGGCTACATGGTGACTTATCATATCTTCACTATTAGATCTTCCATTTAATACATAGCATCCTTCTTTTCTTGTTATGAAAAATTAAATGGAGGTAGGTTTTCTGTTCAAGTGCCTGGTTCCCTGACTCCATTGGTCCTTCAGTAATGATTTCATGAGTGACCATGGGGAAAATAAACTTCTAAGATCTGCAGCTCATTAAAGCTGTCAGCAGAAGTGGACAAACACTGAGTAACAAATTTCAGTATTTTTAGATGTAAACATGATTAGGCATTTATTCATTGTGCTTCACATGACAGCAGTAAAAATATCAGACAGGATAATCTGAAACAAACTGCATGAATTTATAAGTCTGCTTATCATAGTTTATATATAAACTAGAAATTATATGTCTGCTTATCAGAAACTGTGCAAAGATCTAACGTCACAACCCAAATGTGATGGCAGAAGTCATCCTAATTCCCATCTATGGACCACATGTGGTCCACACTATGTGAATCACAACATGTGACAGTTTCCATTTCTAAACAATGTGAAGATGGTCTCATTCATTTTTTTACTGTGCCCACAGGGTCTGCACTGCTGCTGATTAAACTGCCCTTTGAGTGCTTCCAGTGTTAGAATCACTTTAGTCTTCAAGATTCAGCCCTTGCTGCCAGATTTGGCACTAGAAATCTGATTTTTCTTCCTTCAAATTGACCATCTTACCCGTGGCTGTTCTGGCAATGTCCTTTAAGCACACTGTCGCATGGACTAGACTAATCAATGGCTGTCCCTAAATACCTTCTCTTCAACCTGCTTCCCATTCCCTTAAATTTCTTTTAGTGCTTCAATTCCCCATGTTTGACTTAAAGTTGTGAAGTAATGCAGCTCCACTTAAAACCTCGGCAGAAAGGTTAAAGGTAATACATTTTACTTGGGAAGATCAGGAATTTCTAAATGAACTCTTGAGGGCTCTTCCAGTCTGAATCACAGTCTATCAGGCTAATAGTCACAGTGTTTCAAATAAAAAGCAGTAGTCTGTTACCCCAACATCATTTTGACATTTGTCTGACACCACACCACCATTTGAAGGCACAGCTTACAGCACATGCCTAAATCACGGGCAGTCACACAGAGGGCTGCTCAAAAGGCTGGCAGAGTTCAGATACTTCACAAGGAAAGGAGGCACATAAGCATGCTAAACAAACAGGTTTCACAGATGTTCCCTGGAGACCCTACCTGTTGTTAATTATGTTGAATATTTAGCCTGACAGTCAGCAGGGCTGGCTCCAGCTGCCACTGCTGAGGCCACTGCCACCCTGGCTGCTCATTCTGCCCCAGACACGGCTGAATTAGTGATGGCATTATCACCATCAGCTGGTCAATGTGGGTTTGCATTAAAGCTCAGGATGGACAATCAGTGCAGGTAGTGTAGCTGCCCACAATCCTTGGCAGCACCCTGGGGCAGGGAGGTCTCTGACAGCAGGGACAGGCAGAAGGCTCTGGGTAGCAGAGTTTCAATCTACCACACACTGCTTTGCTAGGCAACATCTGCCAGAGCCTGCAATTTCCCTGGACTTAAATTCAAATAATTGCTTGTCTTCCTGTGGATGCAGGTGGACTAATGCTCCCCTCCCAATTCTTTTACTACCTCAAAGGTATTTGTAGAGCTTGGCAACATTTTCTACAGCAGCCTGCTCTTATATCTGTAATGATTCCAGGATGCCTCAGCTAGATACGCCTGGGAAGGCCTTGTTAACAACCACACCAAGTGCCAGCTCTCTCCAGAAGCAGGTCATGTGGAGGAAGCTGAGCCCCCTCGTCCCACTGCACAGCCAAAACATTCCATCTGTCTCCCTGACTCTTCTTCATTAGGAGATCTGTGGCAGGTGTGAATCAGCAAAACTTCCACTGGCTAATAGAAATTTTCAGACCATCTTCTTACAGATTTGCTACTTCAGTCAACACAGACATACTGACCTTCAGTTTTCTCAGTTTTCCACATTTTTTGGTTACCTCTTAGAAACAGCTTGAGGTCACACCACAGAGCACTTATCTTGAAGCAGCAATCAAAGGCAGCTTGGAAGAAAAAGCATAAAACAGAAGTAGAAAACAAGCCAAAGTGACTTGCTAATCTGTGTGTATATATGACTTCATGATACTGCTACTTTTTGTGACATACACTATTAGAATCAGTGGCTTGAGGGCTGCCTGAAGAAAGAAGCAAATGATTAGAGATCCACAAAATCCTCCGACACGGCTGTGTTTGTATTTATAAAAGTGCTATTTCCCTGAGCACAGGAGGAGTCAAACAGCAGGAGACAGTGAGTGTGTTGATGCTGCAGGACGCAGTGCAGCACACAGATACCATCTTTAAACAGGCTGGCTGGCACACTGGGAAACTGTGCTGCCGCAGCAGCGCGGAGCTCCGCTTTGGACCAGCACATCCACCCAGGCTTGCATGCTAACTCCTTAAGATTTTTTTAAAAAAAATGTTTTTCATTAATCCCTAGCTCCCTGACTGTAGTGTTAAAGTCAAAGAGAGTGTGATGGGGCAGGCTGAAGCAGGTTGCAATGCTGCTGTTCTCAGCCAGTGTGCAAACCATGTGGAAAAGGTTCAAGCAGTAGCAGAGGCAGTGCTGCCTGCCCATGCTGTCTGCAGAGCAGTCAGCCAGCACAGCCTCGACTGACCTCCAGGCTGCTCCATGAAAGCACAAGTGTCCTGAGCCAGAGTGACTCTTCCCTGGTTTGGGTGGTCTTTTATAGTTAAGCGTCTTCAGTGTCACTGCATGTCTCCCTGCTGTTATTTCTCCCACTAGCCAGAACTAGAGACTGTTCACTTTACATGAGACTTCAGGAGCAAAGTAAGGCTGGATGTGAGAACAACAGAGTCACTGTAGCTTAGAAAACATACTTACACCTTGGCAAGTACACACATATTCTTAAGGAGAACTGATAAACAGAACTTCAGCAACTCCAGGAGCTAAAATCTGGATTAGGCTCAGGCTTGTCCATACTCCTGGCTCAGTCCGTGAGCCCTCCTGTCTCAAGAAACTCTGTGCAAGAAACTCTGCTCTGTCCTTAGCTCTTGTCATTCCCTCTGGAAAACCTCACTCAAAGATGCTGAGTGAACAGTGAGGACACTTATTATCCCCTGCATCACACCCCACCTTCGCAAGCTGCTTCTGCAGGCCATTGTTAAGATCCTGAGTTACATCAACAACAGAAACGGCGTTGCTGCCCAGCAGTGCTAATGCCTCTATTAATCCACAACATCCATGAAACCAAGGCCAAAATTCATGGTCCTCACTCACAGGAGACTCCAGGCACAGCCCAAATCAGACATAATTAGCAGACCATGTGTCTAATGATAAGGCATCAATACTATTCCACACCAAAATTACTTCAGAACTCCAACTCGCAAAGGCTGTATGTTTTAATTATAAAGCTATTTATAGCCTTGATAAGAGGATAAAACTAAGTCCCTTCTGCCTATCCCTGGCTGCTGAGCACATGGATGCTAAAGATCCCCCTTGCATTCAGGGATCAGGATAACCCATCTGAATTCTCCAAAACAACATTGCTGGCAAAACTAAACTCACAACTGTTGGTATTATGCTTGAATATAAAAAAATAAATGCTGTTAGGGACAGCTGTTTACACCTTAAGGTACTAGAGCAGTGTCTTGTTAAATTGGAAATAAAAGTAAATTGTTCAGTTTTCACTACTTAAGAACAAAGCTCAGAATACAACAGCAAGTACAACAGCTGTACACATACAGATAATCGTAAATGTGTTCTGAAGAAAATGAAAAGTAATACTTTTTGTAAAATGTTCCTTACTACAAAAAATATGCAGAATTAGATTATACTGGGATTTTTTCTTATTTACACAGCCAGCTGAAATATAATGTAAAATTATGTGGATAAAGGAGCATATTTGAATATATCTCTCAACATCCTAGATGTACGACTGCATGGTAACTGGAAGAGCCTGTGGAAACCTGCAGTATGACATATTCAGAAATTATCTCTATAAAACTACTTTACAGGTTATTAATTCTGACAGGGTAGTTTAGCTGTACCAAAAATGGTGTCACCATATTGCAGGCTGGAATTACAGCATGATCATTCATTTGTAATTGGATTTTTAGAGAGAGAAAAGTGTAAGAGAAATGGGTGACATTAGGAAAAAATACCTCTCCTTTAGTATTTTCTATTGCAAAACATTCTTGAGTTCAGTATCTAGAAAGTTCAACAGTTTCTTAACAGAAGAGTTACCAAAAGGTCAGGTGAGAATTAGTGAGAAAGTAAAAATAACTGAGCACAGCAGACAAGGAAGAATCCTGCTAAATTCAAAAGTCAGAGATGTGCCTTTCAAAATCCTGCCTTGCTAAGCCTTCCTGAATCAATAAAGAGATAAGCTAGATAACTCCCTATCACCTTGTCCACAATTCCCAGTTCAAAATATAGGTTCGTTGTGTAGTCTTAAATTCACACTTGCACTGAAAGAACTAACATCCTTCTCCCTATCCAAGAGTTCTGCAAATAGAGCTTCAAGAAATACCCTGCATGATGAGCAGAAGTTCCAGAACATTTGGATGAGACTGCTCAAATAAACATTAAGGGCATCTGTTCAGAAAACTAAACCCATCTTTGTATTTTTATATGAGTAATATGCTAAAAATGGACTGTAAGTGGCCAAATTTTGTCCTCAGTCAAACTGAAACAACTTTGGTGATTTCAACACTGCTATGTAATTATCTCAGTTGATGGGCACCAATTCTGCCCATTGGCAAAGAAGCTGCAATATTCACTATATTACAAGATGAGGTGCCTTCCATGGTTAATATTCTCTCCTTTCATTGTCTTTTCCCTGGTAATTTTACTTCCCGCTAGTCTTCAGTCTACTATAGTTTAGTCATTTCACATCTTTGTGCACATTTTTCATCAAGTGGAGAACTACAGCTTGAAAAAACCACTAGGAGAAAGGCAGAAATGGAGAAAGGACAGCATTAGCATACATTTAATCCACTCATATAACTCCTTTGTTCAGCCCAACAGCAGAGCATGAGCTAGTCAGAGCCATGAGTAACAAAGTGATTACCAAAGGAACTAAGGAATTTCTCGATGATCAGTCTTTAATTTCAGATGGTAGGTCTCTCTCAAAGATATTGAGTTCAGTTACAATTTATCAGACTTGACAGCTTTTTCTGACATCTTAGAACAGATGAATTTCCTCCACAGCAGGAATTACTGAGTGACATTTTGTGCTTTGAATTATGCAGGTAATCAGACCAGTGATTTGTATTTTCTCTTTATGGCCTTGAAATTGGTGAGCCACAGCTGAGGCCATGAGATGTGATTTGATGTGGCCTAGACTTTCCAAATTAATGTTTCAGTTTACAGACTGGCCTCTATCTAAAACAATTTTAAGGTTGCATACTTCATCAAGTTGCCAGGTCCTGACTGATTCCAAGTCCCAGTATTCTTGGACAGGAACATGTTTCTCAGTTTTGGTTTAATCCAAGTCCAAAATTAGGAAACATTTCACGCATGCACAAGCCATATCCTTAAGTAAATCAATAATCAGGTTTCGATTGTATGGGGGAAAGAAAACAAAACCCACCGGTATTTTGTTTCAGTAACATGAATACATTCATTTTTATAACTATTACCCTGCAATTATTTTGAGTGATTTTTAAGTGATTTTTTTAATCTTTACCGTATTACCTTTATGTCTTTGAAGAACTCAAAGATTAAATGTCACACTGCAAGATTCGGTGAACTCAGATTTCCACAGCTCCCCACAGAAAATCGTTGAAGGCTGGGAAAGTTAATATCTCATGGGCCAGCAGCAGCAGAACACTGCCTGTGCTAATGGAACAGAGCAATTCTCAATTACCAAATGGTAGAAACCATTTTATTCTATTCCTGGCAAGTGGCACAATAGCAGACATTAAAATCATATAACTTCATTTTTATAACATTTTTACTTTCCTTTCCCCTTACTTCAATTTGGATGCAATATTAGCAACCAATAATTCAAGAGCAGCCAGAAATAGAAATCAGATCCTTGTACTAGCCAAGAATAGCTCAAAAACATTTCAAAGGCTATGAAGCATTAACCTTCTCCTTTAATTTTTATTTTTTAATTGTTATATACTGGATCCTCAAGTTATATCTGACCTGGGAGGAGGCAAGATTAGGAGCAGATATCAAAGGGTCACATCTCACAATTCACAGTAAGTAAATACTCTGGCAAAGGCAAAAATTATACAAGGTTACATAAGAATTTCCAAGTATACCCTACAAGCTCTTTCTGTAGCAGCACCAAAAAGCACTTTGTAACCAACTGCAATATTTTCCTTGTCTCATTGCTTTTTACACTGCAGTAACCACTGTAATGAAGGAAATGTCATTAAGGCTAAATTTGACTAAGGGAAGTAAACAGGGACCACACTCAGTCCTTCTGTGAGTATCACACTCCAGTGGCAGTAAAAGGGGATAAATACAGGGCTCTATTCAGGCCTAATCTAGAGGAAATTTAAATCTGTGGAGTTAAATAGAATTATCCTGCTTTCTGTCTCACTCTAAAGAATTCTCAAAATTGTCAGAAAACAAGATTAGACTCTTTTTCAATAATTCATAGAAACAATACCGAAGTTGTAGCAATCTTCCAGTGATCCCACTACACATGAAATTTGAAGTCTCTATTTTTTCAGTACCTACACTGAGATTTAAACAAAAAAAACCCATGAATTTTTTATTTAATACTTTGATTTTAACAATCTTACCTTGCTCCAGATATAGAATGATATTCTTTTGTAATGCTACTGTCCAATCCAAGCTTCTGTGAGAAACCTTATTCAAGTCTCCATCCAAACACAGTGCAAACTCAAGACCATAGGAGAACCCAGAGTATCTCTCCATACCAGAAAAAAGGATTTGTCACCACTTTGACATTACTGCAAGGATCATCAAAGGTCTTATGACCTCTTGATCATTTTCATCAAAAGAAACCACTTAAAGCGGTCTTTCCTCTGACTAAGGGATGTTGCCAGCTGAGCATATGGATACAAACAGTGGGATTTTTGGCTGTTTTATTATGACAGCTCAGCAAGGTCTCAGACAGTTTGATATTGCATGCACTAATATATAGTGCACACGCCAATAGGCAAAACTGCTTTACATGTAGGAGGGACTATGCTCACTGCACAAACCTGTAGATGAGTTAAACTAATAATGATGGTCCCAGTAGCACAGACAGGGTTGAGTAAGCAGGTAGATCTAGCAAAGCTAACAAAAAACAAAAAGCTTTCAATTAAATTGCTGAACTTGTCGCCTTAACTGAAAATAACTAGATCTGGAATCACACTATGTATTTTTTGCATACCACAACAATTTCAAACAGCTACACAAATTACGAAGGAATAAAAGGAGTAAATTTACCATATTCTTGCGCTGGGCACAGACATGCATGTGGAGTGTGAAAAGGAGCAATTGCCTGATGTGGCACACTGGAGGTGTACTGGGTAAGGAAGGAGCTATAAACCAAGATGCTGCATAACAAAGATGAAGCTGTGTGGGCCCTTGGAGGTGCTGCATACGTGAGGGAATTCTGCTGTTGAACCATGTTCATCTCTAAATGGTCCTGAAATCGTAGAGGCTAAATGACAAGCGCGAGCTCACACCTCGCCATGGAAAACCGCATCACGCAGAGGCGGTGCTCAGCTCCAGGGGGAGAGCACCTGCACACAGGGAGTGTTGAAGACAAGCCCCTTGTAGGTAGGAGTTACCAGTTCAGGACAGGTGGCTCCAAAAAACTGCAGGGCAAACAAGAAATGGTCATGTATTCCTTTTTTCATCCTGAAAATCTAGGGTTGTATGAAAGAGCCTCTATCTCCCGCAGCACAGCCCCAGAGGAGCAGACCAGTAGGCCAGGCATGCATTAGGAACCACTCCTGCCTTGAGTCAACCACAAGTTGACTCTTGCAGAATTCAAGAAGCTATTAGCCATGAACAATCAAAAGATAATCGCATATGCAGTAGACTTAGAAAAATAAAATGTAACCATACTCAGCAGAAGGATAAAATTTCTTAATCTAGCCATGTATTTTTCTGCAATTTGTAGTGTAGATTTTCAATTTTAACATTAATTTTTATAATGTTTCAGCCTCTAAGAGACGACTGGACAGTTGTGTGTGTCCTGTCCAAAATCTGCTTTTAAGAGGATTTGTTAAAAAAAGAAAATGCATAGGTTTAGGACTCAGTAAGGTATGGTGATACAGAACAAGGGGAGACTTCAGAAAATTAAGCAAAAGAGAGAAATTCACTACTGTTTTTAACCCTTCCCATTCTCCATAAATCCAGAAAGCTACACAGTGCTGACAATTCTCCTATCTTCTGTTCCATGCAGCCAGAGACCTCATCTGGTGCTCTTATTATGAGAACCCTTTAAAGAAAATATCAGACCAACAAGATGCTCAGTATCCAGTCTGGTAGGAGGAAATGTAGGAAAGCGCATAGGGCTGGAATAATATATAATGATGCTCCTCTACAACACTCTCCCAACTTCCAGTTCAGGGAGAAGAGGCAGTATCGCTGAATTTCATAATCCCCATTTGACTTTGCTTCCCTTCATGTGTCCAGACAGATCTTGAACATGCATGAACTTTTAGCCTCCACAGTGCTCCCTGTCAAGGAATTCCAGTGCAGAACTATTCAGCAGACAAAGGAATCCTCTCTTCTTTCTGTCACCTGCTTGATGCATTTGGTATCATCCTTCCCACACTGTCACTATTATGGAAAGAGAAAGTATCTCTGGTACTTATTCTCCACTTGTGGGGGAAGGACTAAAAAAAACAAGACAGATCTTACTGTATGCAATAACAAACCAATATTGGAAGAGAAGGACAATGAAGGATGGTGTTCTCCTAACAACCCAAAAAAAGAGACTTCTCTTCCCTGGGACGGAGCTGTACCCAAAAGGCTACAGCAAACAATTAAAGCTGGTGGTTGTAATTGTAGTCAGTCGCAGAGATTGCAGGGCTTTGCCTTCCCTGTGCTCTTGTCAGAAAGTCAAGTCAGTGCCACAAGTATCACAGCCATAGAGGACCCTGAACTGTTTCTGGGTCTATCAGCCACTTTGGGAGTGATGGGAGGCACTGAATACACTTAAAAGACTAATCAATAAAATTGCTCACAGTGAAAGGAGTTATGTGCATGCTCCAGTGTGTATTTATATCCAGCCACTTAACAAGAATTTTACATAAATGCTGAAAGAATATTACAGAGAGAAACAGAAATGCGCAACATATTTTCAGAGAAAGCTCCTTCCAACTGCATTACTCAGGTGAACACAGCAGACAATTAAATATGTGAGGGTCAATAAGCATGGACTTAGGAAATTTAACTAATATAGAGCTAGTCCCAACGAAGGGAGGTGCAAGTAATGAGAAAATAACGAGCCTACAACAAGAAGAAAAATTGAAGATCTTTTGTCACCACAGGCTTTCAATAATATCATATCATCCTGGGAGACAGAGAGCAGATTCTGCTTAAAAGTAAAGGGAGAAGTGCTGCTCCCAAAGTGGGAACAGCACACTTTGGGCTGGGAGGCAGATGTCAGCCACTGCAAGCATTCCTCCCCCATGCCAACAGGGAGGGCAGCCCTGCACTTCTGACACACCATACACAAAATCCCCTGTAGACACCTAGTCCATACTGTACAGAACTGGTTTTTAAAAATCTCTGAACTTCAGAGATATTCACCTATTTTAGAAACAAAGCTCCACTGTGATTTTGCTGCATACCATGTTTTAAATTTTAATGGTTTTGCATTTGTCTGTTTTGTTGTTTGGAGAAAGGAATAAACGTCCTTTTCTGTTAATCTTTCTTAAAACAACTGTTTCTCCAAAATAAAATGCAAATCTTCAACAGCTATGTTATGTTCACATCTATACAGACACAGAACCACGCCTTTTCACATCCACTGTTTTAAAGACAGCCCTCAGTCAAAATCAGGCACATTACCAAGATGATTTTCAACACTCTATCCATTTAATGAAAAAATCGTGCTGGTTTCACTAATACAAAACAAGAACAGAGATATGTTCACCAGGGAATCCAAGATCTCTTCCTCTTTACTCACCATCTCATTTGGCTATTCATTTCTTGAGCATCTCACACTATGTGTTTCATCAACATGAAATTCAATTTAACGCTTAAATAGGAAATAAAATAACCAGACATTCGTAACTAGAACAACTTTAGATTTTTCATTCTGATTGTATTCCCATTTGATTTGGTTTCAATTACTGTCTGTTTACTTTTTTAGTAGCTGATTGAATTTGGGAATGATGCTTGATGACAAATTGTGCATTTTGCTTTTCAAACATTATCCAGTGGGTTCTGCTGGTGTTTACCATAGCAGAATGTATTCCAAGTTGCGTTTCACTGACTCTCCAGCTTGGCAAAGGCCTGCATCACTAGAGGTATTACTGACAGACACCAAGCAAGCAAACAGGGAGAGACAATTCACCATTTTTTATAACATGGCTGGAGGCAGAAGAAAACTACTTTTCCCCTACAATATGTACTATACCAAGCAGGGGTGAGGAACGGAGACATTTTACACCAGTCAAGTCAGCACTGAGCTCTGATCAGCCTTGAAGGATTTTGTGTGTGCCAATTTTCACAGAGAAATCACAGACATGAATAGTAATAAATAAAGTTAGTGGGTTTGTTGTTTTCAGCATAGCAGAGTATCAGTTCTATGAAAACTTCTCCAGAAGAGCAGAAACAAAATTTCACAAGACAAAAGGGCTTTCATTTGTTCTACAGAATTATCTTTCTTCTGTTGTGTTAGTGACAGCCTAAGTAGATCATATTTGCTTTCCTGAAGTTTTGAAATGTGTCTATCCAAACCCACTACTACAGCAGCAGCCATTCCTACTAGAAGCCATTAGCCAGCAGGAAATAACAAGACTGTTCAGACACAAGCAAAAAAAAAGAGCAAAAATTAGAAATGTGAAGAGACAATAAAAGGCTAAAAATATCAATGAGCAATTTTCCAGATACAACCAAAAATACAGTCACAGTAAACACCCATCTTCCAGCAAATGTTGGTTCTACATAGGCAATGGTCACTAATTAAAAGCAAAATATACACTATACATGAACAGAGTAAACACTCCGAACTTGTTTGAAAAAGCTAAGAATACTTCTGAAGATCACAGATCTACCCTTTCTGTTCTAACAGAGGCAGGTCTGCTCCTCCCAGGTCAACAGTCACATCAGCATGAACAACTGTCCTAACTACAGACTGAAAAGGATTCATCATTTTTCATAGAGTTTTAACTTTACGTTTATTAACAGGATTTATTCTGACCCACCAAGTTAGCCTTTTGAAAATATTTAACTCTATCACAGAGAAGAGGGAGAAGCATTGAATTTTGAATGACAAGACCAGCCCAGAGCAGAAGCAGGTCAGCATCTTCAGGATAACAGAGATGCAACCGCTCTGTTTGGTATGGGCCAAGACATCCAGAAAAGTCATTAGAAAAGAGACAGTCTAACCATTCCCACTGCTGATCTTAAATGGTTCAAGCTGATGGAAGTTATAACCACTTACTGTGATCTCTATGCTCCAAACTACTGACAGAAGAAAAAGTGCCTTTGGGTGTCTCCAACACAGAAGGAAAGGGTGGTGATGTGACTACAGAGCAGACAGGAACAGGACACTGCCTCTCTTTAATGACTCATTCATTTGGCTGGACCTTATTAATTTGCAGGTCTTCAAAATTAAATGCTGTCAATTTCAAAAGGCCACAGAACATGCAATAATCAGTTTTATCAAGGAAGATTTATAATGAACAGCAACAGCTAGTATTTAGAGGCAATTCCAGTGTTCAATGAACAACCTTAGAAATACAAAGTCATTTCTTCTGTTACTAAATACATGTGCTTTTTCTTTTCCTGTTTGCAATTTTTTTCCCTGTATTCCTTATAGCCAAGCAGTACATGTGACAGAGACCTGCTCTGTGTCAGGTTCCATAACCCAATGCAGCGATTACATTTCACATCCCAGCCCCAGATACAACTTAATTCCTGCAGCTGCAGCTGGAGGGAGGGGAGGGGGGAGAATAGTTTGCAGAAAGAAAATCTCAAGCCCTGAGAAACAGCACGGAACCATCCCGACCATTTCCATTAGGGTGCCAGGACATTCTGTTTTCAGAACTGTCCAAGGCAGACAGGCATGTCTAGACATTTATGTAGCTACTGCAGACATGAAGCCTCACCTGTACCCCAGTCGCTGGGGCTGCCAGGCTGCTGCTGAAACTACAAAGGAAAGAGTGTAGGTGAAATAGGCTGCACTGCCCTTCTGCTACAGAAACATCTGCAAACATTGCCCACCTTTATAAGCAGAACAAAATTTTACCCAAAATGATGATTCAAAATTCTTCAGTTCTGAGGAATAAGCATTGACTCCTAGAAGCAAGAAATCCAGGGCCAGCAGTCTGGGTAGGGTTACCCAAGTCTTCTGACATTTAAACCAAAAATGACCTTGGGCAGGTAACTCTGATATATGTTGAGGATACCTAAATTGAATTAATAAATTCAGTCACCTTCTTCCCCTAGTAGCAAATGTGTAAGTAGTTAATGTAAAAAACTTTCACTTTGAAAGAGGAACATATGGAAAACCCTTCCTGATGTTCTAGGAAATGTAGAGTCAAACTTGGAAAACCACTTTTTAAAAGGAAGGCATAATCAAGAACAAGTGTGACATAGGAAAAATAGTAATTTCATAGCCAGTTAAGGAGGTTCATGAGCATGCAATCTGAATTTTACACCTAAAGCAGAAAGGAGCTAAAGTAGATGAAAGAGAGTGTCAGAGAAAGCAGTTACACAAAACAGGACTGAAGTTCAGATCTTCAGAAAATCCACAGGAATCTCCTAACCACTAAACTTGAAATCAACAAAAGGAAACTCTGAAGGACTTTTGAACGATTAGCAATCAGTGATCAAAAATCATCACCAATTAATTTTGATTGCTATGACAGCAGAGTTAATCCTGACATATATCAAGACACGAATATTGCAAGAGTGAAGAGACAACATTAATAACATACCGTGGCATTCATGAAGCCATGATTAAAAGGCAGCATCTTGTCTAAGCATCCAAATTTCAGAAAAGATATGGACAAATAAAATGAAGAAGTCAAAACCAGTTACAGGAATGAGTCACAGGTTGGGAGATAATGATAATCTAATTTATTAAAAAATAAAATAACATTCAATTATTTTCATAAATACTTTCCTGCCAGACAGACTTCTAGTACTAGTTGCCTTTATCCAACAAAATAGCCTGACTCATTTCAATTATTAGAAATTGGAGTTACATAACCTGAAAATGTAAATAAGTTGATTATTTTTGCCAAACAGAAGGCTTTTACCAAACAGGTTGCTTTTGAAGCAACCTGTTGCCTTTTGTGGTTGGCTGGAGATGACCAAATACCTTTATAGAAACCTTATTGAAACTGAATGAGTAATTACAAACATGCTGTAGAGACAAATGAATTTTTTTAACTTAAATTATATAAAAACAGTGGTTCCTTTCACTCCTAAGCTGACAAAGCTATTTTAAAAGTTTCAAAATTCAGTGCATCAGGGCAACTTCATTGATTTCAGGTAATTTATCCAAGACTGACTTCAGTACACCTGACATGAAGCACTGGCACAGTGACTCTGAGTAACACATCACAGCTGACAACATCCAGTTCAATCCCAAGTAAATATATTTAGAAAGTTTTAAGGAAAAGTGACACCTAGGCATGTTATATTGTTGAATACGGCCTCAGAAGGGTGTAAATAAAAATCATTTGGTATTATGCCATCTGCTATTTTCAGTGATACTTTTTAAGCTCTGCAAGATGTAATAGACATACCAGTGACAGGCCAATCAAAAAAATAGTTACGGCTGGCTCAAGTAACCCACCTGCTTAGGGAAGCATCCTAGCTAAATACTGAAGCATTATGGACTTGAAAGTGTAGTTCACTTCAAATTCCCATTTCTTTTTCATATCAGTTACAGATATAAAAATACAACACTTCCATGTAATTCACATTTTAATTTCTCAAGAGCAGCAAAAAGCTGAGTTAAAATATTGATGTACACGAAATTTACATAAACCACTTCCTATTTCACTAAAGACTACATTCAAGGATACCAATCAATTTTTTTAATCTTTTCTCTCATAAGTTTTGATCCATTTAGAAGTCAAAATACGTAAAAAACCCAAAAGGCAGACATTCCAGTCACCTAAAAGACCAATAGATAACATGATCTTTGACTATAATGCCAGGAAAAATATCAAATAATGAAGCACGGATATTACATCATCCCTGAAATCAGCCATGGTGAAGCACATCCCAGGATATGTGCCCATTCCTGGGATATACACTTTGGGACAGATCAGTAGTACACTAGAGTAAATCCAGAGAAAGATCCATAAAAATGAGCTGAACACCAGAATATGGGCTTTACAAGAAAGGCTTGCTTCATGATAAAAAAGGCTAAATAGTTTAGATTGAAACACATTTTTACAAACAAGGCAAACTTCATTTGATTACCAAGTGTCTGTACCAGAAGTTAGCCAATAGTAAAGGAAATACAGAAAAAGAGACTTATTTTTGCTGAAAAACCTACCATTCCACTGAACAGTTCATTTCCCATTTGATATCTAAAAACAAAAGGGGATCTCGCTCTCAGGAACATGATGAGACTCTCGGGTCCTGTACAGGGCCAGGAGTTGGACTTCATGATACTTGTGGGTCCCAACTCAGCATATTCTGTGATTGTGTGAACCTGTGCTGCACAAATAGGTTTTGGGTTTTGGCTTCTTTTCTCAGGAAATGACTGCACAGAACTGCTTCACAAAAGACATAACAAAAAAAAAAAAAAGCCCGGGGTACTCTCTTTCAGTAATAACATAAGATGAGAACGCTTCATGTTCAGTCCCCATGCCTGCTACCACTCCATGATTTTTAATTCTCTCAGTAATTCAGCTGGTGCCTTTGATTTCTGTTTGCTTCACCTTGAAATACTTACAGTCTTTGTGTTCTGCGAAAGCAGGAGACTGTGAAAGAGCAGCTGCAGTCTATTACAATGATAACACAGTGAACACAACCATGAAAACTTTCCTGAAAGCAAGAGAAAAACAATCTGAAATAAAAGTAACAGCAGATTGATGGAATACAGCTATTTCTTCTCTAATAATGGATGACAGAATCCCTTAGGGTTTTTTGACTTAAAAATATGAGTCTGTTTTTAATGTTCATGGTAGGTAAGGCTAGTTGTGACTAGGGTGACAATGAGAATCATTCCTCCTAAGAAATAAATCAGTATCACTATTCATTAAGAAAAAAAACAGAAAGAAATTATTTTAGAAGTCAAAAAGACACACATAAAACTATGCCTTTTCTTGCCCTTACAAAGCATTAATGAAAAATGAACCTTTATCCAATGGCAAGCCAACTGATCTTAATCAAAACAAGCTGTGGATGCAGAGGGCAGTAGATCTTATCTGTGTTAACCACCCAGTAAATATTCTTCTTTCTTTTTTCAGCAAGGAAACCCTTGGAATCAGCTAATACCAAACCTTGCAAAAAGTACTGTTCAGCCTGAAATGTTTCTGTATTTCAAGAAACCTGAAGATTGCCAAGATGTAAGACTGAAGGTGGAAGGATAAAAGAAAACAAAAAGCTTGAAAATAGATTTCAATAACTTCTCATTAAATAAAAACCAATGTTTTAAAATATACTCCATATTCTGTGACAAAGAAATCAGTATTCCTAGATTCTGCACATCTTACACTAAAAACCACTTTTTTCTATATCACTTGGCTACACCCATTAGAGCTGCCAGTAAATTGAGGTGTAACTAGAGAAGGGCAACAAGCATCTTTCTTAGAGAATGCAATGGAAATCGTGTGGTATTTCATTAAATTTCTAGTCATTATGCTTCTCACAACAAAACTGTGATACAATTTACACATAGAAAGATTTCCCTATTTCTACTGACCAACGGTAGAGATAGTGATTCACATCAGTTAGAATATTCTAGTCTTTCTTTCTGGTCTATTAAAACTAATAATCAGTTCTACTACTACGACAATGCTGACAAGTCAGAACAGGTGACTTTTACTCAATAAGGAAAACATCATTTTTGCAAGAGGAGAGAGACTGCAGAGATTCTCAGTAGATAACAAATGAGATCCATAGGGCTCAACCCATCTCTGATTTCCTCAAACCTCTGTTACTGTCCCTTCCCGCCATGAAACAAACTCTAAACATGGTTTTCCTTTCCTGAGGAGTCTCACCAAGCACACTCGATGATATATTATCACTCTTTGCATTCTTTGTATGTCTTTACCCAGACTTCAAATAAAAATGGCTTGCTCTGTGTCTGTCAGACATAATTAAATTACTTAGTGTTCAATTACTGAGACCAATGCAGACACATCTATTTGATTACCACAGACAAGGCTATGCCATTCATTGTGATATTTTCCTCAGGTTTTTTTCTCTTCATACTGTCCATACTTTCTGGACATTACTCATGAGGTGTGGTGTCCTGTAGTAGGCGTAAAAGTTA
>VZRL01007151.1:0-18862 GCA_013397895.1 Origma solitaria
AGGGAAGGGAATAAAATATGTATGCATTTATATTTTAAAGTATATTGAAGAAAAACAAAATAATCAACCCTGGAAACTAAAATGAAACAACATTTCATTTAGTGTCCATTCAAATTATTTTTGCCAGAAGAACTCTGTATGGCATTTTAAACTGATTTGAGTAATGGGAATGCTGCAGAACAGACTAAGGAAACAGGTTCTCACGGTACCTGCCTATTCCCCATGCTAGAAAATGGAGGCCTGAATTTCTGTGCATTGTTCAATGGCTCTGCAGGCTCAGGAGTAGTTTTTGGACAATGCTCTTCGCTTCCTGGCTCATGCATGCCACCTGCTTATGCCACAGTGCTTGACACCTTGACTATTGTGTTACTGAAGACAGCAGTAACTTAGAAGACAATATGTAGTCAAATGCCAAGGAAGGTGCTCCCTCCTAAGGCATATGCAATCATTCTTAGGATTCTCAAGACTTACCTTATGATCTGGAGCCACTCTCAGCTTGGTGACTTTGTTAAAGGATCATGTTAATTTCTTGTCTGAATCTTAACAATCGCCTAAATCCCAAATTTTTTAAGGTATATTAAAGATCGGAAGGACTGGCATATACCTGAGTGCTGCTAATGTGCTACTGCTGTCCCAGTAAAGGGTTGCAAATCTCTGTTCAGTGAGTAGCAGAGAGTGGCTGAGAGCCACCTCAGTTTTGCATGGGAGAAGCTTTTAGTAATCCAAATGTCTAATTACTTGCATTATTTTTAACAGTGTTATATAGGAGGTTACTGGGAAAACATCAAATGCATTTATTACTCTAAAAAGAATTCAGTGCCTGTTTTTTCTCACTCACAATCTACTTTGACAACTTTTGGCTTAACTGACTCACTTTAGGCAGATGGAAAATACCAAATATACTTGGCTTGTAAAGAAAATGTTAAAGAATGCTTTTTAAGATAAAAAGTTGTTTCTTTCCATTGCATAAAATGTTTATTTCAGTTCTTACTGAACATGTGTAGATACCAATAAGATAACAGAAAAAAAATTGCCTCTTGAGTACCCAGGGTTTTGGCCTTTCAACAGTTTTTCCTTAATGCTGTGCAGCTGACCAGTTCTTCATCTGGAACAAGTGGCCTTCTGAGAACTCAGAGCTCGTTGCTGACATGGTTCCAGACTGGGTTAATAGTAAATGGGTTCTTTTTCTCTGTACTTCACTGATGGAGCACTTTCATATGTGTGTTAAGCCATCAGTGAGAAAGAGGTTCCCATACAGGAGTATTTCTTATTTTAGGACTCCAAGTCAAGACCTGTAGCAGTGCCAGTATTTTTCATTATACTATGGAGCTGCTCTGAATGGTGAAAACAAAACCTTTCAAGTCACATCTAAGAACAGATCCACATGAGTATAGACTGAGAAGCTTTGCTATTCTTTATTTTATTTGGTGTATAATATTTACTGGGGTTCTTTTTTGATATTTTTCAATTCAATCACTACTCATAAAAGTGAAGTCAGTAACAGAAAGATGAACAGAAAATTTGTTTAAGGAGATTTTGTTTTAAGTAGGTATTTTGGATTTTCAGGAAAATTTGGCAAAGCTGAAATGAATTTCTAAATTATTTTGTCTATATGAATCTGCGCTTCTGCTAAGAGCTTAAGCTGAGAATTTTGATGCAATTTTATTCACACTGAATAATCCAGCTAGCAAATAGCAAGCTGTAAATAGTCTAGTTCTGTCTACTGAAATCAATATTGTAGAGATGTTTTGTTTTGGGATTTTTTTCCTAAAACACTTGTACATATACAAGTGGAAAGGCTTATTTCTACTTTAAATTCTTTTACATCCAGAAATTACCTGTCTCCATAGGAATTGATCTGAACGTTTGGCAGTATGGGAAGAAGGTGGTCTTAAGTGAAGGAAATGCAAGTGATTTTTCTTACTTGTCAATAATTCTCAGTGTATATAGTTATCTAAGAGCTCTTGTAGGATTTTGTAACTATTTTCATATTTATTAATTTTTATCCTGGGGCTGTATCATAATATGTCTCATATGCTTCTACCTTGTCTTGACACAAATTAAAAAGTCCAGATTGCCATTTCCTTTACAGAAAACCAGTATATTTTAGTTCAGTAGCACTCTTGTTACATAAAAGTTTATATATATATGTGTGTCAACTGTGTTACTTAACAAATATTCCTTTAATGAGAGTGGGCAAAATTATCATGCTCTCATGATTCTGAAATACATCTTGGCACTGCACATTTTCTCATGTTTTGTCTGTTCACATACCCTGCATCTCCTTTCTGACTTGCGGTTGGAAGCCCATGACACAGAATATGTGCGACTTGCTCCAGGCAGTACAGCAGTCACGGAAGTAAAAGCTTTCCTGGGTGGGGCCCTCTCCTGGTATGCAATCTACAGCTGGTGACCAGGGGCAACTAGGAAACCAGGTGTCTTCACTCCGACAGCTTCGGCCACAGAATTGAGGCCCAGTGTGGAAAAACTCTTTGGAAAGAGAGGTCTTCTTCAACTTATTTCCTTCTAAGTCTGTGACAAAGCAGGATGTTGCACTGGTTCAGAAGCTCTAGCAAAAACCCTGCAGTGGAAGGGCTGGGTGGAAACAGGAACCAAAGTGGTAGGAGTGGCCGAATGAAATGTACCAAAAGGTTCAACTGAGAATGACAAAAAGCATGATATAAGTCAAAGCAGAAAGAAAGAAAAGCAGGATGTTAAACATATTTGCCATTTTTGTGTTTGGGTTAGGGGTGAGGGAGTGTTGGGCGCCAGGATATTTTTGAGCTTTTTTTGCTGCAAGGGGTGATGAATTAAAAGCGGAAGAAATAAATGATGGATCTCAGGAAGGATTACTATGAAGTGCTGAGGTTGTCTTTGTGAAGATGAAACTGAGGGGCTTGTGAGAGTTACAGCTTTTCAGCACTTTCACTTTTCCAAATCAAGAAACCAAAGGGAAGTATAATTCTTCAGCACTTAAAGCTCCTTAAAATGATATTTTAGGATTAATATCTTTGATTCCCAGCTTTTCACGTAATTGAACATATTTCACAAGGGGAACCACTACAGGAAAGTTCATGACATCCATTATATGAAGCATAGTCCATGAAGATACCTGATTAGACAACTCCTGACCACAGAAGGAGGTATTAAAAAACTGTCCAACTGAATGAGACACTTTGCTGTGACAACTTCAATCTACCATTTCTATCAGCCCTAATTATAGTCAGCTAATTCTGTTAGCTTCTTTAATACATTGTAAGATACACTACTTACAAGCTAAGAGCAAGTACTGCCCTTTAATGGAGTTACAATTTTCAGAGCAACCCTTTCATTCCATCAAGAAAAGAATTATTCATTATTTTTGCCATGATGGAAGCTTTTGGGTTTTTTTTCCTGTTATTGGAATATCTTACACCAAACCAAATAGTGCTTTGTTTACTTAACAATATTTGCAATGCATCTGATTTAAAAAAAAAAAAAAAAAAAAAAGGTAAAAAAAATCTTATGTGAAAAGGAAATAAATAGCTTGATATTCAATTCATGGTGAGGTGTAGAAGTCAATGCAATAAGATATTGTGCTTGCTCCATCACACTAAATGGCAGACAAAATACACCAGTAGGCTGTTTTTAAATGTTAGACTTCTATTCAGAGAGGTGATATTCTTTGCTGTAGTCAGCAACCTGACAAATCAGAGTAAAATTCGATAATTTTTCCTTTTTTGGAAAGAGAATAAGAAATAGGAATCATAAAGTGGAAATGAGGCTGAACCAAAAAAATCTTTATCTGAGTAAGCTCATTTTTTAGGGCAGTTTGAAAACTTTTCTACTAAAAAAACCCAAAACCTATATTACCTATAGTATTCTGTGTATCTTTTTTCATCATATGGTGTGTGACAATTATACACAATGATTAAACTGTCAGGTGAGAATTGCATTTAGGAAAGTAATGGTACTATTCTGATGCAATATCCCAAGAGGCGATTCTTGATGCATTAATTCAGTACAACACTCTATTATTGAAATGTATGTTTCTTTCAAATATTCCTACAAAAGTCAATACTGGTAAAAAGGTGCATTTTCTACATAGAACTACATCTGTTTCTACCTGACCTTCATCAACATTGCAAATATTAATACACGGCTTCCAATCTCATACTTGCACCACTCAGATATATAAGACAGAATGTTGATTCCTCTGCAATGTGGGATAGAATTTAGAAGAAAGGGAATGGGGAGGGACTTCCATTTGTGATAAAAAATGTATGTGTGTGGTTCATAAAATTTTTGTATCATGATGTCAGTGCTGTGTGGGGCTGACATGAAATGTGGGCTGGAAAGTGATGTTATCAACAACTGTGGAAAAACTTTATTGCAGCAAGCACATTTCTGATGTTTGCTTTCCGCTTAGATGTACTGAAGAGGTGAAAACTTAGAAGTTGAGGCAAATAATATTATCAGCCTTTAAAACAGTTATTCTCATTCTTTATCAAAGCTTCTGAGGTAATCTGGGGCTTTTTCAGTGCTGTGTGGTAGTCAAGGAACACAGAAATTCCTATAAAAATTCTGGGAAAAGGGAACCAAGGGTCAGCCCAGAACATGAACAAGAGGGGCAGAAAAAGTTTCCAAAGGAAGAGAAAAAAGGAACATTGAGGACTGGAGGATTTTTCCAAGCAGGTAATTCCACTGTCCTGTTGCTGCAGTCTCAAAGAAAGGAAATTACTTTCTCTTCATTTATTAAAGGCTTCAGACTCAATTGTCCTGCAGTTCTGTAAAGGACTTTGGCTTCTTTCTACTCAGAGGTGTCATGCAGCGACACTGGCAAGCACTTTAAGAGGAGCCAGATGAAGAGAGAGGACTCTGTAAATAGCTGGGTGACATAACAATAAGAAGCTGGAAAAGAGGAAAGGGGAAGGAAAAACTTGTGAAAACAGAGATAAGAAAGAGATTAAAGAGTAGAGACAGCTGGAGAAATAAAATAAATAAATTGGCAAAAGGGAAGAACATGGAAGTTTTTGATGGGATAAACCTTCATCCCACAGTTGTCATAAATAAATTACCAAACTTACTTCCTGTAACAAAGCTTTTCAATTTCTTGACGTTATGTTTACCAGTATGAAGGAGGACCACCTTGCACAAAAATCAAGCAAATAAATTAGTAGTATTAAGAGAACTGAAAATTAGAATCAAACCCCTATTATTACACATATAACTGCAACAGAACAAGAAGGAATAGTAATGTGGTCAAAATCATTACACACAATTCTTGGTTTGTACCTGCTCTCTCGGTGTTATGGTTGTCTTTCTCTAAAGCCTGTGCTTGGTGACAGGGCAGGTGAGTCATCAGCAACTGGAGTCCTCTGCCAAAAGGAATATGACATTCACATTGATCCCTCGTGGGATCCACTTGGAGTATTTTTTTAATGTTTGATAACATCCTTTTACAACTTTCCTTTTTTCAGGAGTCTGAAGCTTTACATTATATATGAATTCACTACATGATGTCTTTATGTGTGGTTAGTACTATTTTTTTTTTCTTTGCTAAACCATATATCAGTTTTATTCAGTTACAGATCTACAATCCTCTTAGAGACCATCAGTGAGTTGCTCAAGACTCTCTGTTCATCAGTGCCAAGGCTGTGCCCTATCACTTATTATCCCATGACTGTTCTTTTTAATAGTGTTTTATACAACACCTCATGTTCGTTTATGCCGGCGCTTCTCTGCTGTATGTCATTGTGTTACAGTTATAAATCTTTCCTTTTACACTAAATAACTACTCATTAGAGTAATCTGTGTAGAACTCATTGGAAACCATTGCTCTCAGTTATACCAGCCGATCATCAGACAGTTGAAAAACTTGGACACAGCAAGTCTCTGCCAATTCAGCCATTGCAAACTCCATAAAAAGCTTGTATTTTGTTACTGTCAGTCATAACACTGTTATGAAGCCATAGGACTACAGCATCTTCTGTAATCCTGCCTTGTGCTCTGTGATGGGTTTCTTCAGTCCATGTATGTATCAGGAAATTGTATAGATGCTACCTGGGAAGCTGGATAAATTAGTCCTTGATTGGCTGGCAATAAATGGGAATTGACATAATTATAACCCACACAGCCTCTGGAGGGTGGGAAAAGGCAACTGTTACAGAACATGAAATACAATACAGATATTGAAAGTGTTTAGCAACCACGTGGCAAACGCAGGGCCCTTGGATAGGTAACAAGATTCTTGTTGGTTAATGAACAGAGCTGGAGAATTTTGAAACAGTCTGGAGGTCTTGTACTAGGTTTTTAAGGGTTATTAAGGAAGTGGCCACCTCATCCAGCTCCACTTGCCAGGGACTTTCCCTTGCTGGGCTTGTGAAGCACAGACATAGGATGCCCGGGAACATGGGGTCTCTCTGCCCAGCCTGAGGGACACATTTGCTGCTGTTCCATTTGCTGGTTCAGCCAGAGGTAAAGCTGAGCACATATCCAGGGAAACACGCACAGATATGAGCATGGATATGAACACAGAGGCACACAGAGAAAGAGCTGATCACACAGGCTGCCACAGGAAAGGTGATGCTTTCAACACCACCCAAGTCACATAAAACACACTGACAGGTCATTCCCCTCCTTCTCTGGGGCTGGAAGGGGCAGGATGTCACTAGTGCTCTGCACACAAAACATTCTCCAGGTTCACAAGCACACACACATTTGCAGGTCCTTCAAGTGTCGTCATATCCCCTCTGTTCACCCATCGACCCTGCCTGTATCCTGAACCCACTTTACGGGCCCTTGCCCTCTGGCTGGTTCAGCTCGGTGTTCTCTAGGAAGCACACGGCATTCACATCTTTGTTCCACAGGCACCCCCAAACTCTCCAGTCCCCTTGGCTGGCAGCTTTGCTGCTTTCCGAGGCGGGGGGGAGGCTGGGGTGTCCCGGTGTGCTGCAGCCTCCTTGGAGGAAGCGTCCCCTCAAGAACAGCTTCTCCAGAGGCTTCAGCAATTCCCCAAAGCAACAGGGTGATTTCCGCAAGTGATTTCAGCTCCTTGTGAAGTCAGCTCTTGCAGAATCACCCGAGGGCCGACTCGGGACCGAGAGAGGAGGGGCGGGCGCCGTATGGCAATTCCTCAAGATAACCTTTATTGTTCAGCAGTTCTCATGAAGGGAAGGCCAGGGGCCACAGTTGCACCCTGCCCAAAGGCCGAGGCAGGGGCTCTTTCCTGGGGAAGACAGGGGTGGGACAGGAGTCAGCTGACCGACTGGGTACAGGACATTACCATAGAGAAGCAGGGCACACTGGGTAGTCTCTATGGGTAGTCACCATGACCAGAGATGGGTTCTTATCTCTGAGTGCTTTTGCCCTCAGGCCAAGGTACTGCAGAGGGCTGAGTCAAGGGCTCACAGCTCTCCACAAAGCTCGACCTTTGTTAGCAAATACACATACACACATATCCCTCCCGCATGTTGTCTGGGTTTAGGGAAGATACTGCTGCTTGACACTCACTGGTTGGCACAAGACCTGTGGGCTGTGACCAGCAGTTTGCTTTAGCTGCCAGCATTGAACATCTCAGTCAGCTCTTGTCATGTCAGTTCCTCCACAGGTGGTTTTTGAGGTGTGTACCATTCCTGTCCAGTGAATAGAGGTTAAGCTCCTCAACTCACTCCAGTCCCTGGTACTGGGATGTCACTCACTCCAGTAGCTGGCACCACAGGCCAGAGTTGCCTACAGCTTCAGCCTGACTCCTGCAGTTGGCCTCAAATTTCACTCACACACAGAGGTCTTGCCTATAGCTGGCACTTAGTCCTTGCAGCACAGACATGTAGAGACAGAATCAGGGGAATTAGCAGAGATAATTAAGAAAAGATTTAGCAAAAAACCAAAAGAAGATAGAACAAACTGCAGGGCTCAGGCAGAAATGAGTACAGACTTGTCCTGTTTTAAAAGAGTGACCAGCCTCTTTAATAACTCTTTTCTGCCTGCTTCCTGCTGTTTGTATTTGTGGCTCCCCTTCCTTTGCACATCCCTTCATGGGTTTCTGTACCTCTACTGATTATCTCACCTCTCCCAGCCCAGGCTCCAGAATCTCTCCTGGTTTATAATAGTATCAGGTGCAAAGTCAAGGTTGATCTTCCAGCAAAGGGCATCTGCAGTTTCTTGCTAGCCCATCAATTGATGTGATTTGTGAAGTTGTTTCTCGTCATTGTGTCTATTTTTAGTTTGTTAGACATGAGTGCAACTGTATATTTTTTTCTGCCTCCCTTTTTTTCACTGTTTCCCAATTAACCACAAGCATGATCAGAAAACTGTTGGAACAAATATTCGTGTGCTCTTACATATCCTCATCAATTACTGTGAATGGGCAGACTTGATTTCTCTCACTGGACTGTTTCCTATGTTAATCAGGATTACATCTCTGAAGTTTCTTGTTTATAGTTTCCTCCTTTCTTTATTACCCACTTTTTGCACAGAAAAATGCCCTTGGGCAGATGCCCTTAAAGGAGCAGACAGTCTCCAACACACCATAACAATATCTAAAAAAACAACTTAAACAAATTGCTGCAATGGCTGTTGTTAACCTGTTAAGTCAGCATTGTCTACATTTGATGAGGTGGTTCAAGCTGAGCTATCTCAGGGTTTCTTGGTCAACAGCAAAGTGAAAATTAAGGTTTCTACTCTGGCAGGTAACAATGACAACCGTTCTAAACAAGTATGACTATGTGAACTTAATGAAACTTGAATCCAGTCAAATAAATTAATTGCCATTTAATATTTTTATATAGTTTAAGCTTGAATTTAATTTCTTTTGGCCTACACTAACACCATTTCATTATAGAAGCTCAATTTAATGGCTTTTTTTCCATTGTTTACTGGTGACCAACGAGATGACACATGCTCATGTGCAAGGATTTGCCATTAAATTCTTCTCTCTTACTCTATCTCCTTAATTTATGTCCCTTTCTCCTTCTAAGGACCTTAGAGTTTTTCAACTAGCTATCCCTCTCTTTTATTTAGAAAATAATTATTCTAATCAACCTTATATCAAATCTCAGGCTGTGTGGCTGCGAACTCCTTTCGGATTCATAAGTGAATGAATTACAAAAATAGGGCATCTGGGTAATGCATCTGTTTTTTCAAATTATTTGGGTTTTTCCTATTGGATGACCATATAATTTTGTACAATATTCTTTTGAACTGTACTTTTTAATTGTCCTCCAAAAAAACTTACTTAGAAATCTGTCTACCTAGTTACTGATGTCACCTGTTTTCCTGACTTGGCTTTGACATCTGGCTATTTGTTGGAAGACAAGATGGCATTTTATGAAATTAAGCTTCTCAAATTTCTTCATCATTCATGTAAAACAACTATATAGACCAATACAAGGACATTGCTCAATTTCTGCTTGGGCCAGTCTTATGAGATTGAATCAGAAATTTTCAGGAGCTCCTTTAGCATAGTCTCTAAAGCTGTTTCCATGTGAGTTAGGGTAAAATTTGCATTGCCCTGAATGACACCAGAGATAAAGTAAAAGACAGAATCTCTTTTAAAAATTTCTGCATAGTTGAATTTCATGTATATAAAGTCTGATCAAAGACTGGCTTGGGCTACCCAAGAGTTTTTTACTTTACCAGGCATATCAGGGCAAGGGATAAAAGGAAAAATTCACTTCCATTTTTGATATGGATAATTATGGATAAATATTCTCAGTAGAAAGTATAGTGACACCATGCAATATTCATTACTCTACAATTACCTTTTCTTGACTCTCATACTACTTGAGTCTGTTGGTCAGATTACAGAAGGGTACTATCATGTTGAAGAAAATTATCATGTCCAACTCCCAGTGTTCCTCTCCTAACCTATGACTTCTAACTATCAATAGTTACTAATTGTAATTATTCAGCTTCCTTATAATAGAGTGGCTGGGGAAGAAGAGCACTGCTCTTCATTGCAAGAGCACAACTGATAACAGAAAGGCAGATTGCTAAAATTACTCCTTTGCTATATATCACATCCAATTCCCTAGGTTTTAAGGAAAAAGATCCATTTTCTGGACTGTCCTTTCTTTCTTTTTGAAATTGAAATGGTAGGTTTAGAAACGGAAATGCTATTATTATATAAAATACCAAATGACTGACATTCATAGAAGGTAGCTTTAATCAGAAGATATTGTTGGTGATGTGGCATAAAATCAAAGTGAAAGGTCATGGACACAGTGACAAACAGGAAACTGAAGCTGTGTCTTTCTGACATTGTATTTCTAAATTACCTTTGTAATTTTCAGAGAACAATGTCCGTCTTTTGCTTTACCCTCTTTTATCTGCAATATTTGCTATGACATAAATACAGTTCTGACATACCTTGAATAAGAAAAGAGACCTCCAATATCTTATTATTTCCATAAGTAGGATATTGCTACTACATTGTGGACAGTTTTTGAATAAAGCTTAAGTGCAACCTGAAGTACTGAAATGCTACATAAGATAAACAGCCACTTTTCCCTTGAGAAAAGTATGTGGAATTTCTCATCTACATGGCATAAACTGCAATGAAACAGAATAAATCCATATTAACATTTAATCCAAAGTAATGCCTTTGTACTTGAAATTCTTCTGCATGCAAGGACATAATACAGTCAGTAAAAGAAAGCCCTTGGCCAGGAACATTGTTTATAAAAACTGGTAGCTCTTCTGGCAAGGGGACAAAAATGTCATGTATGGTGGGAGGTTTCCCCGAACTCTCAGAGTGCTGAAAAAACCACTAGTATAAAAAGTGTTCTTTTTGTTAATAAGAATCTTTTACTTCAAGGAGTCACTGAAATCCTAACCAATATCTAGCAACAAAGTCCCAGACAAGGGCCTGTTAGAAAGAGAGGGAAGTCAATAAAAGTAAAGTGTAAGTGTAACATTAATGGCAGGTTCTTGTAGCCTTTTTCCCCCAAATTATACCATTCCTATTCAAATACCATCTCGAGAGTCTCAGACAGTGTCAAGTGCAATCATTGTTATTGCAGTTGCCAAGGTAATCAATTGAAATCATAATGAAGGGAACAGAAGGAAATCAATAGAGTCTGAAATTACAAATAAAGAGAAGCTATCGTTTAAAAGCATTTGGCTGAAATCTTCCATATTAATGGAGTCAGAAACGGCTGTGTCATTCAGAAGCAGTGTGGTGCATAATTCACTTGAGTGCATTAGAACACCTAAAAGCTATTGCAGCAATTAGTGCTGCCTACCAAGAAAGTGTCCACCTTAGAAACATCACTGAATTGTTTGGTTCCAATGTGTTTTCATATTTAAAACTGTAATTTTTTTCTCCCTCAAAAAAGCCATCGTGACATGATCCAAATAAACATAGTTTCTATTGCATAATTTGTTGAAGTTTGTCTTATACACACTGTCTCTTCTGGAGTTTTCTTTCAGTTAAAAGCCCTCCCCTGATGCACCCTCACCCCAATAGATTTTATACCCCGAGGTGCCCCAGTGACTGTGGGACATTCCTACCTAATGGCAATGTTGAGCATTTACAGTCCTCTTTTACACAGGAATTACACTCATGTCCTCATGCATGTTATTTAACACAAATATGTGGAGCGTACATCATTGCATTTAGACAAAGGCATTTTTAGGTGTGATGAAGGGGGTACTGTTCTTTTCTCTCTGTTCTTTGTACTTCAGTAGCTCAAGCCTTTGGGTGGGTAGGACAGCAAGATTCTTTATTTGGCTTCAGAGAGACAAGCAGGCATAGAATGAAGAGCTGAATATGTGTTTCCGCTGTGAGTGCTCTACTAACCAAATGTTATTGCACCTTACAAGGCCCAGTAAATAATTTTTCTGGAGGAGAAGCTAAGCATGATGTGATAGTCTGTTACTGCATTCACTTGGGAAGGAGAAGACATGGGTCCCAGCTCATGAACCAACTGGAGCAGGGAATTGAAGTATCCACTGGAGCAAGAAAGCCAGGTCTCTTAGAACTAGCCATTATGTTATGCAGCTATGTCCTCTCCCTCTATCCTTCTGGTGAGAGAGGTGGTGAATATTTAATATTCTCATGCAAAATGGAACAGTTTCTAGTGGAAGGTTTGGAAAAAACCCTATAACATGCTACAGCATTGCTTTTAGGTGTTTCCCGTGCAAAGCAAATTACCATCATGTGAAAAAATTAATCTATTTGAATTCCTCCCAAAAGGAGTACTCAAACAACTTAGTTGCTTCTGAAGAGGGAGAGAGGCAAGGGTCCACACTGCAATTTTCCAGCTGCATTCAGAAAAAATGATGGTGGGGGTCAGGTGTTTTGCTTTTAGGCAGTTGCTCTTACCTCATTGAAATGTGACTTAGCCATCTTAAGGAAATTTTTCTTAGAAGTCAGATAGCAGGAATGGGAACAAAAATTAAGAAGGTACCTTCTTTCTGCCTGAAATACTAATGTGTCCAAACATTGAGCAATCAAGATTTTTTTTCCTGAAAAATGTCAGTTGTTTTTTGCATAGTATTTGATAAAACCTTTCCATTATCAATTGCATAACAGCAATTAAAATTCTCATCAAATCCATCTTAACTGTTTATAGCCTTCCACTAGGGAGCATTTTCCTTGGCAAACATGTGCAGTAAAAGGCCATTTAATCTTCGCAAGTGAAACAGTCAGTTATGCTAAGTCATCTCTTCTACTGTCAGTTTACATTGAAATCTTGCACTGATCTGGTCTTCTGCAGTAGGTGAGTTAAGGCACACTTCGGCTTGCTCTGAGAGGAGAAAAAGCTCTTGTCTTTTTTTCCATCACACCAGCTAAAGTTAGATCTGATCACTGTGTGTCTCTGTGAAGGAGTTCAAGGCACTTTGCTCTGCAGGCCACCAATGCAAACTGCTCAGAAGAAGATATCTGATGGACTGACTTCTATGGCTGAAGCCAGTGAAAGAGTACATAGCCGCACAACACAAATAAAAGCGTAAAATATAAACCAGACATATAATCACTAACAGCACTTCCTGCCTCTCTGTTTGTACAGATGTATTAACAGAGGAATTAAATGCAGTATATTGAAAGCAGCAAACCCCCTCCTTTCCCCGGAAAGCACTGAACAAGTCATGACAGAAACTTCTTCACATCATACATGAAAAATCAGGAATGTTGCTTTTTCTCCCATGTCACAATTGCAGTCTCTGGGGTTCCCTTTACTCTCATTGTTCCATGTTTCTGATCTCTGGGTTGTCACTTTCAGAGTTTTTGTATGAATATTATCAAAACCAAACTTGTAGCAGACTTGAAGATTCCAGACTGTGTCTTCTAATATCTCTAGCTTTGTTTTCTGGCATCTGGCTCCAGCTTGGAAGATCTGAATAATTTCTTACTTCCTCTTCTTGATGTTCGGTTCTCAGTTTCATCACTTACAGGAGCATCAAATCTCCCACCACGGCTTTATTTCCTTTTCTCCCTGAGAGGATTTCAGCTTTTACTGATGATAACAGGAGCAAGTCCATCTGAAACAGAGGCCTGAATGCCATTTTTATTTTTAAAGAAAGCTTTGCAAAGGAAGGAAAAGCCACCTTATAAATGTCTGGATAAAAGCTGAAAAGAAATCAAATAGATATTTATCCTTTAAATAATGTACTGAATGTTTCTCTACTGTAAAGCCCTCATAGCAGATCAATACTGTTTACACTATTCACTTGCAAAAAGCAGTAAAAGTCTTTCACTTCAACAGTTTCCAGCCATTTAACATTGTTAAAAAGACAGCTAAAACATCAATTGGGAGCATTTTTTCCTAAACTGAAATGGATTGATTAGTTTTCGTGACATTCACTGCAATGATTGTGAACCAGGATTAGGAAGGAGGTAATGTGGGAGTAAAAAGGGAAAGAAGTCAGTGCACCTTTTTTAAGTTAATGAAATAAATTGCATACCTCGACTCAACAGAAGTAAATCTTCTTGGAGGGATTGACTTCTTTATAATACTGTGTTAATAACTGCTTCTCTACACGTGTAGTATGGATTGCCTTTTAAATTGATTTCACTATACGTATGCAAAAGCGATGGCTCTGAAAGTCTGCTCTGTGGCATTTGTCATGTTGAATCAGTTAGGCAACAGTGTAAATTTGTGATCAATGCCACTTCAGAGAGAAAAGGTATTCATTATTAGCAAACTCTAAAAGAACTATACATGGCAATTAAATAGAAATGAATTGTTCCACATTTTTTGGAGGTAAAAAACCAAGTGATTACTTAGTTCAGCTAATGAATGCCTTTGTGTGATCTCCAGTCAACAAACCACTGTTAATAGTGTGCAGAGAAACAATGGGGCAGTTAGGACCATTTTAGCACCCACACTACTGACGAGAAGACTTCTCATTGAGTAAAAAAGACTAGACTTGAATTCAGCATTGTTCTTAATCAAAACCTCTTCTTTTTCCCTGTCTAGTCTGTCCTATTTTTTGTACTTTTGTATTTATTTTTTTCCCTAATGACTGCACTGTGTTTAAAAACAAAAGATTGTATTTAAATATTAGCCTCTTGCTCTTTAACTAATTTTTTAATACTTCAGCTCTAGAGGACATTATATGGTTTACGACAACAGCGTACAAATCTGAAGCCAAAAAGAAAAGAAAACTTGAATAGGTGTTCAAAAAGGCTTGTGAGATGCCGATACTTATGCATAGCTATAAGGTATAAGAAGATGAGAAATTAAATGGTGTAGAAAAATAAAAATTAGAGATATGACATTTCTGGTTTATATCACAAGTTCATTTTCCACCAAGCACTGCATAACTACTAGAAAAAAACTGTTTGAAATATTGAAATTTGTTTCAGAAAATATTCCATGCTTTTATCCTGCAATATTTGGCCTTGAATCTCGTGAATTATGACTTCTGATTTTAAAAAAGTGAGTGTACCCATAACCACATTCCATTAATTTATCTGTTTCAGGCTTCTTCATCTCACAAAATGCTTCAAAATGGCACAGGATTCTGTGCAAGTCTGAGCATGCTGTGTAAGTATTAAACAAATGTCATTAAACCTCTGTGCACAGTAGTAATTAGTCATATTAAGCGGTATAAATTTGTTCAGGTAGCTTAATGAAATGGCAGTGCCTTAGTCACTGACGTTTTGTTCATTTTATGTTTGTTCAGAGAGTCAATGAAAAACGTGCTTGGCAGATAAGGCTGAATTCACCATTCCTTTGGTATTCCAAATAGTGAGATGCCTTCTTAAGAGCTTAGTTCTTCATTTTTCTCTTATGAAGACAAGTTGAGAGAGCTGGAGTTGTTCAGACCAGAGAAGAGAAGGCACTGAGGAAACCTTATAGCACGTTCCAGTACCTAAAGGGTGCCAACAAGAAAGCTGGAGAAGGACTTTTCACAAGGGTGTGTAGTGGTGAGGCAGGTGGAGATGGCCTTAAGCTGAAGGAAAATAGGTTTAGGTTACATATTGGGAAGAAATTCTTTACTGTGAGGATGGTGAGGCACTGAAACAGGCTGCCGAGAGAACTGGACTCCAGCCCTCAAGGTGTTCAAGACCAGGCTGGATGTGGTTCTGAGGAACCACTTCCACTGTAAGGTGGCCCTGCCTGTGTCAGGGGGTTTAGATCTGGATGGTCTTTGAAGTCCCTTCCAACCCAAACCATTCTATGACTACCTGATTTTATGATTAATTACTAATTTCATACATTTTCCACATTGTTCTTTAAGTACAACCATCACCACTTTTTGAAGGTATAAATATTTCCTGACAGTAAGCACTGTAGCTCTTAATTTAATTATGGTCTGATTTTCTCCTCCTACAAGCTTTCACACTAGAATGCTCTTCCAAAACCAGGGAAAAGTCAAGCTATATAAGAAGCAGTGTCTAAAGATCTAGAAATTGAAGGTTTATTTAAATAACAGTTTCCTGAGATGCTCAGTGAAATCTAGGTAATAAAGAATACTCTGCATTTAGGGGAATCCAGAACGAGAATGATACTTCTGATATCTTATGTTCGATAACAGACTTCTCTGTTACGTGTAGGACTTGGGGTTGTTGATGGGACCAGGGGATACCATTTGTACTGCCATTTGCTACAAACACACGGTTTGTTTCACATGTATCTGCACTGGTCAACATTCAGATATCAAAGTCACTTTCTACAAACAAATAAATTTTCAAACCCCACTAGCTTAGTCCTTGGTGGTATGAGATAAAAACAGGCATGCAATGAGGAAAACCATGCATAAATTATTTTTAGTTTTAATAAGATGGAGATTTTATGGATTTGGGTCAACAGAGATCATACTAAAAATGTTCACTGCTTCATTCTAATGAGTTTAAAGGATGGCTGCTCTATTTTTCCTTCAACCTATTTTTGTCCTCTTCATATGTAAGTACAATATGTCACTGTGGAATAAAACAAACTGACTCCTGAAAAAAAATTAATATAGGATATGCCCCTAAAAATTTGTTCTAGACTGAAGTCGCTTACAAGGGTCAACATCTAAGTATTGAAACAATTACTTTTCTGAATATAAACCTGATATTTTAGGAAATACGTAACGTGTGGTTAAGTCTTTCTCCAGCAGAAACACCAGATTTGCCTCTAGGTAGACACATCTATTCCTCCAGGGAAATGTGAATTTGAATCCAGCCTGGTCTTGAGCACCAGAAGGAGTTTTGCCTAACCTTTCTGCATTGTAGTTTTTTTGCAATAAAATTTGGAAGAAAAGACATTAGGAACCTCTAAAAAGGTCAAGCCCTGCTCTGTCTGCGCTTATGTCTGTAAAATTAATAGGTCTAAATCTCCTACTGCCTGCCCTTATCCTTTGTTCACAGTCAGACAATTATACCTGCGTAGTAAGTGGTCCATTTCAATTGCAGTGGATGTGTGATAGTGGAAAAGAGAAAACAGAGACATCTGGGTGACCTCGGCAATGTGACACCCACATGCAGTGAGAGAGGCAGAAGAGCAGAGTGTTGGCTTGATCATTCAGTCGTTTTCCTTCTTGAGGATGACATGAGGATGGTCAGAAAGCTGTGGTCACAGCCATGTCTGAAAAAATATAAAGAAATAACAAAGATGCCAGGACTCTTTCCCTTCACACTCCTGAGAACATTCCTCACTAAAGAATGTAATGAATACCTCTCTGTAATGAATGTAATGGTTTGGATGTCCAGTATGCTGAAGAAGCAGGCTTATGTGGCCAGATACATCCTTGAACATTTCTACAGTGCCACTGGAAACTCCCAAGTTCTTTTAAACATTGGGCAGAACACAGATCTACCTCACAAGCATATGTAAAAAGTAGCATGAGAGATATCTTGTTTATATGTAAAAAGTAGCATGAGAGATATCTTGTTTATCTCCAGAAAAGCTGCAACATCTATCCTAAGTCTCTTGGGCAACATGAAGAGTACCAAGGGGAATTTATGAATGTTTTAGCTAAGTGGAGAGTTTCTAAACTTTTAGACAGAAAAGGGTATTTTAGTGAAAAGCCATGCACGACCCCACAGGAAATAAGTTTTCAATAGATCTGCTTCTCAGAAAGAGTACTATGAATGCAGATGTTCACCCAACTGCACTGTGGAGCCAAGGTATCCTCATTTCATCCCCTTGGTCAGGACAGGTAACTAAAGTGTGAGTATGACAGTCCTTTAGAGATTTCATCTCTTTACTTTCTTCTGCAGGGTTAATAGAGCATTGCATATATCACAGTGGCAGTGCAAGTATTCCCTTCCTTAAAAAATATTTTCTTACATTATGGTTTCTAATTAAAAATTCCCTGAATACAAAAAAAGCCTAAAACTTAGCCTTTAAATCTATATATTTGGCTTCAGTACTGAGCAGCTGAATGCGTCATAAAGCACATCAAAAAAGTAAAATAATTTCTCTGCAAATACAAAGTGAAATAATACCAATAAAGACCCCAAAATTCTAATTCTAATAGCTAATATTAATTTACAAAACATATATTTACATGAAAAAGAAGGAATATTTATATTGATAATATTCTATTTGTCAGCAGATGTATAGCATAATTTTTAGAACTTCTTTTGCATGTAGAGCTTCCTTAGGTGTTTCTACCATACTTATTATGGACAATGCTTGCATTTTGAAAATATAACTTGGGTAAACAGATACTAAATATAAGAATTTTATTTCACATTTAAGTTGCTATAAAAATCCAGGTTGCTGTTCACCAAAATGTCTTTTCAAAAATAGATTGTAAAAAATCAAAACATGCCCTTTGTGTCAACTTCAGCTAGCTGCCAATAGCTCTTTACTGAGTTAGTCTGTGGGCTGACTGCCTTTTGCAAAAGAAGATCCTGGAATAGATATAACTTGAAACAAAAAAGCAACCTTTGGAGGTTTTTTCCTAAAAAGTAAGGCAGTTCAGGCCAAATTCAAACAGGGAGAATTACATTCAGCCTCCTTCATTCCTTGATGTCTTTTTATTGGCTGATGGCTTCTTTAGTCTTTGTAGAGTATATGTTATCTGTGTTGGTGCAAGAAACCATTCTGGGAGGTGTCATTTATTTGTGTATGCCACTCAAATATTTCAGGACTCTTTAAGGTCCCTATCACAGTGTAAATATTAAAAAATATTCTTTAGTTTCTTTTTTATAAAAAATAAAAATTGTATATAGTTAGGCTTTCAATAGACTAATTTTATTGAAAAGGGGGTAGCTAAATTAGGGCTAAAGCCTCTTTGATGTGGTAAGACAAGGCTGGGGATCAGAAGTAATGTGTCTTGTTAGATCAGGAGGTATAACCAGAAAAATATGAAGATCTTACTTGACCAAAGGCTTTGGGTCTGGCTGTTGATAGCTATATTGACTGCTTAGATTTTCTATCCTTTTCAGGTATGACAGTGTCTTGGATTAGAGACAAATATCCTAGGTGGAAAGCACTCC
>VZRL01007151.1:18929-58887 GCA_013397895.1 Origma solitaria
TCAGAAAACCTGAACAAACAGCTGATGAACTTAGTGTCCTTTTCCTCAGGCGTAGCTTCCCCTTTCCGGGGGCCCCGAAGGGGCTAGGTGAAGTTCCTCCGGTGGCTCCCTGGACGATTCTCGTCCGCTGTCCCCCGGGGCTCCTCAGGTTCTCGGATGAGAAAGCAAGTCAAAGAAAAGGGTCCAAAATGATGAAAAACAATCCCAGGGAGGAAAAAAAAAAAAACCAACCCAAGCAGCAGCCACACCAGTAGCACCAGCCACCAGCAGCAGCAACTGACTCCGGGAAAAAAAATAGTGTCCCTTCCTTCTCACTCCCCTGTCGGAGACCTGGGGAAAGTTTCAAAACATCCCGCGCTGGCGGCAGAGCTCCCAGCTGCGGGACACAGTTAAAGCTACAGGACCATATTTCTGGTCAAGCATACAAAACGATAGGGAATACAAGATATCATTACGCCACCCCAGGAGAGACAGGTATTACTTTTTCTAATCTGGAGGCAGTATATCTGGGGACTTCTTCCTGCAGGAAGGAGTGTGTGGAGTTTTCTCCATTGAGAGTCTTTGGAGTGAGTGCACCAACCTGCTTGTATTTCCAGAGGTGGGTGAAACACAGATGTACAGACACTCTCAATCAATTTACCCCAAGGTGATGCATTTAACTTGTAATTGAGAGAAGCAGTAACATATTTATTGGTATAAAACTGTGATTTAACAAAGTTTCATAGTAAATGTGACAGTGGTTTAATCAGATTCTATGGCAAGGAGCTCTTGATTGTTTGCTGCATAAAGGACAGACTCAGGCACAGCTGTCAGAGACCTTGCTGCTGAGTCATGATGTTCAGAAAGGATCCTGTCGTTTTCTGAACTTCTTTCAGGAGGGGAGCTCACATGCTGCTGGATCCAGACTTAGCCCCAGACTTGGTCAGTGGTTCATGTCTAAATGATTACACAAACACAATCAATCCTTTGTATCTCTTAGGTAAAATTTCAATGTTTAGGATCCTACTGATCACTCACCGTGGATCTGTTACAGAAAGAAATCTCAGCCTTGAGGAGTAACTTTAAGAGGTGTCCCTCCTCAAGGGACGATCCTGGCTGCAGCCTGCTGACCCATGGGAGACATCAACAGGCTCTGGCTGTCCTTTGTTTATGGAGGAGGATTGTTGATTTATACCACGGGTATTTGGCTTGTGCTCAACCAGCCCTTGCCTGTTGAACAAGAATTACTGCCCTTTGCTTCTCAGATCTGCTGTTTGTACTGAGGAGTGCAGAAAAGAGGTTTAAAGAAGTGTTGAGGAGTGGGTGGCACAGCTCCATGAATAAACTGGAGTAGTGACAGAAACTTAAAATTCTTGTTTTAGCATCAATTTCAGATATATTAGGATGTCCAAGGGAGGCTTTTTCATATTTAAGATCTAGTAGAGACAGCACCCATGCTGAGCAATTGCAGACACCCTATTGCTTTCAACAAGAGATTCAGGGTGTTGAATATTTCCTTATTAAACATAGCCATGTGATAAACACTTGGGTACAGATCTGATCAACTATTAAGGGTTTCCCAAAAGTGACACATTCCCTTAATCTCTTCTGCAGTTCAGCTGTTAAGGACACTGCAGAATCAGAGATTTTCATGTCTGATTTTTCATGGGTGTGTAAGTGGAATAATAACTAATGATTACCTGTTTTGCAAGGCTGTTGTGGAGATCAAATACTCAGTAATTGTACAACACTTCTAATATGTAAAGTGCCATAAGATAATTATGACTATTAGAATCTTCTGTGTAGGTTCTTGTATATTAAATTTCCATAATTCAGTGAGATCCTTTGTCTGCTTCTGTGTGTGAATGAAAGTGCAGGACAAGTACAGCACTCTGTGAATCAAAGTTCAGGACAAAAAGCAGATCAAGGGTTTTTTTTTTAAATGGCCATGTCAATTCTATCGCTGGCATAGTCAGCAGGCAAGAACTAGCCAGATGATACTAAGCAGAGCTTCAAAGAATGATAGTAGCCCTGGAGATTTTGCAGCTAATCACAGATGATTAATGGGGAAGTTACTTTAAAAAAACAACTACCTTTCCTTTTTGATTGCTAATTATTCATGAAAGACTAAGAACAAAAGTACACTGAAGCAGGACAACACATTTTTAAGCACTACAATAAAAGAAAAATTGATCACCTAGTTAGTATGCAAGCAGCTAAGCGCACCAGGGTCAGCTTTGCTAATTTGAGAGTCAGATTGGGAGTTTAGCAAAGCCTCTTAGTGCCAAGTGGCTTATTTCAGAGTTTCCATTAAAGATGAACTGAACAGGTTTGCACATATCCATGTACGTCTATGATGGGATGTTTGCCCACTGACATTGTTACCAAACACAAACCTGGACTAGTCCAGAAAGTATAACATCAAAATTTAATTGTGTTTCTGTTTTTTTAGGACATCATTTCTATACCTATGAAGAAACAGTGCTTCCTAACTTGTTTGCATCTTAAAACCAGAAATATGAGTAAACATTTTTATTATTCCCACTTTTCTCTTTCACATTCTTTAAGAGTGGATTATTCAATAGGATAAAAGACCCAAAAGCAAAAACAGATCATAAAATCAGGTAAGTATTTAAAAGATCAGGTAAGTATTTAAACAATGACAGAAGGACGGTATGTAAAATCTTATCCATTTTTGTCTCTTTGGAGTGCGATATCTTCAGCGCTAATATTTTGTGTAGCTGTTTTCACTCTGCTTCAACATATTGGATAAGCCAAGGTGCCAGATTTTTTTGTTTGGTTTTTATTGTTTGTGGTTTTGGTTGGTTAGTTTCTTTGTTAGTTTGCTTTAGGTTTTGCCTTTTTTTTTTGTTGGTTGGGGGTTTTTTTGTTTTTTGGTTGGGTTTTTTTGTGGTTTTGTTTTGGTTTTTGGTGGGGTTTTTGGTTTGTTGTTGTTGTAGTGGTAGCAGTTTGGGGTTTTATGTTTGTTTCTTTATTTGTTTCATGCAAGAATCCATAGACCATAAAATCCTGATTCTGTTTTATGTGGGTGACATATTACATGAGTAGTCTCTGGACTTCCAAGTTCCTCACAGAGGCAGAGATGCAGTGATTGCCTCAATGGGCTTTTAATTCTGTATTTATCACAATATAAACAAGTGTAATCTACATAAGAGCAAAGAAAAGAAATAATAAAAGTACTTAGCTACACTGTATTCTCAATTCTTTCTACCTGGGCTGGATACAAAGTTAGTTTTATTGATTTATAGAAGAAATACCAAACATATTTCTGTATCAAAGCTGCAATTCCTTCAGGGAAAATAATGTAATTTAGCTGTGTAAAGAAAACCTACCTAGTTTTATGTTCTATGAAAGTAACAGTGTATTGACTAGGACTCCTGTCATTTTAATTGAAGGAATAAAATTTGAGGAAGAAACTAAAAAAAAGGGAGTTATTGCATAGGAAAGGTTTTGTGAGTTTCTCTGCATATGCTCTTCTAAAGTCAAAGAAATAAAAATTAACTGAAGAAACAAAGAGGATCTGGTGAAAATGGCCTCTGCTGTTCAGGGAGAAGGTAACAGTATTGAGAATTAAGTCCTTTGACTGATGCTGGTTTAGCCACTGCAAAGCAGTGAGCAAAGAGTGGCATATTTCTGCTCCTAAAGCAAGAGCCTCAGCAGTGCTACAGCAGATATATGAGAGTTCACAAGGAGCTGATTTTCTCACACTTTACACAGGAGTGGCAGATCCCATCTATCACCATACCACAAAGCTGCAGACCCCAGATGAGACAAGAAAGGTAACAGTTTGAAAATACATCTGAGACCATTGTCCTTCCCTTTTCCTGTCCTTCACTTCGTGAAGGGAAAGCACCAAGGCTCTAAGCCACCACAAAAATTACAAGAGGGAAAGCATTTTCAGCAGTCCTTTGCTCCCAATCCCAGATCAATCACTCTGCCTCTTAGCTGAGCAAAAGGGCATCAAAATTAGATTTGAGTGTGACGAAGGTTTAGAGGGAAAGAGAAGGTTCCTTAAGCAATTGAGCCTATTAGGAATATAACCAAAGAAAATGCACATGCGTAAATATGTCTGCCTCTTTATTTGTCAGTGTTCCTGCTTCCCAGACCATAGCGAATGGGGTTACTGTAAGGCCCTCTGGTAACTGCAAGAAGATACCTGCAGTGGAATGTGTGAGTTGCTGTTTAACTGTGGAATTTAGCACTGCAGTTGATATTACATTTTAGAGGCATTAGAGATGCTTTTACTGCAAGAAAATAATAATGGTAATAATAATAGTACGTTTACGGTGGAAAAACACAGCTGTAATTCTGATCTCAGTGAATCAGAAGTAATTGTCATTGGCCCACTCTGAAAATATATGAATTAATGGAAATAAAGCCTCATGTTGTAGTTTCACCACTCCTGTTCTTGCTCCCTTCTGCCATGTGAGTGATGCAGTAGAATGGCCAAAAAGGCCTGCCTGACTCTATAAACACACCACTCCCCTCCACTAGTCAGCTTCCTGGAACAGCTAGTTAATGCTCTCATCAACATGGATTGCCTGCAATTATAAGGAAGCATACATGGGATGTGTATGCAAGAGATGCTCACTCCTAGTTTGAACACAGTTTACAGCATAGGAGGTGATTTTGACATAAAAATCCTAACAAAGTATCCCAAACAAGCCCACACTCCTTTGCAGCTCTAATTTATATCACTCTGAGATGAAGTCAGAATACTGTTTACTACTCAGTGTTGTTAGATTTCTTCTACGAAAAAAAGAAAATAGAATCAGTTAAAGTCCACAAATCTGTAAAGACCTTTTCTTTATCTCAGAACATAACAAGCTTTGCCCTTCTAGCTCTTCAATTAAGGGTTTTTCCTTTAACTGTTGGAAAACTTAAAGGAAATATTACAGACGGGTATCCATGTGCCCAGCAGCTAGAACAACTGAGAACCTGTTGGATACATGAGCAGAAGGTTAACTCAGATGGGGAGTCTTTCGTTGATCTTTATTTGGAATATTTTGCAGTTTTGTGAAGCCGAAGAGCATATCAACCTTTTTGTGCGCTAAATAAACTTTTATAGACTAACTCTGTTTTAAGGTTGCAGAGGAACCAGGAAGATAATAAATCATCAGGGAGATGAAAGATTCTGTGTCTCAAGACTGTCATTTCTGTTTTGCTACTGCACTTCATGTACTTCTTGATCCTTTTGCTTGAGCATTATTACTGACATAAAGATGTGGAACAATAGAAAATTAGATTCCCATAGAGTTTAAATAATGGTTCTCATTAAAAACTTTCAAGTAGATGCTTCTATAAGGTGCTTGTATTGCATGACCACTTTTCATTGTGTGAAAAAAAAGATAACTTAGACATGTAATTGTAATTTGCCGCATGTGAATGATGCAGTGTAACTCAGGACTGTAGGCTGGTGTCTTTGTCCTTACTCATTCTTGTTCCTGTATTAACCCAGTCTTGACCTTCTGCATAACTGAATAATAAAAGAAGAGTTTATAATTAAAGTTATTATTTTCTTGCCAAGACTGTATAGACGAAAGTGCACTGTTGGTGTGCACTTCTACCTGACACACATTGCAAAATCTGTTTAGCAATGTTTCCTGTTTCTTGGCCTCCCCATATTGTGGCTACTGTTCCTTCTCTGGAGGCAAAAGGAGTAAGAAGGACCACAGAGAAGGTACAATCTTTGTCAGAAAAACATGCTCCTCCAGCAACCTCTGTCTCTATATCTGAGGCAACCCTCTCTCCCTTGGAAAAAACTACCTACAAAGGTTGTAGTTTCGGCAACTTACATTCCTCTCATCCCAGCATTAAAAATGCACTCACCACACAACAGCTAAACCATTTTTGCTTTCCCCATAATCCAAAGTATTTTCTGAGGTATCTTCAAAGTGAACTCTCTCAAGTCTGAAATTAAATATTGGAGTCACATGGGCAACAGCAAAGTGAATGAGTGATCTTGGCTCTTGCACTTGTTTCCATCACACCACAGTGCCAAAACATTAACATACAATTTAATGGTATTCCATTTGTATATTATCATGCCATTGTTAACTTAATTCCACTTACTGACCATGGTCATGCTTTAGTGGCTGAAGTACAAAAAGGTGCAGTGATGGTTGGAGTGCTTTTAAGTTTGATGCCATTTTTTTATGATAAGAATCATTTGGTCAAATTAGGTTTCCTAAATTAGCCTTGAAAAGCAAAGTGGAGGCAGGCAATTAATTGGCCCAATGTTCCTGAGTTCTAAACAGTTTATAAACCCCTCCATAATAAATGGAAAGAACAACTCTTCAACAGTTCTAAAAACCACACCTATTTATACATTTAGACACCTTACTGCAGGCATGAAAATGGATCTTTTCTTGGATTTTGGCTCAAACTCCAAATGCAATACTTAGATGTAAAGTTACATGGATTAAATAGATGCTTGGGGATTTACAGCAAATAACAGCAGGATTTGTGAGTAGCACTCCATTTCCTCCCACTTGCCTTTGAAAGTAAAGTTTACCTCTATATTTGTAATTGCAAAATTCCAATTTCATCTGGGCTAACTGGCTACATTTCTCATTTCCTGTTACCCCAGATCTGATTGTTGGAAGGATGTGTTTGCTGAAGAAAAACAAGCCCTTTGTGTTCCAGCAGCACTGAAGGATATGTTTTCAAACAGAAATTATCTAGTCACTCACATGCTCTTTTTCCCACAGACTGGCATCACAATTCTTATATTCTTACATTTTTATGATCAGAAGTGTGTGCTACTTTTGAGTGCCAATAAGTAAACATGTGAATTAAGTACTCTTCAGTCTTGGGTTTTGATGAAAAGAAAAAGTATAAGGGATTGCAACCATTTTCCCCCAATGCATTCTGCTAAGCTTGTCTTTTTATTCTCTTTATTAGAGCTCTGAACTCAAAATTTTGAACAAGGCACAAAAGACAGTCTACTGAAACAACATAGGCTCTTTTCCTTCTTATTCCATTGAAGTTCGTTCTTGAGAACTTTCTTTCTAGTAAGTTTTGTAAGATATTGCAACTGCTCTCAGTTTTGTATGCTCTTTCAGTCTTTATTTTTATTGCTTAAAACAGCCAAATTTCTTCAATTTCCAGCCAAAACAAAGAAAATTCATTCTCTGGGTCTTTCTTATTTCTGCTGTTGGCATCTTTTGAATTATAAATATGTCTTTCTCAATTAGAATTTAACAAAACAATATCCCACATGGTAATGGCAATGCGTCTTTGTAACAGCAAGCATGATTTAATTAATATTTGTAACAGAAAATCCACATCTGCTATATGTTTACTTCATCTACATTGATTGTTCTAGGATCAGGTGTTCCACACCGATCTCCTCTCTGTCTTCTGGTTCCAGCTAGTGAATGTATTTTTTTCCTTTAGAGCAAAAGCACAGTAAGAACTAAATGCTGATTTCATTGTACCACTGCATTTTGTTCTGGCCCTGTTACTTCAGTTCTCAGGAGTATTCAATTTTTCCATAAGATATTTTGCTATTCAAGCTTTATTTAAATGCCTACTCAATTTCTGCCACCAGCAAACTCTGTTAGCACATGCCTACTCTTGGATTTATCCCACTGAAATATAAATGACAATATTTATGAAATGGAAGAAGAATCAAGGAATTGAAATATGCTTAGGGAAAAGTGTCTGGAATGTGATGAGCTTGCATGGAAATCTCAGCTGTGGAGCCAAAGCCTCTCTGTAGCTGATGGCTTTTTTTTCACTTAAAGAATATCTGCCTAGGGACTATATCCACATATGACAAGAGTATTTTTATTTATTTTTCTTTTCTGTTTATTGACTTTTCAAAGGCAGTTATTGCTAATATTGGAAAAATTGATTCCCTCAGAACTTCAGCTCTTTTATCTTATACGGCTAATTTTATACACAGAGAACAGCCAGTAAATAGCAAGGGGTGGGGTGGAGGAATGCAACACAGTTTTTTATTTTTTGCTTGTTTTCAGATTTGTTGTTTGACATTTGGGATTTTTTAAACAAACTCTCCTCCTAGACTCCTTGTTTGTTTCTCTAAAATTTATGCTGCTGCATAGGTACCCTTGGTTTCTTTTTTGTTTTGTTTTGTTCTGTTTTGTTTTGTTTTGTTTTGTTTTGTTTTGTTTTGTTTTGTTGGGATTTTTTGTTTGTTTTTGCTTGGGTTTTGGGGGGTCTTTTTGGTTTTTGTTGTGGTTTGGTTTGGTTTGGTTTTTTGGGGTTTTTTTTGGTTGGCTGATTGGTTTTTATTTGTTTGGGGGTTTTTGTTTTGTTTTTGGGGTCTTTTTGTTTTGTTTTGTTTTCATATTTTTGCGTCTTAACCAAGTTAACTTTTATTCATGCAGTTTGATAATGTTGCAACCTTGACTCTCTTCAGTGAGCTCTCATACATACAAGAAATTCTAAGGCAAAATGACTGCTCAGACAGGCTCATGACACAGTAAATATAGAGTAGGAAGAAAGGCAATTTTAAAATCCTGAATATGGTCAAAAGCAAACATTTGATTATAACAGTATAATTTGGCTTTCATGTGGGACAGAGGGCATTCTGCCTTGATGTGAATTTCTTTTTATTAAACACGTATTATTTTTCCTATAATATTCTGTGTACAAATAAGAACATTTTAACAGATTTTGTAAGGTAACTAGAATTATTATGCTGCCTTAATTCAAATGATATTTAGATAATGCATATTGTTTGGGGTTGAGAATAAAACCTAAACAGTCTAATTATTGCTTCCATTATGTTTTAGATAAGTTCTTAATATATGAGTTGTCCTATTAAATTTTCAGTCACATCTACACATTGTAAAGTTTCCTTTATTTCATAGTGTTCCAATTGCCAATAGTGATTAAGACACCTGGCAGTCAGGTTTCTTTTCTCCTTTTGGCTTGCCTTTCAGAATCACGTAGGTTTTTCTGTCATTATTGTCTATATACACTAGAATTGATTAAATGAGCCAAAAGGAGGGACTATCATTTCTTCATGTACTCTAATGCAGGCATGAGTAACAGGATCTGATGAAGAGCGTTTTAAGTAGCACCTCAAAAACAAAAGATAAGATACAGTGACTAGAAATCCCCCAAATCCATTTTAATCAGATGGAGGATTTACCTGAGCTTCTCTGCTCTTTAGAGAGAGGAGGATCTCAAAAGGATTTGAAGGAAAATTCCCCTCTTAAAACTGAAGCCCAGGTATGTCCATTAATCAATCCAGTGATGAGCTTGAGAAGATGCTTCATGTTTCACCTTTTTCAAAGGACCCAGTTTATGCTCATGAGGCAAATATTTCACTCTTTCAACTTATTTCAGATTCAAATAACTGAACTGTATATTGCTTTTAGGCCACTTCCTCAAGAATATCCAGCCACATCTGGTATAAAAAAGGAACAAGCAGTGAATGTTCTTTCAATGTTGAAAAATCATCAAACTGTTGATATTTTTTTTAAATGAGATTTAAAAAATATTTTTAATGGGCATCAACTCGCCAAATTTTCTTCTCCCTTCATAGGATGGTTAGGTCTCTGTTCCAGTCCTTCTCAGACTGCACTAAGTAATGAGTCCTGTCTATGGCAATCAAAACACTAAATATCTAGTCTAATGATCTTAAGTATACTTATGGATTTCCGTGATTTTTCAGTGCTGAAGCTGCTACACTGTTTTAAAACTGTACTTGCAAAAGAATCAGCTTCAAATGATAAGTCAGTATGTGGGTTGGCCTTAAGTATCAAGGCTGCTTCTCAGATATCTCAGGACCAAAATCCTGGACTAGTCAGAAAATATTTATGTTATGTTCAAGCCACAGGAGTCTGAAATATTCCTACGGGGAAAGGCAAGGTGTCTTAGATGCAGACTACCCTTCTTCCTCTTGCAAATACACATGTATTGGGAGAAGGATGTAGTGAGACAGAAACTCTCTATCTGCTGCTTCTGCCTCAGGCTCCCTCATCAGCAACAATTTTTCTCCAGGCCATAAGAGGCAGAGGTGTGGGGAGCTTTCCCAGTTTGGAAGAAATGATGAAGAAAAACTTTCTTCATCCCTTTCTAGAAATTAAAGGAACAGTTACAATCCTGGAACTACTCTATAATTCATAGCATTTAGAATCAGGTTCAGTTTTATTGTTAAGCTCCACTTTACCCAAAAGATTACTTTTATATCTTTTTCAGATCAGTAAAGTTCAATTTTATGTGTAACTATCCCTGACTTGACTTTCGTCTGTTTTGCCAGAACAACCGTTGTTAGTGATATCAAGGAAAGTAAAATGTTACTTGCATTCAGAAAAATGTTGCTTATGTCAATCTTTTTCCTGAGTCAGCAGCACTAGAAAACTTAGTGTGCTAATCTGGGCTGGGATAGAGTTAATTTTCTTCATAGCTAGTATGGGGCTGTGTTTTGTGTTTCTGATGACAAAGGGGATTGATAATGTAGAGATGGATTTGCTATTGCTGAGCAGTGCCTGCAAAGCGTTGAGGCCTTTTCTGCTTTTTGTACTGCCCTGCCACCAAGGAGGCTGAGCGTGCACAAGTTGAGAGAGGACACAGCTGGGACAGGTGACCCAAATGAGCACAGGGGTATCCCAAACCATAGGGCATCATGCTCAGCAAATAAAACCAGAAGAAGAAGGAAGTGGAGAACATTTAGAGAGAGGATGTTTGTCTTCCCAAGCCACCATTATGTGAGATGGAGCCCTGCTTTCCTGGCAATGAGTGAACACCCACCTCCTGATGGGACTGGTGGAATGAAATCCTTGTTTTGTTTTGCTTGTGTGAGTGGCTTTTGCTTTCCTTTATAAATGTTTTCTTTATGTCTACCCACAAGCTTTTTTTCATTTTAAACCCACCAATTCTGTCTCCCACCTTTCTGTGGAGGAGTGATTGAGGGACTGCATGGGGTTTAGCTGCTGGCTGGTTTCAAAAAATGACACTCAAAGATATTAACAGGAGTGTGAGGATTCCTGTGCTAGCTTTCAGGTATGCTGAGAAACATTATGGGGTTGAGGGCACACTTTTTCTCCATTTCCTCCCCCCCCCATTGTTATATCTTATTTGTAACCATCCCTTAGTTAAAGGTTTCACTTTAGAATTATATGTAAATGTAAATATGCATATATGTATATATGTATTTATACAGATACATATTTGTACTATCAAGTTCAATGAACACAGTTTGTGTTTTCTGATCATGGTTGCTTCTTAAGATTCTGTAAAACATAAATAAATCTAAGCTGAATAATGCACATACGTACACACACATTTGGCTTGGGACTAGAAGGGCGTTAAATGATATTTAAAGAGTTCCTGTGTTTTGTAAGAAACATGAACAATGACATGGATATAGGAATAGTGAGTCTAAGGACTAATGGCTTGCACTAGTGACAAAGAAGATTATCAGAAAATAGACCAGAATGAAGATGATTCCTCTTCTTCAGGCTTTAAAGTTTCAGAGAAAGCTGAAGAGCTTTTAACCTATCAAATTACCTTTGTCTGTTCAAGGACCCGTTTCATATTGCAACAATTGCTACTGATGATTGTCCATGGAAGAGCTGGCAATGCTGGTTATAAAGCATTGAATTATTCTTCTTGCTTCAACCCAGGCTCTAAATTTCATGCATGTGTTAAATTTTACCATTTTTCCAGATACTGCATTAGTATGGTGGGCAGGCAGTAAGAGATAAGCTAGAGACCATTTTTCATTTCCTCCCTCTAGGTCAAGCATGCTGGAGAGAAAGCCTTTTTAGACTCTTTCTATGGGATCATAAAATATTGATTCACTGCTGGTTTAAATGCACATTTAGAGAATGTAAAAAGTGTTATTTTGTGTACTCTTTTGTCATGAAATATGACGTGGCCATGATTTACGCTGTTGTTCAAATGGTGAAATGATCTCATGAGAATCAGTTCCAGCACAGGTAAAAAAGCCATGAGAAAGAAAGGGAATGCTGGTGTCCAAAGCCTTCCAGTAGTTACCTATATTAGTTATTGTTAGTAAAGAACAGAAATTTCTGAGCTTTGACTCTTCTCTTGCTTTACACTTACACGATCTCTCAGAGCTAAATAAAACTTTGTTTGCCACTTGCTTGTATTCTTCCAAGAGAATGAGAAATTTCTTTTTCCCATGAAATGTTGTGTGACACCCACTTACGCTAGTGGGCTGTCAGTAAATGTTTTTTGAATCTGCTAAGAACATATGAATTCTCTCCTTGGGAAATTGTGCCTCTTTGCCACTTCCTCTTAGGCAGAAAATGTCATTGTTTTTATAGAAGAGATGTTTTTTAATTGCCCATCAATTATTTTGAAATTATGGAAATATTTTGTTTTATTTTGCCTCAACTATGTCAGTTAATACTTTCTATTAGAGAACATTGAAGTAAATGTTTATATCTAAAGGTAATGCTAACTTTATGTTATGGGTAAAGAAAGGCAGATCATTCATAGAAGGTTGTGATGCTTCACTGAAGCCAAAGAAGACATAGTGATTTCTATGACATTTTTAGATAAGTGGGACATTTTCAACTGACTTTGCTCATTCATGTTGACAATAACATGACAAAAATAAATTGAGAGCCTGAGAAAGACAGTGAGAGAAAAGGCTTCCAGAGTTTAAAAAAAAAACAAAACTGAAAAAGGAAAAGAAAACAAAAGCCTTTATAAAATAAAAGAAATCTTTGACACTATTTCAAATTAAGAAAACATTATAAATTTTGTTATCCATTCCATTATGCAGAATTTTGTGAATTTTGAAACTCCATGATGCTTTATAAAAATGAAAAGAGACAATAGTATTAAACCAAAATAAGTTGATTTAGTCATTCAAAGCGGTCCTAATAAAATATTTTTATACAGATGAAGTAAGCACAAAAGAACAAAAGTACATTCACATTTTCTTTAGAAATGGAAATTAGTATATTCCTGAAAAAATTTTAATTTTCAATATTTTTATGTTCAGCAGGAATTTATTCCCTTCATATCTTTCCCTCAAGAATGGATGATTACACCAATTATGTTATTTCAAACATAACAGAGATATTGATGTAGATTTAACTCGCATATTGAGGAGGGAATAGAAGCATAGTACATACTTCCTGTTACATCTGATTTCTTAACAAAATTACAGTATAATCATATGGTGTCCTTATAGTTATTGTCTTCTGTGTAAAATACTCCCTAATAACTTTTGTTCCTCAGAAGCTTCTAAGTTCCTAAGAACCCCTTAGGAACTTCTGAAGTTCCTAAGAACTTCTGGAAATATTTTTTGGCTCTACATATTTGGGATTTTTTTGCTGTACAGACTTTAACAGAGAGTGTATCTGGCTAAAAGAAAATCCTTGATTTATTGAGCTACTTTGCAGAGGATAATTCTGTATTTCTATATTCCCTTTTTAGTTTCATTGTATGGGATCATAACATATTGATTCACTACTGGTTTAAATGCACATTTAGAAGAGTGTGAAACGTATTATTGTGAAAAGCGATAATTCTGTATTTCTCTCTCTCTCTCGATCTCTCAGAGTGATTGGACACTCTGTGGACAGTGAATGGAGTTTTCAATGCAAGAGTCCTTACAGTAACATCTTCAGATGGTGCAGAGGAGATTTTTGATCTCTCATTTGGTCAGATGTTTGCAATTCAAATCACCTCCAATTTTATGTGTCCACTCCTGCACATACAGTATCCGTTTCTATCAATTATTTCAAATTACATAGAAGGCATCTGTCAACTCATACATCTACAAGAAAAGCTTCTAGCAATTATTTTAAATGGTTTATATAATTTGGTTAATTCTGCAGAAAGAGCTACTAGCTGTGGTGGCTTAATTCCCTTGTGTTGCTTGTCAAGACTATTTAATTATAAAATCAGTGCTGGTCATTTGGTTACAGACAGCAAGGACTGTTGGAGAGATGTCCAGGCTGTTCAAACTGTTGCTGCAGGAGGTATCCTTGTTACAACCTGCCCCAGAAGGTAAGGGTAACCCAAGTCCTTGTTAACAGATCCCTTGGGATCTATTATTAGTAGTGACATGCATTATCAAATATTATTAAGAGTGAAATTACACTGATGATTGGTTGCTTGGTGTTTGTAAATAGATAGATGATTTTAGAACAATCTAAATGGAAAGCAATTATGTAGCCATTTTGGTTATTATTATCATAGTCATATAGTAATGTGAAATCTTAATAATATCACTTTAGAAAATGTACAAAGAAAAGAAAGAGAAGGAATAGGAGTAGAAAGATGTCGCCACCCAAGGACCTCACGATGAGACTTGGTTGTTGCAACTTCAGTGTCTGTTGGTCAGAGTGATGGCCGCAGTTTTGTCCTGTCGGGGGTGGAGGAAATCCCTGGAACACAATGTCCAATGGCTTAAAATATGCTCAGGCTCAGTGGGACTGCCCAGGCACCTCCCCTGGGCAGCAGGGTTTTACACTGCTTTACAATCACGTGTACTCCTCTGGTGGAAGGCCCCGGAAAGCAGTCTGGGTGAGCTTCAGAGAGTCTTTGATGGTTTATGACACCTTCTAAGACCTGGCAGATGTGTGTCACATCAGCATAAAACCCCATTAGACCTTTGTCAGGGGGAGGAAGGGAGTTTTACAGCTGAGCTGTGTAAGTGAAGGCAAGTAGCATGGTAAAAGGCACCATCTAGCCCTGCAGGGTTAGAGCCTGTCCCTTGGGGCTGGGGGGCAAACCTGGCCTCAGCAGGTGAGTCTGTGGGCTCTGCCTCACCACCAAACCCAGACAGAGCTGACTTTCCACAGAGCTGCTGAGAATGCCTTTCTTTGTGGATACATTCTTCTCCTTCCAGGCTTGTTTACTTCTCCTTAGACCTGAGATAATTGGACAATAATTTACCACCTTTATCTTATCTCAAGTTTCTGGCAGGTGGCTTAATTCACAGTCCAGTAACTCACAGTCTGGTCCCCATCAGGAGGCATATTTAGGGATGGGCTAAATTTAGGGCTTCAGTGGTCACAGACGAGCAGTTACTTCTCTGCATGGTTTGCCACAGTGGACAAAACTCCTTTCGTGATTTTAACAATGTTTAAACCATGAACCATAACGTTTCAGACTCTCACAGTTCTGCACAAAAATGGCAAATACTTTGTTATGAAATGATAAGGGCGATTAGGGTTTCAGTCAACCACTGGCTCTCATGACAGTCCATCGCCAGAAATCAGTCCTTTGCCTTATGCAGAAGCTAACAGGGTAGTCAATGATTAACTGCAGCAGCTCTCCACATAGCAGAGCTCTAATGCCCAGCTTCTCACACTTTGTGACAAGAAGAGGTTGGACAGAGGTGAGAAATGTTTTTAGTTTTCCTTACTGAGGGAAAGGCTGAGTTTAGTCATTTCAGGTGAAACAGGAAGATTTAACTAGTCAAGTTCCACCAATGTTTGTGTTATTTATTTTATAGTTCAGATAGGATTTCTTATTGCAGTAGGAAGCAGGAAACAGAGTTAATGGGTGTGTGACAATTTAACTCTTTAAAGTTCAAAATAGCCATTTCTAAGAACTTACTTTTGAATGTTTTATTTTCAGTAGGTGAAAATACAGAGCCTGTAAGGGAGGAGTAAAGGAGAAAATGCATGGTGACTATTTCTATTGAAACACTTTGCCTGCATTGTTCAAAAGGTGTTCAAAACCCTGAGGTAAGAAATACAAACGTATAATTACATTCTCTCTTTGCTTAGTCTTCTGAAAGAAAGAGTGACGTTTTGGAGGAGGACAAATAAAGCATGACTTGACAGTGATTAATAGTCACAAAACAACAGAAAATGGGACAGTGGTTAACCTGATTAAGTATGAAAACATGCATTTAAACACTGTCACAAACTAGAGTATCTGTTCCTTGGTTTTTTTAGGCAGAGGTTTACTTTTAAAAAATCAACATTTATTGTTCTAGTAATATACATAACATTTTAGTACTTTTTTTCCAGCAAAAAATGAAGTGTCTTGTTTTTTACTGCTTTTCACACCCCAGTAATTTAGCTAGCTTTTCATGGATGCTGTTACTTGGACATTTGAGGCAAGTGCCAATTGACCTGTCATTCCTCTTTCAATTTCCTGCTGAAGATAGGGATATGGTAAAAATTAAATGTATAACACGAAGAACAGTAGGTGATTATGGAAAGTTGGAAAATATAGTGATGAGCTCACATGGAGAGCCAAGAGTAACATTTCATGTCCTATGGCAGAGATAGGTGACATCATTCATTTAGTAATGAAGGGTAACTATCAACAGCACCTAAAACTGCAGTGAAAACCAAGTCAGTGGCGGTGTGAACAAGCTTAACTTTTGACAAACACTCTAGTGAGAGTGTGAGTTTTACACGTGGGAAAATGAGGGCCTAATATGAAGAATTTTATGAGCTCCCTCTAGCACAGCCCTAAAGGTTCTTGCTTGGCACAGACTTCGTCCCAACCCTGCCTTTCACAGGGATGTCCAGAAAGCACAGAAAATTATACCATGATAGAAGTGAAATGGAGAACAGCACAACACACAGAGTGGTCTTCTGAAATGGTTCTGTTTGACACTAACTTAGTAAAGAGTAGTGTTTTCTCTTTTTTGCTGTGACTAAAACAAAGCCTGCACCGCTGTGGCTATCAGCAAATTTCTACAGTACACTGTGAGAGCTCTACACAGGTTCTCACAGACCAAGAAGAGCAGGTATTCACCAGCCCAAGTGCTAGAAAGTGAGCAGTGCAGTTCACAAAAACAATTACATCAATAGCACTTCTTGTCCCTTTTGTTCTCCAGAGATGTGTGGAAGCTGGGGTAGGTGAAGAGACACCCTCTACATCAGAGACAGAGAGAGACAGAGAGAGAGAGGGAGGGTGAGAGAGTGACTGTTGCCATGGTGTGCAAATGCTTTGTCATAAATGTTTCAGTAAGGTCATGCCCTCCTTGATTAATTCCAAGAGTTCATATTCATCTACTGCCACACAGCCAGCTTACAGCAGATGTTCACAGAAGCCATTTTATGCTGATTTATAACCTTTCCATTTTTTTCAGTGGCTAATGTATCAGGATGGTCATATTCCGGACAGAGAGGTAACCAGTGCAAGTGCTGAAGTGCCAAGTGTCAGCAGCCTCCATTGTGCCTTCCACTGTCTTTGTATCACAGCGGCCTCAGTCAGCTCCTAACTGGCGGCAAATTTTGCCCTCCCTGAACAACTACATACTTTCCCTAGTGCAAATGTATCAGAGTGCGTGGACTTAGTCCATTTTTTTTACATGTAATTTTGTCTGGTTGAAAGCAGCATGCTCTCAAACATAGGAGTGACATGGTTTCTGAGAAGTTTGGATATACACAGTCCAAAGACAGGGCAATGGATAGAAGAAATTATTTTATATCCTATATCATCCTCACATCTCCATCTCTTAGACAAGCATCAGGTTGCCAATAGTAAGGCATAAGGGAAGGACCTGTAGGAGTTGGGTTTGTTACCTATTTTGGTACATCATAACTTGTGATGTAATGAGTGGAAGGAATACTTGCAGAAGAATTTCTGTTGCAGTATAAGAGAGGAAAGCCGAGATGGTTGCAAATGACAAACTAAAAAAGAAATCATTCTGCTTTTAGATTGTTCATAAATTTTGGAAACGGTAAGCTTCTGTCTGATTTGTGCAAATTATCACCATTATGAAAAATTTTATTTACGTTTCTTATCCATTTTTTCAATGAAATTCAAAAGCAAAATCTTGGGATATGAATCTGCCCAAATTCAACTAAACAAATGCTCATTCTGTTCCCACTGAGGTGATAAAATCATTTTAATGTGACTGCCTGGTAATCACAGCAGGTTAGTAGTACTCTCAGGTATTACATCTTGACTTGAATATTGTGAAAAATAATGTCAGATGGAAAGATAAAATTATCACTTCAGCTCATATTTATGAAGATAGCATCTTCAAATTCCTCTTGTTATTATGATTTTTCCACTACAAATCTGGATTTCTGAAAGTCAATCTATTTTAATTACAGATAATTTTACCCCTCAATTATCTTTCTGATATCTTTCTGTTCAATTATCTCTCCTCTCCTCTCCATTGAACAAAGAGGAATGGTCAGTGACATGGGTGAATCTGAAATGAAATTATGCTTTGAATAGACAGTTCTGGGAAAGATGGAAGCTTACAAAATAAAACAAAATCATGTTTTGACTGATGAACTTGACAGGGTTGACTGAAGGTATCAGTCCCAAACCTGCAACTGTGGGTTAGTACAACAGCCTTTACATAGTCCTTTCTCCTTTCTGGGTTGAATGGCAGGCCAGCAGTCTTCTTTTTTCACATCATTTCTTCTCAACCTATTATGCTTCTTGGTAAAAAGTAATTCAGACAGAGAATCTGTGTAATTTGTAGGATGGAGCTCACAGCATTCTCCGATGTAAATAAATGCCCCAAACCTACCCTGTCTACAATGAAAGCTTAGTCTTTTGCTCTGTGTTTGTCACCGGAAGTTTTATCACCTTCAGGAACAGAACTCTTGAGACAGGTCATGGATGTCTGTTAACCTGAAGGTCATAAACTGTTTAAATAAATAATCATTTTTTCAAAAATGTTTCTGAAATGTAGTGTAAGTTGAAGCAAGAGAATTGTCCCAGTCCATCACACACTGAGCTTGTTTTTGTCAGCATGTGCTCTTAATAATATATCAATTACATATGCAAATTGGAGGAGCAGATGACAAAGGTTACTTTCAAGGCTGCTTTGTAGAGGGCCTATAAAGCCAACAGAAGTGGATGTCTGTGGGTTTAGATTTTTTTTCCTTCCTTTTTTTTACTGCTTCTGGGCAGGGTTTACTTCAGCTGTCAAAAGCCAACCGTTCATGATTATAGTGCAGATAATTTTTTTTTAAAAGTATTTTCATTTAAAAAAAAAAAAAAGCAGAGAAAAGTTGGATGATTATGGATGCAAAAGTTCTTTTTTTATTTAAAACTAGGTTTCATGTTCTATTACACTGACATCCTTTCCTAGCTGTTCCTGTATGCTTTCAACTATTTTAAGGGTGAACAGCATATATTCTTCCTTATTCTTCCATTTTTATGCACACCTTTCCTGTGTGCAGTTGTATCATACCTGCTATTTTTTGTATAAACATAGTGTGAAGTGATGTGGAGAACTGTTAAAAGGCAGAGCAAAGGGCTGATTAACGTACAATCCTTTAAGTGTTTTCCTTAACTTGCATAACTATGTTTAATTATTTAATTTAGAATGTAGGCACCATTTTGATGTGCTATGGTGACCAGTGACAAGAGAAATTCCCTGCAGGAAAGGGTCTTTGAGAGTGTCTGAGATCCTACAGAGAAATCAATGACATTTTAATCTGAATTAGACATAGTTCCTGCAGAGAGGAATCTGAGCAAGCCTCCAGAAAACTGCTGATTCTTTTAGGAAATAAGACATTTTTCTGCATTGCTATCATAGTACTGTGAAGATTTTCTGATGAAAATTTGCAAAGGAATTGTTTGATATAGAAGGTATTTGTACATTTTTAGATGAAAAAATGTCAGTTTAAATTCTGTATCAGGTTAAATACAAGCAATAGTAAGATTAATCTTTTTTTTATATCTGGTCTTCTGAAGATTAAAACCAATCCATGCATAATCCCTTGCTGCTAGCCAGAATGCATTTTTAAAATGTTCCTTTAATTATCTAAACACTAGGACTTGCACATTGTATAACATCATATGATCTTATCTAAAGTATTATTAATAGATTACTTTGTTAGAAAATGCAGGAAAATCCCTCTTTGTAATTTTCCTGTGTACTTCATTCTCCATCTCCTCTATACATTTGAAAATTTGCCTTGCTTGTTCATAGAAATAATATAAACCCAGAATGTCTTGCATGTTCAGAGAGGATCTCAATACCGCTACTAGACAAATTCTCACAAACAGTGCTTGTTGGGACTTTCTAAAGATTTCCTATTTTAAAACCTTTCAATTTTTATAAATTTTTTTGAGTGGGGAAGACTATCTTATGGAAATTGAAAGGCTTTCAGAACAATGCAACTTTTTCTACAAACTTTCCTGTTTTTCTTTCATTTGCCCAGCCCTTTAAACAATCTACTATGAGTTAAGTTTTTGCATGTCTTTCCTTAGGATTGTCAAAAAGCTAGGAATCCCAGATGCCCATGTTCCTACACTCTGGTCATCTCTACCATGTTTACACAAAGTATTGTGTATGTTTTCCAGTGCCTATGATTCTGTGACAGACCTGCCTTGCATTTCTGCAAGACCTGTTGTTTTTGACACTCCCTCCTGAAATCTGGGATTGCTATTCTCTTGCTGGATTTCTTTTTCATGAATTATCACTACTCATTGGTCAAAACTATTTTTAAAATATGAGGCAGAAATCTTAATCTTCTGTCAGATCATTTGTGAATTGGGTGCCATCATTTGTGAATCGGGTGCTATAATTTAGTTGTTCCTCACCTCTGGGAATTGTCCCATTCTCCATCTTTTTCGTGTCCAGAGGGAGAGGATCCTGGAAAATACAGGTGTGTCAGCCTGACCTTGGGGCCTGGCAAGTTTATGGAAGAGATCATCCTGAGTGAAATCTGACAGCACATATCGGAGAGCCAAGGGCTCAGGCCCAGCCAGCATGAACGGAGGAAAGGCAGGTCCTGTCTGACCAACCTGATCTTCTCTTATGACCAAGTGGCCTGCCTGATGGATGTGGGGAAGGCTGTGGATGAGTCTACCTGGACTTCAGCAAAGCCTTTGACACCATCTCCCGTAGCACACCCCTGGAAAACCTGGCAGCCCATGGCTTGGACAGGCACTCTTGACTGGGTCAAGAACTGGCTGATGGCTGAGCCCAGAGAGCAGTGGTGAATGGTGCCACATCCCATTGGTGACCAGTCACCAGCAGTGTCTCTCAGGAATCAGTTCTGTTTAACATCTTTATTGATGATGAGGGTGAGGGAATCGAGTGTACCCTCAGTAAATTCATGGACAACACCACGTAGGGCGGGAGTGTTGATCTGCTGGAAGGTAGGAATGCTCTGCAGAGGGATCTGGACAGGCTGGAGAGATGGGTTAAGACCATCCATGAGGCTCAACAAGGTCAAGTGCCAGGTCCTGACTTCAGCCAAAACTTCCGGCAGCAGTACAGGCTGGGGCAGAGTGGCTGGAAAACTGTCTGGAGGAAGGGACCAGGGCGTGCTGGAGCTGAACATGAGCCAGGTTGTGCCCAGGTGGCCAAGAATGCCAGTGGCATCCTGGCCTGGAACAGCAACAGAGTGGACAGCAGGGCCAGGGCAGGGATTGTCCCCTGTACTTGGCATGGGTGACACCACACCTCAAGTCCAGTTCTGGGTCCCTCACTCCAAGGAGGACACTGAGGTGCAGGAGAGTGTCCAGAGACGGGCAATGGAGCTGCAGAAGGATCTGGAGCACAGATCCTGTGAGGAGCAACTAAGGGAGCTGGGGTTGATTAGCCTGGAGAAAAGGAGGCTCACGGGGGAACCTTATCACTCTCTACAACTGCCTGGAAGGAGGTTGTAGGCAGGTCAGTGTCAGCCTCTTCTCCCAGGAAAACGACAACAGGACAAGGGGACAGAGCCTCAAACTCTGTCAAGCGAGGTTCAGCTTGGACACCGGGAAGATCATGTTCATGGCAAGCATTGTTAAGCACTGGACTGGACAGCCCAGGGTGGTGGTGGAGTCATCATCCCTGGAGGCGCTCGAGGAACAGCTGGATGCAGCACTCTGTACTATGGTTTAGTAGACATGGTGGTGTCTGGACAAAGGTTTGACCTAAATTATTCTGTGATTCTGTAATCCATTTGATCTAACATGAAGCTAACTCACTGTTTCCGGCATCTTGACTTCCTCATTTCTTTTTTCATTTAATTTACAGTTCAGGTGTTTCCCAAGATTTAACCGAGCAAAGAATTTAGCCATTCCTTTTGCACTATCGAGATGAAGAAAAAAAACAGGGGATTTTTCCATAGGAAGGGACCTGATCTTCAAAAAACTTTCATCTATGCTACTATGTTATGTTGGTATTATTGAAGATGTATGCAATCTGATTCAGACTTTAGTGTATTTTCCTAGACATGGGCTGTTCTTTTCAGGAGAAATGACATTCTCTTGACCCAGTCAAATGTTTTCTTTACTTTGCCTTGACTTTGCCTGTTCCTAAAATAGTTTGAAGAAGTGCCACTTTTATTTCAATACATTGACTGCAAAAGGGCTAAATGTAAAAGTATCAGCACATAAAAGGAGGTTCATAGGCTGCCCATTTGCAATTATTATTTTAATGTAGAAGGATTTTTATATAGTTTTCCCAAATGCAGGTGTTCACCTGCACAGTGAACAGACTGTTCCCATCAATTTCATTTAAATGAGTGAATTAATATCAATTTATCTAAGAGTTGTGCAGCTAAATCCAAATCAAGGTGCTCTTCTTAGTGCTAATAAAAGTTATAATGGTTCTATACCTTCTTTTCTTTGTTTTATGTTTCTTGAATGGCAGACACTGGGCTGTGTTTGAGAACTCACACAAAGAATCTAAAACATGAAGAATTGCAATAGAAGAAAATGCAAGGACAAATGTGTAGATGCCTAGTATTTCTTTTATTAAAATCATATTGATAAACTTAGTAACTCTATAGAAGAGCGGTATTTTAATTTAGAGCAAACTTGTTTGACTGAAAAATACATTCTTGCATTTATCCACATACGTAATCCAGCAAAATCCTAACATCCAAATGGATAAAACTGACTTTACTTTTTGGACAAAATTCATCAGCCTTCCAATTCTTTCAATAAACCAATGTAATTCCAAAGGACAGGGCAAATTTCGATTGTTTCTTCTATCAAACAGTAACTTTTTTTCACATTCCAGTTTCTTGATAAGCTTTTTTTTTAGTTATTGTCAGCAGAAGAAGGTGAGTTTAAGAAACTTGTACAAAGAGGTTGACAAAATAGGTGCTGTTTGAAGATGCCCTTTATCCGTTCTGAAAATTGTCAGTTTTCTGTATAAGGGCAATAAGAAAGGTTTTCTGGACTGCTGGCAGGGAAAATATGTGCCTATATGCATTTTTTTTCTTCTCAGATATGCTCATTCTTTATTGAATAATCAAACTTCTGCCATTCTAGCATCATTAACTGCCCGCCTTTTGTGCCAGTGCCATTTGTCAGGGGCTGGGCTTCCTAACAATGTGTGACTTTCTTCCAGGATGGAAGAGCATGGATGTAAACAAATATAATGTTATGTGACTTTTTGGAGCATTAAAGTCAGAGATAAATGCTTACATGTTGTATTCAGGAAATGATGTGTCAACAATCTAGTGTGATTAACCTATTTGGACAAACCAAAAATTGTAGTTCATACAGCGTCAATACATGGTTTACTGTTGAATTGACAGCACTGCATGGAGATGCTGCCTATACTGTTTGATGAGCACTGTTATAAACTAAATCTTAATCCCAAAGAACATACAATCCAATGTGAAACAGAGAGACCATAAGTGACTACTGCGAACAGCAAGCATGAAGGAGAAAGTATGGCAAGAGCAAATCCGAAGAGTTCTGTACAGTTTTGATACAGTTTGGATGAGTTTATTTTCCTTAAACAAATTTAATCTCTGTCAGAATGAGTTTACCTAGTAAGATTACCAGCTGATTCCTTGCAGAACATGTAACTATGATGTATAGTTGTGCAGAGACTGAACGCAGAATGTGATATTGTATGGTTTGCCACAGGAACTAATACGAGGAACGAGAAAAGGAGACTATTATGTACTGAAGCACAGAGAGAGTTGTGATATCATTGAATGCTCAGTCAGTCAGGGGCTTACCACTATGGACCTGAAGGGAAAAGCAAAAAAAATTGATTAAACAGAAAGGTTATAGTTGTGAAGGGCGTTAAAGGTATGAATGAGACATTTGCATAAGACGCTATGGAAAATGAGGAGATAATAAAGACATTCAGATAGGAATAATATAGAATGACAAGCAAAGAGGATGTTCTTAGGTGATGCATTTTGAAGGGATTGAAAAGTTCCAACTTGCATAATGACATGTTAGGGATGAGCACTTTGAAGGTCAAAGCAACATTTTTATCTGTGAACCTTCTGATGCCCATGAATTATCCTCAAACCAACAAATTCACCAGGGTTAAAATAAATTTCCTCAAGGTCAGCACATTCTACAAATAGAATAACATACAGACTTCTTTGACTAATATGATCCCAAATTAGCACATTATGCAATCTATAAGAGACTGCATGCTTAATGCACTGGAGGGAAAAACAGATTTCATTTTTACATGATTAAATAAAGTCAAAATAAAACTGCTTTAGAGGAGTAAATAAATGATTCATTACTTTGTGTCTGATATTTGTCAAAAGGCCAGGGAGATAATGACTTTGGATTTTCCTGCAAGGACCATCAATGTTTTTGGCAGCTATTAGGTTCAGAGCTCGGCTTTGTTTCAATGGATATGTGTGATGGCTGTATTTGTGAGTAGTGCAGCCCTGTAGGAGTAGATTTAAAGCACAGAAGTTGAAGAGGATTCAATATCAGGAGCTTTTATTTCAGGCTCCCTGCTGCCTAGTCCAGTGTTTCCACTGTCCACCAGCAGCTCGAACAGATTGGGTGTGCACCCAAACCACCCTTTCTTTTTCAGCCACGCTTGAAAGAAACCGAGTTCATGTGTTTTGTAACGCCTTGGTGATGTGAACCGGAACACTGTGAGTGATCCACAGATCTGAGTCAACAGTGTACCCATGATTTATAGCAAAGAAATGCTCACACATGTACACAGATTCATTGAGATGAATATGGCCCTCACTCCCTGATAGAAGCTTTATTCCCTTCCCTATAGCTCCTGCAACTTGCAGAATCTGCATAACATCATAGCCCTACTATCAAAAGGCCTCTAGGCACAAGCTGTAGGAAGATCTCCTTGTTCCTTTAGAATATGTTATTATAAATGCTAATTTCACCATTCCTGCACATGCTTGATGAAACGATTAAGAGAACCGTATAGACACTAGCCAGGAAACACTAATTTTGGAAATAATTTAGAATCTCTGGAGATAAGCAGAAGCATGACAGACAGCTTTTATGCTACCAGAGCTGGAAATCTGAGTGAAAAAGATTAATGGGCAAATACTTCTTTTTAAACACAAGACTGGATAAGTGAAAGAAATAGTAAGAAGACAATCTGAATTTTATGTAGTTATAAAAATGAAATTCCAATTGCAACATTTGTACGAATACAAATTAAATCAAGTGATAAGTGATGAACATTAGTTTCATCCAGATGATCCCTATCACTGCGTAGTAAGGAGACACAGTATGGAAGACAGCACTAGAGGAAGAACAATCTCTAAAAACAATGACAGGATGGGTTTACATGCTTATATTATAACTTCATTGTTAATTCATTAGGTAAAGGACAATCACAAATTTAGGAAAGTCTCCATTCTTCATTCCCTGGTTGGACTAGGCTGTAGAAGCATCCCAGTATTGTCCCCATTCTGTCCTTCAGGCTTCGAATCATGTCTCTCCAGGTTCAAAGCCCACTGAATGCTACAGTGCTGTTCAGATAGAAGTCCCCAGGACATTATTCACTTTAACAGGTATTGGGAGAACTGAATTAAAATTCAAGGTGGAAGAATTCTTTGAAATGTGTATAATTTTCTGCAGCGTCAGTGGGAACTATTGTATCCTGTTGATGCAATCTGGATCTAGACCTATCAGACAGTGTGGCCCATTATGTCCTTTTTTAGTTCTGCTTCTGCCCCTCATAGAATTCAAGATCTTTCCATATCAAGGAAGCAATGCTATCAAACCGCACAGGGCAGGGGTGAGGTGTGGTTTCGTCAGGAAATGCAAAGGGGCTGAAAGGAGAAGAGTGTGACTCTCTTTTAGCCAGGGCTGGAGACAGGACGGGGGCACTGCTTTCGAGAGATGTTGCAACGCCCACACCATTGATGACGCCAGCATCCCCCACCACAGTTAGCCGGCGTGCCAGCAGCACAATTCCTGACTCAAACAAAATAGATTCCCAGATTTTGCTTTGCCCCTGTTCCCCATGTTTAGCCAGATCTGGGCCGGATCTTAAACTCTGTGATCTCATTTGTCACATTGTTTCTCTTTGCTCTTTCCCAGCCCCGGCGGTCCAGCAGGGCCCTCTGCCATCCTGGTCTTGCCATAGGGGGGACCAGGTGATATCTTGCCTTTGTTAGTTAAACCATTTCTCCCTGTCATATAATTTTCTTTTTATTGCTGTGTTTATTGCTATTTTCCAGAGTAAATTGTCACTCTAATGTATAATTGCTCTGAGGTTTTTTTGTGTTTCCCCTCCACTATCAAAAGGGGCTGGTTTGAGCAGTTTTAATTTCCCCGTTGTGTTTTTACAGCCGCCACATGAGCCAACAGTGTGCGCTCACAGCCCAGAGTGAAAACTGCATCCTGGACTGCACCAAAAGATGTGTGACCAGCAGGCTGAAAGAGATGATTCTGGAGATCTACTCTGACTTCTGAGACCCCAGCTGGAGTGCTGGATCCAGCTATGAGGTCCTAAGCACAAGAAAGATGCAGACCCATTGGGGCAGGTCCAGAAGATGGCCATGAATACGATCAGATGAAGACAGACTGGGAGAGCTGGGGTTGTTCAACCTGGTGGGGAGAAGGCCTTTGGGACACTTTAGGTGCCTTCTAGTACCTAAAGGAGGCTTAGAAGCAAGAGGGAGGGACTCCTTTGCAAGAAGTGATAGTGGTAACAACAAGGAGGAACAGTTTTAAACTAAAAACTTAGAGATTAGATTCGATGTTAGAAAGAAATTCTTTATATTTAGAGTGAGGTAAGGCACTGGAACAGGTTGTCCCAAGAAACTGTGGATGTTCCGTCACGCAAAGTGTCCAAGGTCAAGGTTGCATGGGGCTCTGAGCAACTCGGACTAATGGCAGATGTCCCTGCCTAAGGTACAAACATTGAACTAGGTTGTCTTTAAGGTCATTTCCAGCACAGGCCATTCTGTGATCCTATGATGAATCATGGATTTTCTTTAGTCAGACTTAAACTTTATGCAAATTTTAGTTCTGAGATTATGACACTTTTCCTTTATATTTATCATATACACTCTCATTTAAAATATTATGATAGTTTATTTTAATGTTATTATGAAACCAGACTTATTGTTGCTTTTCTTTCCCTGACAGCCTTTAGTTTTCCCTTGGCACAATATCACATTATTCCTTCACTGCATAGTCTGTGATAAACACTGAAAATTCAAATAAAATAGGATAACAGAAAGGAAAAAAAGTAGATTTTACTTTAATCTTCCACTTGTATTCCTGCTCTTTCCACCTTCCATTTTATCATTTCCTCACTATTCAGCCATTCTGTCTCTGTTTTTCTCTCAGCCGTGTTAATAATCTTCATCTCATCTCTCTCTCCTTTACACAGCACTGCTTTTTATCTCCTTGGTATTGCTTGATCCCAGCGTTGTAATAAAGCTCATCTAGGCTGATGAATTAAAGCATTAGTACATCTGACTGATGTTTACTCTCAAATAAAGTTATTTCTCCCACTTGCCCTTGCTGCCATACCCTCTGCTTTTCCACTTAAATGAAGCTTAGCTTGGTATGGTTCTGCCCTTTCTCTGCAAATGCAAACTGGTAGTTTAAAGATATTCTCAGCCTCAGAGTTTTAAAAAAGTTTTAATTTAGCTTTTATTAGGTGCTGGGCAGCATAGTGCCAGACTGTGTACACAGTTAAACAACAAGAGCTCTCTCAGGGGAGTATATTGTTGCAAGCTTTGACATCTATATGCAAATTAGACTTTCCGTATTTGCTATCAGTTACAACAGAAATTTTCCACACAGGCAAGCCATTTTTTTCTTTATCTATCTAAAATAATGACAAGCCCTGAAGACAATACTCCGATCTCACCGGATGCAAAAGTTAGAGAAATTATATTGGGTTTAGGGGTATTTTTAAGAGATAGGCTATCCTAAAGCAAGGTTATATTACAGTTGCATAATATTGCTGGAGAAAAAAGGGAGAATGATAAAGTCCTGCATCAGCATTCAAAGGAAATGATATAAAAAGTCTGTTGTTATTTATTGTGGGGAGAATGAATCCTAAACAAAGAATGTTTCCATAAAATTTCTTAGGACTCTAAAATGCATCAGGTACCCTCCTCTAAAGGCTGTGCTAAACAGCTTTTCTGCAGGTCTTGTGGATTCCTGGAGCAGAATCCCACCAAAGGTCACACAAGCCCAACAATGCTTACTTGACTGGCTGCTCTTAAATGAGCTGCACTGTAGAGCTTTGAGGGATGTGCCCTCCTCAGTTGCTTCAGAAAAGGTAAATTCAGTTTCTGGGAGGGTAAATATCTTTTGATTTCCATGCTACAGATAAACTGCTGAAACTGACATCTCAGACCTCGGTGAAAGCTATCCACATTAGTCACACCGTGTGGGGGCAATGCAATATGGAATACGCATTGAGCTGTCATATACCATAATTAGAGCTAGCTGTTAATAGAACTCCTTTTGTATTTTTCTTTGTGTTTCCTTGCTTTGACAGTGTTTCTCATTTTTGTTGTTCTTTTTTCTACCTCTATCCAATTTATGCAACAGAATAGGCACATCTGGTTGTAAAATGCAATCACCTTTTTCAGGTGGGGCAATGATGCAAAAAAATAATTTTAATGATAAATAGATACCAATTATGAGCAATGAGTCACCAGCAGTTTAAGAAGAAAGTGGTTCCAGTGCTTGAATTCATAAAGGAACAGTGCCTTTAAATACTTGATACCTGATGATTGCAGCAGTGTTTACTTTTTGTCTTGTGCAACATCTTAGCATTTTCTCTTAAAGTGAAAACAAGCCAGTGTCTATCTTTCCCGTCTGCTGCTTCTTCTCATGCCCCTGCAGATATTGTATTTCCAGTGGTGTATTTCACATCTTTCTGTGACCCAGGCATCACCTTGCAATTGGCTCAGAAAAGGAGGGGAGATAGGGGACATAGGAAAAGTAGGCAAACATGACATTTCAGAACTTGAAGATTTTAAGGGGTAAGGAGGTTGTATACAGGGTGGGTCAAGAAGCAGATGAAAACATGCCCACTTTATTGAGCAGGAGCTGTGCACTCAGATTCTCAGATGTGGGAGGATGTTGAGTTAGTAATCACAGGCGCATGGATACCTATAGTGCCAGCTTACTTTTATAACATCTACTTTATCCTCAGCTACAAAAGAATCCTGCAAGACACATGTTAGCCACACGGCAGGGAGGTGTGTCCCTGGAACCGTGCTGGAGGATTGAGCCAGTCAGTGCACATATAGAATGTATTTGGGTTAGAGTGTGGGCTCAGACATGCATTCAGAACAAAATACAGACCTGACACATGTTGTGTTTGGCTCCTAAAAGGTAATGTCCTACTTTGACAGAGAAATGTTGTGATTGAAACATGTCTATAAACAACCCTGTTGAAATAGGAGGCAACCCTGAATGCCCTGGCTCTGGCTCTGTATTCAAAGTTTTCCAGTGTTTGAGAATTGTAGGGTTAGTGAACTTGAGGCCATCCATCATCAATGAAAAGAAATTGTGTAGCCATAATGATATCTCCAGATAAAAAGTCTGAAGCTGCATCTTGTGGCTATTTTCCTGGGAAGGTTTTGTTTGCTCTACATGGTGTATGATTGCTACTGAGCCTTATTTCTGAATGGACCTGTCCTTTCAAACCAGTTATGCATTCTAACTGATAGCTGTCCACAGACCGAATGTAGTTAATTATGTGAAAATTTATACTCCAATATATGTTTCGCTAAATTTCTGAACCCACTACTAGACTGCTGAGAGTAGCCTGCTCTACTCTCTGTGTGATACCCACTTAGAAATTTTCCCATTCCATGGGCTGTTTGTTCCTTGAAAACCCTTGAGACATCCATTTTCCCAAGCATCTATGGTCACATTTTTGAGTATGAGACTTAAAAACCCCTTGTATGTGTTAATTTAAACAGTGTAGTTCAGGTACTCAAGTGTCTGTAAATCATGTCACTTCCCTATGTGAGCGTCCGCTCTTATCCTGCTGTTTGTTTTGCTGCCAATTTAAGTGGCAAGGCCATTTAAATTGGCCATAGTGTGATGGCAGAGAAGATCTGTGTGCATTTCATGCAATACAGTTTGTGTTTGTGAACTACACACACTGTGTCATACACAAAGCCTTCGCTCTGTGTTGCATCTTGGGATGAGAAGGTGAAGTGACATTCACAGTTTTGACTGTGAACAGATTGTTGGCTAAGGAGTGTTAGAACTTGGAATATTTTCAACTATTGTGTACACGGGGAGAAAAAGGAACAACGGTGTTCTGGGCATAGAGGAAGGGATTTTTCTGAAGACGCAGCCTTCTCCCAAGCACAGGAATGAGGAGAACAGTCCAGGTAATTAACAAAGGCAGCTGGTGAAAAAGTCCTGTTTTCTGACAGAGACATCCTTTGCAATTGTTGAAACCATATATGACGAAAAACCTGCACATCACAAATTTGTTTAAAAACCGTTGTACCGAACAGACAGAAAGAATAAGAAGGTGCAGTCAATTTGAGGGAAAAGATGATATGAGAACCTAACAACTTACTTCAGATCTATGTATTTTGTGTCAAAATCTGCATGTTGCATTCTTCAGATGGCAGAGATCTGAAAGAGAGTATACACAGAGGGAGGGCTGTAGAAGTGTCTGAGCACTTGTACAGTCTGCCCAGGATGTACAAGTACTCTAACAGTAATTCATAATTGTTTTACAAAGCAGCTGAGCCTAGGAAGCATACCCAAGAAGTTAAAAAAAGAGAAAATCCATGCAGAAAAAAATATTTTTCTTTTTCTCATAGGTACAGAATACTGAAACCTAAGCATGGTAGCAATGAAAGTCTGCCTCAGAGACCTTAATCAGAATTGCAAAGGGCTCTGTCATGTCATGTTTGAGCAAGACTGAACTCTGTGATGCCCTGATTTCAGTCAGAGGTTTGCAAAATACAAATGATGGATAGCGCGAGAGTCTCTTGGAGCAGCTGGAAACTGTCACAAAGCCATGGATTACACAACTTCCACTATTTTTGTTTCCAGAGCAACATCTGGAAAATGGATGCCCAGACAATAGGGTAGGTAGAATAGGTGGATACAATGCCTCATTTGAAGAATGCTTGTGCTGTTACACATTTCAAATTTAAATGCAAACTCTAAAGTTAAATCCTACTGGCAGAGACAAAAAGAAGCACCTCTTCAGAAGAGCTGGAAGATATTTTTATATCCTTGTTTTCAGAGAAAGCATGATAGCTGTTTTTTCCACTGCTCTTCCCCTTGCCATTTTTCCTTGGTGTTTTGTGAGATTATGTTGATTTCATGTTGTCGTAACACCAGGCATCAGGTACTTGCACAGCTGGACACACTCTCCCCTCTATCATCTTTATTCTAGCTCACAACAATAAACAGGACAAGTATTCTGTGCATAAGTTCAAGGCAGATTTATCTTTCTTTTCCTTGAGCACCACAGGTAGAAAACTGTTGTCATGGGGGGAGGTAATCTGGCAAAAAAGCAAATGCTGTCTTCTACCAAGGTAGGTTGCTGGCTGAGTGCACACAAGTGAATACTGAGAGGGAGAAAGGAGTATTTCCATCATGTTTTTCTCCTTTAAGACAGTTGGGTCTGATTCATATGTTCTGCTACGCTTCTGGAGATGTCAATCCAACAGCATGGCGATGGGGAAGGGGCACCCCAGGAAATCAAAGCAAACTCAATTATCTATCTGCTGACAATGACAAAACCATTTCATTCCTCAGCTCTTCACAGAATGTGAGGGGGGAAAGATTAAAAGCGTGAACATTTTTAATGAGTGCAATTATTGAATCATCAGTCACACAGTCCATCTGCTTCCGAGTGTTCCAGAGACGAGAGAAAGACTGAAATACTGCATTGCCTTTTTGCATTCATATAATCATATAAATATTCTTTAAGAAAAAGCTAATGATATTCATATATCATGCCCATCACTTCAAATAACTTGCTGCTCCCTTTTCACTTACTTCACTTTATTAATCACTAATATTGAGTTTTGACACCATGATGGTGGAAATATCTTGGCAGATGCATGGCTAACAGCTAATCCCATGACATTAAATACAGAATCATGTAATATTCAATTCGAGAGATAAACTAATGCAAAATTTATCTCAAAGGTCCCATTTAATCTGGAGTTAAGTGAGCAGAATAAACTTCCCTCTGCAGCAAGAAAAAAATAGGGGTTGGTTTGGATTTAAAACTCCTTTCTCACAGTGTTATCAATCCACTTGGTACACAGATCTGAGTACGAAAGCATGTCAGGAAAGAGCCAAAACTTATTAAATAGAGTTTGAAAACCTTTGCAAATAGTCAGGACAGATAGAGGAGGAAAGGTTCAGATAAATGCCTGAACCTGAGAAACAGCGACAGAACTATAAATCTGTTTTGGCTGTTGTATCCTAAAATCTATCCCAGAATGGCAGGGAAGGCAGAGATTTGGATCTGAAACTACTAGGAGGTTTTGCTATGTGCTAACTTATTATTATGTTGGGATTTGTGTGACAAGCATGTGGTGGAATAAAAAGGATGATTTTGTTCAAGGAATGTTTTCTGGAATTGCAAAGAAATGCCACATTCTGCAGAGATGTCCTTTGTCTAGCTCTTTTCAGCTTTCCTCTGCAATACCCAGCTGAGAATTGCCCTGATACAGTAATGTGCACAACTATGAGACATATTATTTGAGAAATCTCTGACTTTGCCACAGGCATCAACATCAGAAGATTCTAAGGTCTGAACTCTAAAAAAACTTACTTTATATTGGGTGTTGCAAACAATATACAGAAGGTTTTTGTGTGGATAGCACAACAAAACATAATAACACTCCTTGTTCCCTTCTTGAATTTGGAAATACCATTTTTTGTAATTCAGCCTAGTCTGAACTAAAGTTTAATCTCAGAGTATGAAACTCACAGCAAATTATGTGATGCAAATTACTGAGCCAAATAAATTAGACATTTGGAATTATGCATTGAGTCTAGTACAACATTAATAGCAGCATTTGAGCTAAATCCAGGAGGATTGTATGAGTGGTGGTGAAATCTCATTATTCTTTGTCTGGGGTGCTAAGATGAGCTATTGTTTTGATTTTTATATTTTATATTATTATATTCACTCTGTGAAATAATTATTCATTATATTTTCAGATTAAAAACTTATCTAATCAACCAGGATCAAAGAAACAAATAATTGGCCATAATGTAATTATGGCATCCAGGTAGTGCCTAATCAATATGCTACTTACTTCTTACTTTTCCCAGCTAATGTCTAGCAAAAGCCACAGCAACAATTTTTGCTATCATATAAAAAGACATTAAATAAGTAAGTAATGCCTGAATTGACAATTTGTTCTCTTTGTAGGAACGAATTAGTTACTGGATTACTTTTCAGTTTTAAATGTGAGGACTCACTGAACCACATCTCTGTGAAGAAGTACGGTTCCATGTTCACAGATCCATGCTTCAGTAATTTAAAAGTAATCTGTAATCTCTTGCATCTCTGAGAAAGTAATCAGTGACATGTAGGAGATTATTGTTAGAATCCAGTGACTGGTGCTAGATTGATTTTTTTTTTTTTTTATCCGTCCCCTCAGTTTTGACAGCTCTGCTTAATGACTGACAGTAAATGGGGTTTGTGCTGTGTCAGGTGTTCAGGAAAGGGCTCTGGCAAGGAAGATTTGGCTTATCACATTGCAACTGAACGTCCTGATCCAGCAGACATTCGGAGCAGTAAATAACGTAGCAACAGGGACTTACTACTTTCGTTTCAACGAGAGCTCTCACTCGCATGTATGTTTAATTTCTAATGTGCCAATCTTGCTCCTGTAGTTTCCTGAGAACCGCCTAGGCAGCTATCTCTTCAGCGAGCAAGGGCAGAAGTAATTTAAAGCCTCTTTGTGTATTAAGAAATTCATCCTTTCAACAATAATTATTATTTTATACTTGTGTCCTACCCACAGATTAGTTAAATGCTTCACAAAAAAAAATAGAGATTTTACCTTCAATAAGCTTGAAGTTAGGAACACAGCTAGAGAAAAAGGAATAAAGGAAAGAATAGAGAAGAGATGGAACACAGTGACACATCATATTCTCTGACAAGGCAAAAACAAAATGGTAAAGCTTGATTTAACTGTTATGTTTTTTGTAGTCTTCAGGGCAGACTACAGAATGAGACTTTTCAGGATGAATTTGACTGAGATGAACATAGGGTCTTGGCAAATTGGTTTGGGGACACAGTTCAAGGAATTAAAAGCTGAGAAAAAGACAACAGGAGAGCTGTATGAGGGGATGATTTGGATGTCTGTGTGATGAAAAACAGAGAGAGGAAAAAATGGCAGAAGTGTTAAACATCTAAATGCCCATGAGCATGGCCAAAAATTTGAATTCTACAGAAATCACCTCTAAATGAGAACAGAGAGGAGCTTCTTACTTTGATAAATGAAACAGACTGGTTGTAACTAAGGGACCTGAATCTGCTGGGAATAAAATACATGTGAAGAACACAGCAGAAGCTGTCAGGCCAAACCAGGCAAGCACTCCCTGTGGACAGACAGTCACCCTTCTGCCTGATGAGGGGAGAGCTGCAGCACGAGACCATTGCTGTGGCTTAGGAGCAGGATAGAGGACAGACACAGAAAGGAACAACAGACAGTGAAGCTGTTGACACCAAAATAGGGAAGGGAGCATTCTGGAAAAAGCATGTTGAGAAGCTGAGTTTCAAACCACTCTGATTCCAAGATATCAGCAAGTGATTTAAAATGGTGTGTTCATTGAGACAGGAACAACTAGGGGTCTACATCATAGTCAGGGAAGAGAGCAACAATTGAGAGTTACTGAATTAAAAAACAGAACACTGAATTCTTCTGAGCAGCTGAAGTGAGATGCAGTTTTGATAAAGACAGATTAATTCTTAGTCTAGTGCTACAGATTGGAGTTCAGATATTGTCTCAAAATGCATTTAGAAATAGTGGAAAAATTTTGCACTGAGATTTCAAGATACTTGGACTAAGATTTGTAAAAGCTCATTAAGCAATGTTAAAGAAGCAAAAACCAAGACCAAAATGAAGCCATTGTCTTTCAAAACAGTCGTAGGAATAGTCAGAAGTGGTAACAGCTGCTAAAAAACATGTGCTCATTTAAGACTCTTCCACCACTTGTGTCTCTGTGTGCTGGGCTAAAAACAGGACAGAGCTTTACTAAAATATCCTTACTGTGAAACTTGGCCCAAAGAGTTTGCAGACTGAAATACAAGACAAACTGTATATGTGAGGTAAGCAATCTAGTCCAATTTGTAAGCAAGGGTAACAAAATTAGAAGGATGAAATTCTAACCACAGTGTATGCAGTGGCAGACTTCCCATTGATGAACACAGTACGGAGGAGCTATTAGCAATCACAGGAATCACAGCTAATCTCCTGACTCACCATGATCACAGGCGTATTTCTGTAGGCTGTCTGGCAAATGCAGGCAGCAATAACCTGATGTTAGCTCAGTCTCTTTAATACAACATCCAGAATTTCTGTTCAATATGGCACATTTGGTCCTGACAGGATTGCAGCTCTCACTGACTCCAGAATTTAGTGTAGTTAACAGAATTTCTCTTTTTTTTCAAAATGAGTTTTCAGTTTTAAAAAAAAGAACAAACACCCTCATAAAAATAGCTTGTTATCCAAAGTTAACTGCTAGGTACTTCTGGCACCAGACCAAAAACCAAATAACAAAACCATTCATGAAGTGGAGTAGCAACCAGAATGGTATACTGCTATTTAAAATAAGTTATCATCTGAAGCATGTTCTGAATAGCCATCACTGAAAAATTGTCAAAAGAACATTTTTAGATCATTTTGGGACTAGACACACTTTTACATGTTTTTCATTTCCAACTTTTCCAAACCAATTACTTTTTTTGTATGAAGAAAGCAGTAACTTACAATCCATAGGTAGCGTCTACCATAGCAGTATATTTGATGGCAGTAATATTAATTGAAATGGGGGAGACGAAAGGCAGAAAAAGAGGGGACCAAAAAAAAGTAATGAGTTTTTTTGAAGTGTAAGGGAAGGAATAGAGAACATTAACAAAAAATGTAATTTAATACCTAATCAATTTACTGATTGGATTTTCCGTGAGATTAACTTTGAGTCCAGAATGAATTGCTCTGGTCTTGGAAGCTGTTATAATGGCTAGCAAGCAGTAGCATGAGGCTGTAGTGGTATGAAAGTGATAATAATGTCAGAGACTTCAAACAGCTACAGTATTTAATTAAATGTGTTCAAATAACATTATGGTTGGATATAAACCCATGAAAGCAAGGAGATTTTGAGGCAAGCCTGCCATAACACTGTCCAACCATCTTCATGTGCTAAATACAATGCAACAGACTTTCCTCCCAGGGTCTCAAAACACCACATAGGGGCAAATTCTGCCCCCCAATGAGCATGTCTGACTCGTTTCAGTTTCCATATCTTTTTCACATGTGTTTCTAAAACAATCAGTATAAGTGTCTGACAATTTCAGGCTTTTTGAAATAACCCACTATTGCGATTGTGGGGCATGACTGAACCACGCTTGGCTGAGGAAAGGTGGCAGGCAAAAACCGGTTCTTGGGAGGTATCTACACTGCGATCTTGGGCAGCAAAGCACAAGAGCCAAGCACATGCAGCTGTGGTCTGGACACTCCTCCTTCATTCCCAGAATTCCTCTTTGCCAGGATGAAGAAACCTGCTGGCTTGCTTTTGGTGGTGTTTTACAGTGCTAATGCAGGAAGCACAGGACTTGAGTGTACACAGCCATGATGCTGGGTTTGTTAAGGTTCTATATTTGCATATAACATTTCGACTGACTGTAGGGTTTGCTCTTTCTTCTGGTACACTCCCTATTTTGCTCTCTTTCTTGTTGGGCTTCCATCAAAGAAAGTGCAGCATGATACATTCAAGGCAATGTTATTTCCCCCAGTGAGGAATCAGAAGCTACTGGCTCTTTGGGCAGAGGGAGAAAAGATCCTGTGAAGCTGCTTTTGATACCATTTTGAACAAAGAGAGGCCGCTATAGCTTACCCGCCAGGCTGTGTGCATGTTGTCGTCTGGTCGTCGCACGGCTGTGACACTGCTCATTGTGAGACCTACTCAAGGCACAGGAGGAGCAGACTCTCTCTGCCCCATCTCTGAAATTATGACCCTCCAGTCACCTTGGCAATTATATAACCTGGTTAACTGCATGCTTTGGATGACTCCTTCCCACAAAAGTCCCTGAAATAGCTGGATAAGAATTACGAAATGGAGACCTGTTTACCTCTCTCACTATACTTATTTGCTCTTAATAACTGAGAGAATAAGTATTACATCTATTGCATTAATCAGTCTCTAAAAATACAGGGAGATTACAGAGGGCAAGTTAACCATGGACTGCTATTCCTCCTAGTCTGAAGTCAGCAAACAGGGGTGAGATTTTGTCTTTGTACTGAGCAGTGAGAGAATCCTTTTGCTTCCTGAAGCTGTCTTAAGGGGAAGCACCCCAATGGTATCTGCTGGCCAATAGGAGCAGGTTGGAATAGTTTCCATAAGAAATCGCTAGAGGTGACTTAAAAATAATGGTGCAAGGAGTGAGGAGAAAATTTTTCCTGCATTTAAATTTTATATTACAGAGACAGAAGAAGGACAAGACAGCCTGGAGACCATGGAGTTCCTCAGATGCACTGGGAGACTTTCATCAAGTCATCAAACACTGTTTGAAGCATTAGCTGACTCTGCATACTTGGTGAAATTAATAAATGAGGTAACTTTTCTGTTTCTTGCAATATGGTGGGAAGAAAAGGAAAATTGTATGGAGGATAGGTGCCAAGTTTGTGAATAGAAAGAGGAAAAAGGTGTTTTCAGGATGTCTGAGACTGTCACAAATTCTGAAAGACAAGGTTTCATAGTCCCAAAGCAATTTGGTGATGGATGAATCAATCTAAAAAAAAAAAAAAAAAATTTAAAAAAAGATCAAGATCTTAAAGCTGATTTATGAAAGGATGAGACAAAATGGAGGAAATACATGAAATGCATTTGAAAGCAATAAAAGAGGTGCATCACTCATAGGTGGGGTCAGTACAGTTTTGTTCTTACTCATGCATAGTTCTTAAGGTTAATGTTTGTGTTAGCTAGAACCCTCAAGGTCCTGGCACTGGCAATGACATCAGTGTCACAAAAAAGGTATACTGGCTTTGTTAAGCTTTTATGTCTTCATATAACATTTCAGCTGAGTTTAGGGTTTGTTCTTTCTTCTGTCACATTTGTTGGGCTTCCATTGAAGAAAATGCAGCACAATACATTCATGCAAATGGTATTTCCCCCAGAGAGGAATCAGAAGCTACTAATTCTATGGGGTAGAGTGAGAAAAAGTCTAAAGGATCTGATTTTAAAACCACAACAACACAATATTTGTCCAAGGTTGCATCAATGGATGTTAGCCAGTTAAATTTGAGCTCTCTGCAGAAAAAACTCAGAATGCAAGTTACACTTTGTCATGTTATTGTTTTAATAATAGCATGGACATGCACGCAATCCTAATGCATTTAAACAGAATGGCATGTAAAGACCCAGTTTTCACATATTTCACCTAATGGCATGACTGCAAATGATTTCAAGCATTGCTTATCTCAAGTATTGGTCAGTTGGAAGTGAAAAGAACTTTTGGTTAACAGACACAAATTTGTGCTAGCAATATAAATCTAAGTAATCAATATTTTAATTTGATTCCAAGAGTTACCTAGGAATTTTGTAATATCTTGCATTTTTTAAATTGAAATATTAATATATTCTCTAATGCACTGTAAAAATGAAAGCAGTCCAGAATAATTGTAGGTTATGTTGATTTTTTAAAATTATTTTTTTGCTGCACTTCCCAGAATTACACGCACTTATATTCTAAATTTTATACTGAAGATAGCTGAGTTTTATGTCTTTTTTTCCATCCTTGTTGATTTCAAAATTTTCTTAAAAGCCTATTTTCTGCTCTAAACTGTCTCCTGGACCATTGCATTTTAAATGTTTTGCAACCAGGGAGAGTGTAATTGAAATAGGCAATTTATTTTTATGTCCCACAAAACTAACACATTTTCCAGAAATAAGAGTTTCGTTTTTCAGAAGGATTTTTTTACATGTTCCCAAACATGGATGTTCAGGGGCCAGTTTTTTCCCTCAGGTGTAAATATATATATATATATACACACATATATAAAAAACCTCCTTAATTTTCATTTCGAAAATCATTTCTGCATCTAAGTGCAATTTATCCCTACTGTTTTTTAAGGGGTCTTCTTTCCTTCTGACACCTTTAGACTTTAGGTGTTGCCTAAGTTATCATTTTTGTCACCTGCTTCACTTTTTATCCCAGTGAATGTCTTGATATTGCAACATCGCATTTCAGTAACCAAAAGCTATTTCTTCTGCAAGAACATAATACTAAGTACTTCACCTCTCAGTGAACAACTTGAACAGCAGAAAGGTCTCACAGACAGCTTAGGTGTGGTTTGAAATTCTCTTTTGACACTGTAACTTCTGTGGTTAAAGAAGCTGACCTGTTTGGCCTAGTTAGTGCCAGGCTCTGGTAACTAAAAAAAAAGTTTAAAAAAAAAAGATCTGGCAAGTTAAATTTTAAAAAAAAATCACGTCAAAAACAAATCTGTATGAGCTTCCAAAAAAGCAAAACAACTTTCACGGACATGGTCAGAGATGCATAGAATATGAGTAATTGTCCTGGGGTGGCATAATGATATCTTGTATTCCCTATCGTTTTGTATGCTTGACCAGAAATATGGTCCTGTAGCTTTAACTGTGTCCCGCAGCTGGGAGCTCTGCCGCCAGCGCGGGATGGTTTGAAACTTTC
>VZRL01007151.1:59074-79138 GCA_013397895.1 Origma solitaria
AGCTCATCAGCTGTTTGTTCAGGTTTTCTGAGCCCTTTTCCCCTTTCCCTTTCCACTGTGTGGTCTGTTAATTAAACAGTTCTTTCCACTTTAGGCTGAGATATTCTGTGTTGTGGGGGGAGGGGTGCCAGAAACCTCTGCTGTGGGGGGAGGCACCTGCTCGGAGTGCTTTCCACCGAGGATATTTGTCTAATCCAAGACAGTAATATAAACAGAAGTTTGTTTACTCACACCCTTACTAAATGACGGATGAACACTAAACCCTCAGCCAAAGGAAGAGCTGGATTCAGTGTCATACAGGACAGTACAAAGTGCTGCCCATGTAAACAATAGGACTGGCCACTGAATATCGTCAGTACTGAGGAGAAGAAATGGTTTTAATGCTATAACTGTCCACTACACCTCACATGTGTTACTCATTGGTATTCACAGTCCATGTCTTAGTAAGGCTTTAGCACATCTTAGTATCCTTGGAGTAGGCAAGAATTAGTAACATCAAAGACATTGACTTACAATGGTGAAAAAACTGGTGAAGTCTTCAAATTGACACATTCCCAGTTGACTAAGTGGTTGTCTTGCTTGGCAATGCTGTTTCTGGGCTGATATTACGAATGCAAGCACAAAGCTTTTGAATTTCTGAGACTGGAAAATGGGAGAGAGCTGGGAACAATGAACTGTGCAATTTTCTCCTGGTAATGCAAGCAGCAGAGAATTCCAGTTGGGACAAGCCTATAAAAATCCTGCCTGGAATGACACCAAACAGCATCTATTAACTTCCCCAATTATTAAAATTTAATCTGCATTAGCGGGTGCTATTTGTTTTCTTTGTGCAATACTATTTCCCCTGCTTTTGTTGCTCATAGCCTCAAAGATTAGTCATATTTTATGGATGTACACTGACATTTATAGGTAATTCCACTTGCAGCTATATATATTAATTACTAAAAAAAGCCCCCTGCCCTCTCTTCTGAAGTAAGATTTTCAGGGCAACTCTGATGACATTATAAAACCTTCCAAAATTCACCTTTGATCCGTTGCTCATTTTAACAAACTCTCGATCTGAAAGCTGACTTGAGCTTTTGACATATTTTCTTTTTTTTTATTTTAATTTTTTGAGGATAAATAAATTTATGGTGCCCTGTGATGCCCTGAGACACCACATATTTGAGATTCATATTTATAGGTGACAAGAATGGCCACAAATTCAACATGATTTTGCTGTGTGAAAAGATCAAGTGTGTGTTTTTTGCCAATATTTTCTTTCTTGGTGATGCTACTAGTCCGGGGCAAGTGCCTTTTTAGTATTTGAGACTATGCTGGTGGAAAACAATACTTTGAAGCTTGCAGTAAGTTAATAAAGAAAAAGCTTACAGACATTAATGTGCTTTGAAAAGGAGTATTTAAAATGGTAACATAAGAAGTCTGTACTTGGATGGCACTTTGGTGATGTACAGAGGAACAACCTCTTCTTGATAAACCCAGTGGCTGATCACACCCCTCAGGACTGTGTACCTGCTTTTTATGTGTATATACATACATACAAGCATGTTTATTTACCACCTGCTCTGTCAGAGCTGTGGCCTCTGACATGCTCCTACACAAAAGGATAATACACGGATGTCTGCCAGCATCTGTGTGTTCATAGGCTTAACTGGACAGCTCCTCTATTCCAACCTGCACATTTTTTTCTCAGTTAGACGCAACTGAGAGGACAGCCCTGCCCTGCAGGCTGCCAGAGAGCCCCAGGATGTGACAGGAATTGTGTAAGAGCAACTTACAGCCACACTTGTTTACCGGGCTTCCAGCCTTCACAAGAGATGGCAGCAACAGTCGCAGCAAGAACAGCAGCAACAGCAGTGTTAACAGGAAATCCAGCTGTGCTTTCAGCAGCTGGGATATGTTTGATTGGAGCAGGTCGAATTAGTCAGGAGTGTGCTTGCATGGATGATCGCGCTCCTGAGAGTGCAGAAGAGACCGGGGGAGAGCTGTAGGGCTGTGGCATGGACGGTCTTTAGGGATAACTCCTAGAAGCAGACCATGAAGAAGGCTTCTCTTTCATCTTGTTTTATTCATCATTCTTTTTGCACAAGTGAGCAAAACCTATTAATCCCTCTGAGTCAGCCTGGAGGAGTGGGCTGGGCATGCTGCCTGTTCACCTGCAGGCAGACACCCCACAGGCAACACGGTAGGCTTCTTTCTCCCAGATTTTAAGGTGATTCCGTTCCTAATCTGATTGGGGGGCTTGTGGGATTTTTCCTTGACATTTCTGATTACTCTGTGGGAAGAAGCAGCATTTCATGGTATTTTCTTCCTCCTTCATATCGCATAGCTTACTCACCTACTGATAACCCTTCAAGTTCTTCATGAGAAACAATGAAGTTTCAAAATCAGGCCACTGTTATATTGTCTACCAGCTCTGATAGGTCAAAGCAATTCTAGCTAAAATAAATGCAAATCTCATCTTTCCTCCCCTAAAAAAGCCAAGCCAAAACAAGACCAAAAAACCCATTAAAACCACCAAAAACAAATCCCTGAACCTTTTCCAGATGCTGAAGAGCATCCTTTCTCTCACATCTTTTGTGCATTATTTTTCTGACAGGTTTTGATTCTGATGTATCTTAAACAGGTATTGGAATATTGCACTGAACCTGACATTTGTCATTTCTGTACATGAAATTAAAAAACCCCAGTGTTATTCTTGAGAAGTTTCCAGCCCATTCTTTACAGAATCTAAAGCAAACATTTGCCCTTCCCTACATGCCCTTTTCAATGTTTTCTTTGTGTTTCTCATCCCCTTGACAGGTGAAATGACTGGTAAGGTGTAAAATTAATTCTCTTCAGATTTCATTGCAAATTAGCCAACTCTGGTCTTACACAGCTTTCAGTCACGTGACCTATAAGAAAGTACAATTATGTTCTTACATGCATTTTCTTAAGGAAACTCCATTTACTTAAGTTACTTCTGTCTTGTCTTCTTAAGAATGAGATGAATTTAGTTCATCCAGAGTCTTAATCCCTGTTTCCTGCTAAAATTATTCATGTCTTGGGATTACATGTTTGTCTGTGCCTTGATTTCCCCATTTTACCTGCAGAAAAAAATGTAGTTTGCTGCATTAAACTACACCTGGAATTCATTGATGATCTAGATAGGATTCAGATAGGCAGAAAATTGACAGAAATGTATTGCACAAAGAAAGATGTGAAACAATGCTTTCAGAGATATTTAAGGAAACCAGATGTTTTCATCATCTTTCATTGGAAATATGTGATAGACTTGCCACCAAAACAAAAAATGGTAAAAATATCCAGTAGCTTAATCAATGGCTTAAAAAATGTTTCTCCTGTTTGGCAGCTCAAGGAATGATAGAAAATTTACCAGTTTACTCTGTGGCTCCAAAAACTAACTCACAGCATTTAAAAGTAAATATTTCTATTTGCTACATAATATTTTAATATTTATTGATTGTTAGGATTGTTCAGTGGAAATATTGAATATAAATCAAGATGTCACGCCCAAAATTAAAATGGGTTAGGATTAACATATTTTAGGTTAGGATTATTAATATGATGTAATCAATCAATTGTCAACAAACATTCCAGCATCATCAAATTTGAAAGAAATGTCTTGAATGTTCAGGATAATTATTATATCTAGCTATACTAGAGGTTTAGACCAGTTTCTTCAATATCTAGCAATGTTTTAAAAATATCCTAGGATGTTTGATGTTTAATACCAATTAGAGCTGAATAATGAGACAAATCCTACCTAATAACAATAAAGTGTCATTGCACATTTATTACCACTGTAAATTTAAATTATAAAGTAATACAGTTTATCTTATAGCTTTACCTTTTAAATCAGAGGCTCATGTAATAACCAATATTTAATTAACTTATAATTACTCACAATAGCTGCCTCTTAAATGTGAGTTCAAAGACTATTTGAGCAATTTTAAGCATTATTCAATTTTCTGGCTAGGTCAGGGTTTCCAGTTTACCACCAAAATTTATTCTTAATCATGCTAAATGTAACTGGAACTCCATATATATATATGGTTATTTAAAAACACCCTACTTGTATTAAAGTAATAGTAATATTTTACAAACATTTAATTACTTTGCAGGTGATGAAATCTCTTTTTAACTTGCATCTGTATATATTATTATATAGTGTTCTGAAATTTGTTTAGAATTAATTGAAATAATATGTATTTGTATACTCCTCAAATAATGAAAAGTATAAATAGAGGTACTCACCTCATGCATTTTTTATTGAGTTCAGTGAGTAGTTACCTAAATGTGAATCTCTGAGGCTGATTCCTCAACTTCCTAATGAACAATGTCATTTTTATGGATAAAGTCCCTGCTGAATAAGGGACACAACTTTGCCAATCAAAAGCTAAAGAGGAAAGTAAATTTAAAAGATACGTCTAGAAGACATTCTTGATAGCATAACCACCTTGATATCTCTGTGAAGGCTGTTTCTGTCAGTTCTTGAGGGATTTGCAACCTAATCAACAGATGAGATTTGTAGCAGCTCATAGATTTCAGATTAAATTTAGTCTCAACCTCACATAAAACTAAAGCCTTGAACTTAAGTTTACATGATCTGCTTGTAATAAACCTGTGAATGTTCTGTATGTCCTTATTCTCCCTAACAATCTTCTCCATGTGTGAACCAAACTTGTAGGGGAAGTTTTTACTTCCGTTTGTATGTACCTGCAGTGTTTGATACCCTGAGACATCTCGGTCCCCAAGATTTGAAAACATTGTGTTTGAGTCGGCACAACAGACATTCCATGGAAAGTTTGTTCAAAGTATTAGCTTGAATTTAGTGTTGCTGCCTTTGGTTTTTACGGTAAAATCTCCCCAAAATTTATTTGTGGTATCTGATGGAATTTGGGATCTATCAAGTTTGCAGCCCATTACTGCAGCAGAAAAATAAGTCTTTTGGGTGATTTCCATTAAATTGGAAGCAGGCAAAACCTACAAGGCTTGGCAGAGAATGAGACACAGGTGTGTGAAGGGAAGTAAGAAGGAAGAGGAATGTGCCAAGAAGCTCAGAGGATAAGGTGACATGAACAGAAACTGAAAACTCACAGATGAGCACATCAGCACACTTAACCAAAACCTTTTTCAGAAGGTCAGGGAAGATGCTTGGAGAAGATGTTTATGGCGGCATCTCAAACAAGATGATTTACGCGCAGTCTGTATTTCACCAAGCTTCCTCAGCCAAACAGACTTACACACACACACAAAAAAAACGTCCCTCATAGCACAGATTCATTGCTTGGTAGGAAAAATAATTGGCCTTCAAGGAGAAAATAAACAGGCAGCTGTAGTGGCTTTCACAGGATATGGATAAGGATAAGACAGGCTAGGTCATTTTTAAATGGTTCAGATAAGTAGAGGAAGCCAATGCAAAACCACAGGTGAAAATGACATGGTTTGCTTTCTCGATTTTGCAGAGCATCATCCTGGTCTTACTTAAAGTTTAGAGACAGGATTTAGGAAGATCATAAAAATAAAATTGCTGTCACTGACAGGGGAAAAATGATTACAGTTTTTAATGGTGACAGCAGTTAAGCTTCAGTAAACCACAGGAAAATATTGAAGCAGCTTCTGAGAGAAAATGTGCTTCATAGTTGGGCTGAGGACAACCTAAATAAATTACAGGTTCAAGCAGTGATGTCACAGTCAGGCACCTAATCCTTAGAGAAGATTTCCTGGGATCCCTCTGATGAAAATCCTCCAGTTATGTGATTGGTAGAAGTGAGGTTACCCAAGACTATCTGTGGCTACTGCTAAAACCAGCTGTGGCATTTTTTACAAAAGAAGAACCAGATGACTCTATAGCACCTGATAATCATGTTAGAAAATTGCTTTGCACAGGTTCATCTGTATTTTATTGTGCTGGACAATCAGAATTTGCAAAAGCAAAACTTAAATAAATCTTTCCCAAGTTCATAACTAGCCCATGGGATTAAATGGATTGCCCCACGTGGGAACTTGTACAAAAGCCTTAGTGAAGGAAGCTACTCTTCCAAGAGTCAGTGATGGTTCAGCCTGTAGAATGTAACAGAATCATAGGATTTTGCACATAAATTTTTGAAGACTTCCATTCAGTATCTACATGAAGTCTTCATGTAGTTTGTATGAGTTCACAGCCTTCCTAAAGAGACACTGATGGAGAACTACTGCAGAAGACTCATTAAGGGGAGGCTGGAAGGAGGAGGAGAGGAGAAAACTCGTGGACATAAAGTGACTAAAATTTAAAGAATGTCATTATCTTCCAGCAGAGAAAATCCAATTAATTCCAAAGATGTACTTCAACTATGAAGTTACAAAATACTTATGACAGAGAAACATTTTAAACGAAAAGAAACCTAATAATCATTCCTGACACTATTACCGTATTCAATTGTGACAGAAACAGAACACTTGGCAGCTACACATTAATGGAAGCACCTGAATGACATTCACAACATATGATTAGCTGAAAAGCATGTTTCCCGCTGGGTCAGAAGAGTTTGTTTTGTTCTGTTTGACACAATATTTAAAATTTGTGAATGCTGAAACATACCCTCAGAATCAGCAAAGAGAAAGAATTGTGGGAGAGAAAGTGAGAAGGGATATGGCTATTACCCTTTTGCTTTGGTGGGGAAAAGATAGGAGACAAGAGGGGAAAAGTGAAATAAGTGAAGGACTGACTTCTGGAGGCTTTCTTCTTGTACTATATGTATTAAAAGATACATAGTGTGTCTCTTTCTGTGTGAGCAGGTCACACACAGAGGTCTATGTGAACTGAAGTTTAAAAGTCAATTCTTTGCATCTTCCATGATATTCTCTAAGCTAATTAAGTACAAAACACACACAGGCACATAACACAAGCTGTTAAAATTTTAAAAATTTAAAATAAAACAAAACCAAAAACAAACAAACAAAAAACCCAAACAAATAAACAAAAAAACCCAGCATCCCCCCCAAAAAAACCCAAAACCAAACAAAACTCACAAACACAAACGCAAAAAAAAAAAAAAAAAAAAACCACAAAAAACCAAAAACCCACCCATTCTTACTTAGAACAGTGACCTCAAAAGCCCAAGGGAAATATAACCTTCAAGTGGCTATTTCCCCTTGCCCCCTTCCTCCATCTTCTGCTGTGCTGCAAAATTTTAATCTCTCATCAAGTATATAGCAGCCATAAACTACTGTCCCTTTTTATGTAGTTTCAGATGCAAGAAGGAGCACATTCTTTATAATGACCTAAACCTATCAAATGAAGAAATAACACTTTGGGATGATGAACTCTAAATTATGAGTGATTATTTCTAAATTCATTACAACTCTGTCTGACATTTTTATTGCCTTCTTAATTTCTTCCAGCCAAGCCACAGAAGTTATTACTCATTATGTAAACAGGGCACCAATGAGGAAAAAGGGTTTTCCAGGCTTGCACTGTAGCTGTTTGTCTTCCAAACTAAGATGACTGAGGCAGTTTTGATGATGTCACTGGATCAGCATCAATACCATAAAAGTAAAATTAAATCTGTCTTGTGTTTTGAATTCCAGAAACTTATTTCTCAGACATTAAACAATTAAAATGCATAACAAGATTTGATGAAGGTATTTCTAGATCCAGTTTACAGATGGAGGGAAAATGTAAGGAATTGGGTCACACAGTTCTTTAATACATCAGCAAGACATCAGTCTGTAGCAGTAGCAAAGGCAGAGATATTTGACAATGAACACGCAAGAGAATTGTGGGGTAAGTATGAAATGTGGTACATTGTGGGCCATGCAATTGTGTACAACTGTGTAAATATAAATAATGACTTAGGTGGGAAACTGAAGGGAAGAGAGCTGTCTCACCTTGACAGAGGGCACAGTTGCCAGAGCAGACTGATCTCCATGCCTCAGTGGAGTTCTGCTCAGCTCAGAAAAGAGGGCAGAGCACATCCATCTTCATTTGCTGCAAGAAAAACCCTACTCTTCTGCTCTGACTTTTGGATCAGGTCCTAAGGTAGATGAAGTCTGAGCTTCACACTTCCCACTTGTCTACACAGAAAAGAATACATTTGACTGGTGGGAAAAGGATGACAGGAGAGAGTGCAGGGGTGTGATAACATTTGTAGAATTGTGCTTAAGTAAGGTCATGTACTCAGAGCTAGGCTTCCAGGCATTTGTCTGTTGGGATCTCTTACATGACTGACTGAATGTGTTTAGAGACTTTTTGGCCTTCCTCTGACAAATCAGGTATTGGCCATTCCCTGAGGCAGGACATTCATCACAGTTTGCAAATCCTGTGTTCCTCAGATCTCTCCCTCTGGTAGGTTTTGCAATTAAGAACCTACAAACAATTTTCAAACTGAAGCCAAGAAAAGATCAAGAAAACGAGAATACTGAAAGAGACAGGAGACCAGTTTGGTCATGGAATACATTACTCTAAATAGAGACACAGTAACTAGTAAAACTAGTCTAACATAAACGACCAACATTCATGTACTATTTGGTGAATACTTTCTTTTTTTATGACATATTCATCAAAGAAAGAGCTAAGGTTTAGATTTATTGCCTGTTTGTTTGTTTGTTTTTGAAAAGAGAATAATTTTCTGTGGACCAAACAGTTGACAAATATCCATAGCATCATCAACTGCAGGAGTTTGTCTTTAAGCAACCTTCTGGTGTTTCACTGAGTTGGTGATAGCACCAGCACTGAATAGATTAGTTTGCCATCCTTTTTTCAGGATTTCAGACTGCATGGCTAAGTGTCTTCCGGGCCTCTTCAGAGGAGAACAGCATCCTACCCTTGCTAGAAATTGTAGGAAGGGTAGCCTTTGCTACACCAGCCACACACTTACTCACCCTCCGTTTTCGGAGAAGAAGGTGCAAGGCAAGTTTATCTGAGTAACTGTTACCGTCCTCAGGCTTGGGTTTTTTTGTACAAATGAAAGTGCTTCTAACAATAGCTGAGTTTGGGCACTCTGCCTGGAAAGTTCGAGCACCTGCCAGACAGCCGCACACTGTTACACATTTTGCCTCATGTGCCAGGATGTGTCTGATGCAAAAATGGACAGATGAGCTTCCACAACCTCCTCGCCAGTACCTGATTGCCAGCCCTGTATCACTCATCCAGAAACCCAAGAGGATGGCAAAAGAGGTGAGAGGCTGCCTAGCAAGAAGGTAAAGTTATGCCTGTGATTGAGGGATGTATCCTTCTGCTTGCCAGAAGTATCCAGCACCATTACAGTGTGTGATACCCAGCACTGCTCCTAGGAAGTACTTGTGCACTGAAACACAGCTTCTGACTTTTGACATGAAGTTACAGAGTTTCAGAGGACCAGGCAGGAAGCAAAAAAATAATTTTACTTTCTCAATCTGTAACTTCTGCCAGAAAACAAAACACATACATGAGCTAATTTTCTTGCTGATTAAGTCCACCTCATAAAGTGTCAGATACCCTCTGTGCATCTTGAGTATTCAATTCCACTACTTTTAGTTGCATATGGCTTGATTTTACTAATATAGGATCACTGACCAACCCATGAAAGGTCAATGGTCCACTCTTGAGTGAAATGTTTCTTTAAAGAAACGTTGAGGGTCTGAAGTAAGCTGGAGAAATGATAGGCTAAAGCAATGAAACACTATGATGCTGCACTGATAATAATTTCAATGAACATCAGCACTATGTATCTGTCTCTTCCTGTCCTGCTGTTTCCTAAGACTGCATCTCTTCAACAATGTAAATGTTTTGCATAGCCGTAGGGCCAAGTTCTACCTCATGTGAGCAAAAAAAGACTCAATAAAATGGCTTATATTTGTCCTTGAAAATTCTATAAACTCTTCTTAAACAGAGGCAGAATGTATACAAGTGTCTAATGATGGATTTAGAAAAATAAACATTTGGCAGGGATATTTTTATTAAACAACTATTTTCTATCCTTGCTTTAGTTCTTAACTTTGTTTCCTGTACGTCCTTAAACAAGAACTTTTTGCATTCAGATTGCATCTTATTCTTTCCCTGGGCACTGTACTTGTGGTGGGAATTTACAGTGATTAATATTGTATTATCAGTTTCGTTAATCAAATGCTGCTTTATTTATTCCCTGCTCAGGATGAGATTAACTGTAGTGAAGTAGTGACCGTAACTGAGCTCCAAGGGTCTTTGAGTCTTTCAGAGAGAGAAAAGAACTCATTCATAAGGCTGTAAATATCTAGACATGGAGTATTAGGAAATTTTTAGGGCCCATTTAATCTCTTTCCGATGCCTGGGGACAGATGTTGCTAGAAGTGATACCTGCCCACTCGATTAGATGCCTCCTCAATGCTAAGCAACTGTGGAAGCCTTTGCATGGTCCTGCCACCACAGCTGCAGCCAGAGCTCTGTTTGAGGACTCTGCTCTAGGACTTGGCTGGGCAAGAGGGCTTGGAAGACCAGGAGCAGTAACAGAGTAATCAGAGAGTCCTAAGCCTGTCTTTCAGGAAAGCTTTTCAGGATGGTGGGGTGCAAACTTGCAGCAGTTTGATGATATTTTCTCTTTCGGACAGTTATAACCATGACCTACTTGCAGAACACCAAATGTTTCCGAGTCCAGTGGTGGCTAAACATTTGTGGTTTCTGAATTCTTCGCAATATGAGAATTCTGTAATAGCATTACATAAAATGAAGGAGATCTAACACTTCTCAAAGATTTCCTGGTAACATATGTCTCATTAAATAGTTACGGTCTTGTGTTCATAAAACATAGAAAATTAACCGAATTTAAAAGTACTGGGAAATAATATGTTCTGGAAGTATATGGGTCTCGACTACAAAATCTGCAGTCATTTCTCCACAGCTTAGAAGATTTACCATCACGATCATTATAAAAAATTAGTACAAATCTAGTATTTATATTTCTACTCTTGCAAAATATTAGGAAATATTTTATTAATTCATTGCCAAATATTAGAGTCCAAATAAACTAATAAACATTTAATCTATTTCTGTGATGCAAAAAATATTTGAGAAAGTAATTACTTAAAAACTACTGAAGAAGAAACCTTTTCTTTTTGATTTTTTTTTTCTCACATACTTGCCAATTCACAGTTAAATCTTGACATCTTTGCTGAGATTTTATAAACAAAACTTTCCCCAGATAAAAATTGCTCCAAGACAGGGTGAGTTTAGATACTAAGATTTGGTGCAATAATTGCTCATTTTCTACAAATCTTCCATCCATAAAAATAACTTAGCTCTTTTGTCAGTTTTTTTCAGACTGAACAAAGGTGTGGATGTTTTGAATCTGTCTAGAGGCTGCAGACCTTAATACATCTGAACAAACTGGACACACAGAAATGTGCACTGTCGTCTTTCCATTAATACTTTAATGCAGAAGATTGGAACCATGCTGCTAGATTTTTGAAAGATTAGAGAGTTTTTTGATTGTTTTTTCTTCATTTCACAGGCACAATATAATTTCTGCAGCATTTTTAGTCTCCATATTCAAGATGCTTACTATTATGCATCGCATCAAACAGATCTGTTCTTGCAAGGGGAAACAGCCTGTGGTATGTGAAAATTTCTGAAGCATTATATGTAATAAATACAATTTACAGAACACTCAGTTTATTTTGGGACAGAAATAATCCAAGGTAAGAGACTGGGGAATAAGACAGGAGTGTGGACAGGAGCTGCAATTTGGTATCTGCCCAAAAGACTAGACAAATTCATCCTAAATTGCATGAAACTGATGTTCATTTAATATTAAACTGATTTCACTCGGGTTTTTAAGCCCAAGACTTGCTTCTAATAAATTCCTTGTGGCTAAAATTTAAATAGTCATCTGCTTTTCCTTCCATCTGAGAAAGAATTTGCTTTCTGCAGGAAGTATTCAGCTCTAGTGGTAGTGATTAGGCAGCGCAATTACCCAGGCAGTCCATGGCAGAAAACAGCATGTATCAGTGCAAAACCAGCAATAATAACCACATCATTTCACAGAGGAGGGAAGGCTGGTGTTGTCAGATAAGTGACAGAAAGTTTTACTTTTTGCTTAAATTATTTGAGTGAAAAACCCAAATAAAAAGCAAAGCTGCAAATACGGAATTTTAAGTCACCATTAGTAAAATCAAAATATAAAACTCATATGTGCTCCTTTATGGCTGCTTGAAGTGCATGAGAAGAAATCCCACAGAACCTGGCAAGATCACAAAACATAGGTGTGCAATGTTAATTTTGGAAGATAACCTATGAAAGTAATGATACAGTTTTTAAAATAGGGGGAGAGACCACTGAATTAATTTCACATTAACCTGGTAGTCACAGAATGGAAGGCCACTCTTTCTGCTGCCATGGAAAACAGACACACAAAAAATAAAAATAAATAAAGGAATAAAAGAACACCACAAGCACCCCCAAAACCCTGTTTATCAAACACTGAAAAATGGACAAAATCCAGACCTCTAATACAAGATGTCTACGTGTCAATCCTTAAAAAACATTCATTTCACATGCATACTTTCAGTATGTGAATAATTTCCTAGAATATTTCAGGTTATATTTGGTGAAGGAGGAGGAAAAATAATAGAGGGCATGATATTTGAAAAAGTGAGAAGAACCTAGAAAATTCAGTAGATGCATTTTGCTGAACTGCATTATATGACAGAACGTCTTACAAAGTGAAAATGTATTAAAGCTGGAAGCAGATATACTCTATTTACATTCTACAGAACAGCTAAGTCTGTATGATTACTTATGCTGTTTGAAATGCTTTTTATTTATTTATCTTTTTCTGATAATTTTTCTCTTTTTTATCTAGTTCAGCTTTACAATGATTTCCTTCCTGTCTGCACATGCCCAGCCCTTCCCATTTCCAACCATGTTTTAGAGAAAATACGTGGTGATATTAGTACACTCCCTGTCTGCAGTTGCCAGAAGACAAGCATTTTTTGTCCAGAAATAATTAACTAGACCTTTGAAATATAACATGTAAAAAAAATTCTTTCTTGGGATGCATTTAAAACTGTTTTAATGGCACTTAATTCTTCTTCTACAATGTTGCATGTCTAAAGAAGACTTAAATAATTAATTAATATGAAAAATAATCTAGAATTTGTCAGCAATGCAATCCTGCAGATAAGTTCTTTTCTTTCCTATATGATATCTTGATGGAACAGATTGAAACAGTTCTTGTTCTATGTAATAGAATAATTTGCATGCATGATTCTAATGAAGAATTTTGTTTGGAAATTCACATTAAGATTGTTTTTTCTATAGAGTAAGCTATACTTCAAAATTTTACATTTTGTTATATATAGGTATGAAGATATTTACAATGCAAATATAATTCTAAGAAAAAAAAGCCTTTTCTAGTTTCAAAAATAAAACACCTAAACATCTGATTTTCACTTTTCCACCCACTTTGCATTTCTTCCTGCAGAAAAAAGAAAGGAAGGTGGGCCCCCAAATGAGGCTGAGGGTATGTAAATAATCCATGGCTTCTAGAGAATATTTACTTGGATTGAGCTATTGACTTAGGCATGGATTAGGAGGTAATATAAGAGCCTAGTGTCTCATAGGTAGAATACATTGAAGTTTAGGTTTAAGGCTTCCAAGAAAGCCTGTACAGAATTCAGTCTCTATATTAGTCAGGGCTGTGAATAGTGTCACAATATCTGAGAGCAAGGCCCAACTTATTATCCATGTACTGTATTTAATATCTACCTTAACTTGGTTCGTGTTAAAGACTTGCAGGTCCTGCTCAGCTTTGTGCATCAGGCGCCTTGCAATTCTCACACACAAACACATAAAGGCAATTATACTTACAGGTCTTAGTCCATAAGCTGCGTGTCACTTTCAGTAAAACAGTCTCTTTTGAAATGTGCTAAGGTACCCAAGCCTAATTCAGGTAGTCAGCAAACTGCCTCATCTGCCAGCTAAGGAACATGTCACTGACAGATATAACCATGTCCACCATCTTCCTCTCAGACGTGATGCCAGCTGAACACATAGGCACCAAATGTCTGAAAGAAGAAAGCCTAGGAGACAAGAACGGGTAGTGGCAGTTTGCACATTCTGATTAACACAGATTCTCGCTCTCTGTTTTGTGAAATTTCAGAAGCACTGTGTCACAAATGCTCCTCTGTATATGGTATTCATTAGGTATATCTAGTGAAAAATAAAAGCATCTGCAATGGGAAAATTAAAATAATTTCTGTATTAACTGAGGTGAAAGTCAGGTTATGATTTAAGAATCATCAAGTATGCTCTCAGAGCAGCCAAGGGCACAATTATTGCACTCCTAGATTAAGAAAAGATGTTGAAAACAACTGTTCAACATACTGGAAAATAACCTAGTGATGAATACTGTTTTTAAAAAAATTCATTGCTGGGGTAAAAACCACAGCTCTGAAAGCAACATTTAGCAAGAGAATCATGATGAAAAGTGAGTGAGACTGGAAAGGATCAGTGCTAGTTCATCCCGCACTCAGGATCAAATGGATACCACTGCCTCTCTGTTTATACATGCACCTTTTCCTTTTATGCTTACCATTATGCAGGATTTATTGTGAATGGCTCCTCCCTGATCTAGGGGACCTGATTCAAACTCATGCAGAAACCCCTTACGCCTCAGAGTGTTATAAATCAAACTCCCTGGGCCCTCATGGCCCTTGCCGTCTGTTCTCTTTAAGGATCCCTTATGCTGTCAAACACTTGTTGAGAGATGTTTACATGAAAGAGGCATACATGGTTCACTTCATTAATGCATAAATATGCAAATGTGTTTTCATGCAGGTGAATGCCAAAAATACAGATCAAGTGGCAAATAAGTTGTTACCTTTTGCAGACCCAGGTAGCTCTGGAAGACCTCTCACAAGAAGTGGCACCTCATGGCGTTTCACTGTAATGTTAATAATGTGGGCAGGATATCCACTCCTCACAGCTCATCACTGTAATGTTAATAATGTGGGCAGGATGTCCACTGCTCACAGCTCAGAAACAGACAGTGGATTGATTTGACCCCCAGTCTCCCCACAGGGACTGTCCCAGCATTGCTGAGGTGGTGACCTGCTTCGTGCCCTGGCAGACAGGGTCCCACATTGCACCCCTGGAAAGCGGGTCAGGAGTTTGTTCAGCTAGGTTTGACCACTCTTCCAAACAATTTGAGAGAAAAGAATCATGGAGAAAATCCCAGCAACAATGTCAGTAATGACATATTCTTAATTATTCTTCCTTACCTACTTGATTACGAGGATGGTGAGGATGCCAGAAACCCATGAATTCCTCCTCAAGACAGCTGCACATTCATTTCTAATTACTTACTGGTATGGAGTCAGGGTGATCTAAGAATAATACTTTGTTGCAAAGTAGGTAAGTTGTTTTTACAGACTTCTCAACCTTTTCAACACTTTATCTGGGCTTTATAAAGAAGCTGTCAACATTATTAACAATGACAGTTTAGCATGACCATGAATGTCATTCATTATCGCACTTTATTTTTCTTTTTTTTTTTTTTCAATAAATTTAGTACATGGGTTTGGTTATTTTAGGGGTACAGACTTTGAAATAAATCAATATGTCTGCCTGTTAAATATGATTTTTACACATTAGACATTTTTATAGTCTGATGCATTAAAGCCTAAATGTGTAAGTGCAAAGAAAAAAGGCATAAATGTCTCAGCTGAGGTAAGGACCCAAACCAAAGTACATGATTCTCAAAGGTTTTTGCTACTGTTTTCAGTTGTTGCTCATTCAATCCATGCTCCCCTGGACTGTATATGGCAAAGAACTAGAGGTTGAAGGTTTATATTCTTAGAAAAAGTTCTGAAGGTAAAATTCCTTCTGCTGTTATAAACAGGGTAGGTTGGGAAGCAGTCAGGAGTGATGACATGCTTACAGCTCTAGCCTGCATACTTTTCCTCAGCTCCATTCTGTGTTCCCTGCGGAGAAGATGCCACATGTATCTTTAATATAACTGCTGGTGCTGTAATAAAACATCCTGTGGGTTAATTTCTCTAATCCTCTAAGCAGGAGGCTTAACAGCTGGAGCTTATCATGTCCTCCTTTTATGCTGATTCAGTGGTCAGCAGAAAATGTGATGATTCCCAGATGTTCACACTTGATAGACTCAACAGGCTTGAGAGAAATACAGGCAAAATCAGTGACAGGTGGAATTTTTTTGGTCTTGTTTGTTGGAGGTTCTGAGGTTTGTTTTACCATTGTAAGGTGCACAGAGGAAAAGGAGGTCACATTTTTAAAAGAAATAGGTGGGTTTGGAACTTCAAAATAGATACAGAATTTTTATTCTCTCATGATGAGTTCCAGAGATAGGAAAATGTGTCATTGCATAGATTTAGCACATAGTTGCACATGTTTTTTTATGGGTTTATTCATTTTTTTTATTTTATTTTGCTAACAAAAACCAAACTGCCCTTTCCATAATACCAGTGATGCAATGTTCTGGTTGTATCAGGCAATAATATTCAAAGTTAATTCGAAGTTTCAGTTATTGTATTTTTGCCCTTCTAGATTGGCAGCTCTCAAAGGATTGCACATGGAAGATCAATGATAGCCAAATTAATCAGAAGGCAGGGAAAACAAATGGATTGGCTAAATGCAGAGGTGATGACATAATTTCTCAGTCTTTAATTGGGTCACTAGCTCTTGAAACTTTAAAGATACAGCCCTTCCGTGCCTAGGAAAGCATGTTGGACACTTGGTCTGTTCACTGGGTTTCTATGTTGGCTTCACGATTAATTCTTCAAAAGAAAATTCAAGGATTTCCTTTTCCAAAGAGCTACAGAAGTGTTTTTACCACTATTTAGAACAGCTGAAGTGGGAGAGATGCCATGCTCCTGGTGATATCCTCCATCTGATTAGGTGTTTGGCAGGGATGTAGAGGACTCTGGCCTGAATCAGGCTTAAGTGAGGACACACATTTAAACAAGCATTCTCATTACAGGGAAGATGTTACTTGGCAGCATCTCCTCTCTTTTGAAAACAGTGGTTTTCTTTCAGCTGTCTCTTGACTGGTTAGACTAATGTCCTTCATTCGGAAAAGGTGCTCAGCTTTCATATTCTTGATAACCTGATGATCCTTTTGCTTAGTTAGTGCCTAAGAGACCAGGATCTGAGATCTCCCAAAAAAATGTTTTGTTTCAAAAATTACAGATCTCAGAGGAAGATCCTACCCCCAATTACATCCCAAAAGACCATTGGTTTAGTCATCCCTTGTAAGATGCCTGATCAGGCAGAGAGCAGGTAGCAGTTGTAGCTTCTCTGTTTAGTATCAGACATGCACCCCTCCACCTAGCTGAGGACGCAGAATACATGAGTAAGAGCATAACAGAGAATCCCAAAACCAACTTGTGATTTGACTATTTATTAGAGAAAAAAAATACAGTACAATGAAAATTCATCAAGCCATGATTAGTACCCTACATCCAAGGAAAGTATTTAGGTTCTCAGTTGAACTGGAGTCAGGAGTATATCCTGCAGGGTTTCTTTTGCATGGAGAGGAGTGCCATATTTGCAGTGTTTATCCTGTCATAGGCTCTGAACTACAGAGGTCTCATCCATCTGGTTCATCCTCCCTTTCTCTCCTTCACAGAGTATTAGTTACATGATGTTGTTGTGGTGAGTCCTTCACAGCAGAGGATGGTGTCACGGTGTGGGCATATGAGTCAAGCTCAGTACATGAGCAGATGACTGTGAGTTCACACAAAACCTTGACACATGGAGAGTAAGAAAAACCTGCTGCCTTACAACAGCATGGTGGCTAAGTTTCACAGAATTGTTTTTTCTAAATTAATCAAGATACTGAAAGCCCACCTTCTCCACTTGCCTGAAGCATTTTTTGTACTCCTCTCTTTCCTTTCAGCTCCTTTTGAATTATCAAAACTTCCCCTGCACAAATAAGAAAAGTGAAACATGCAGCTTAGTCAATGTTTGTGGCAGTCCTGAAAGAGCTCTTTCCTTTTGTCCAAGAAAAATGCTGAATATCTGGAATCCGGTTGTTGCCAAAAAGAACAGGTTGAACATGCAGAAAGAAATTCATGGTACATAGATGTAGCATTCTAATACATCATAATAGGAAAGACTGAGAAAATATAAAAACCTTTCATAGCAAGCACTGAAAATTGTCTTCCGATAGATTGTACAGCAACGACCATCTGACTGTTGATAATTTTTCTGTATTTCCAAGATGAAGTAATGTACATTGAAAATTAAGTGCATCAATTACAAGGTCAAGTAATTGCTCTCACTGCAACTCTTTTCTTTAGCAAAAACAGAGCTACATCTTCGAACCACTTCAAAGGAACATTCCAATTAACCAAACCAACATAAGCTTCTACATCCTCCAGTCAGATAAACCTCTGTGACTAAAGACAGCAAGGTAGTGTGACTAAGACAAAGAGGTAGACTTTACAACAGACAGTGGCCTATCCTAGTCCATCAGAAATGAACTAACAACCATTTCATCATGCATGACATACACCACTCTCAGGTTCTGGCAGTGGAAGAATCATCCTTTCTGTCTTGCTGTTCTGAGCATGTGTGTTCTTCATATGTGGTTCAGATGACCTAGACTTGCACTTGAGCTTCAAGCATTTCCCATTCTATTCTTCTACATCTTTCTGGTTTGTTTTGTTTTGTTTTTTAGCATTTGCCCAAGGGTAGACACATACTAATCCTTACAAACATTCCGACCTTGTTTTTAATAAAATGCCTTCTGAAAAGGTAGTATTCATTTCAAACTAGGATGACTTTCAAAGCTTGTGTTTCAAATGTGTTTCATTTGGCTTCCAAATTATGCTTTTTCTATTTCTCTGTATGTGTTTTATGATCAGTAATGATAACTTTTAAACAAAGTGTGTTTCTGTTCTTTATTTTGTCCTTTGAAGAGAATTACTTATGTAGCTATTATACATTGTTTGCCACTCATTCATCTGAACACTGCTATGCAGTGCATCCTTTTGTGCAGCTGGCACTACCTCTCTGGGCTGTCTCCAGCAACTGGTTAGCATTACCTTTTCCTTTCAAGAGCTAAGTGGATATGCTGTATTTTACTCTGACAGCTGGGCCATTTTATTTGAGCCTTATTGGACTTGATAGTTACCTTTAGGGAATGTCTTTTTCAATTGTTTATTTCCAAAGTCTTCTGTCAGTTCAGACTGTGAAACACAAAGAAGAATGCTGAAATTGTTGGTACTGATGTATCCATATGGGATAACAAATGATTGGGGCGTCACTGTTCTTTGGACATTGCAGGAGGTTATTAGTATCCTATTAAAGCTCCAAAAAGAAGAGAGAAAAGATGTTTTCAGTTTCTTTAAAACTATTGTACTTTGCTTAATAATGTTTTTGTGTGTGTGGTGACATTACATTATTCAGGATTCCACAAGTGTAGTGGAAGTAATGGCACAGTTCCAAATGAAGTTGTGTCCCACTGAAACACAGCCCTATACATAAGAAATGCAGAAGAAGTAATGCATAGATGGTATACATTGTGGATGTAGCAATTACCAGCCCTAAGTGGCAGAATATTTTGTTACAGTACGGTATCCAACAAGAAGCACACCCAGTCTTATTCAAAACACTTTCAATGTCCCTGTACTTGATATTCATAACAAGCCAGCATGAAATTTGAGAATTGATTTGCAAGTACAAATAACTGGTTGCTAGATATGTCTCCAGTTACACAACTCTGAATCTACCTATTTAAGAATTATTAATGTCATCACTCAATTAGTGACTGGAAAGGGATTTTGTTCACAGGGGAATTCCTATAAAATCCATTCAAGGTAGGCAGCAATAAATGCAGTCCTAAAGGGAAGTGAAAATATGGCTTGAATGGCTTCTGTTTCTAAAATCTTTCAGAGAAAAGTTCTTCTCAAATTAAATAGCTAAATAAATCAACTTATCACATGGGATTTTTCATGGTTTATTTACAACTAATGCACACACTTCATTCCAGACAAAACAGGTAGTTTATAGAATTAATCTTTTGATTCTATTTTCTGGCCATGCAATTACATAGGAAATGCCAAGACAGAGAAAAGTGCTTAGATTTTTTTTTTTTTTTT
>VZRL01007151.1:79225-110018 GCA_013397895.1 Origma solitaria
CTTGATTTTTTTTTTTTTTTTTTTTTTTAACCTTGGCACCATTGTTTCATATAAGGTATTAAAGACAAAGCAAATGACATTTATTACTTGGATAACCTATTCAGGTTAGCCTGAAACTTGCTTGCTCTCCCATTCATTCTATGGTATTTTGAGGACACACAAATCAGATTTTAGTTCTGTGTAACCAATTTTTTTCCTAGGTTGTGTTTTCTAGTTTTACAGCCCTCACAGAGCTGAAATTTGTTTCCTGTGGCTCCTGGGAAAAAACCAAATGTCTACACCAATCCAACAGAGTGACAGGAACAACCAATTATATATTCTGAGGCATTATCTGAAGCCCATCACCCCACTCAATTCATCCTGCCCAAGACACTGAAGGGACTACATCCCATAGGGAGAGCTGGCCTGACAGGCCTTGGCTCCCAGACTGTTCCCATCCCAGGATAGCCAACAAGAGAATTAGTCTCATTGTTTCTAAAAAGGAGCAATAATATGCATTCTAACTTTTAATGAAATTTGGATTCAGTCCTAAATGAAATAACACCTTTTTATGAATCAAATCAAATAACATACACAGCGAGGGCAATTTACCTTCAAAATCCAGGTAGTCGGAGAATTTTCTTTTAATTTTTTGTATCAGTAGAGCATTTCCTTCCTCATGCTGTGCTTCCATAGTCACAGAAAAAGAGGGCCTTTAAGTACTTCTAAAGATACAGGAGATGCCCTCAGATGTGCCATGGATTTACCTCTCAGTGTGAAACAGCATGGATTTGCAAGTTACAAGGGAATACTACAGCATGTATCAATCTGTTCAAACGATGGCAATGACTGGGGTTTTAGATAACTGTTTTTGAATGCAGGGTTTTAGATAACTGTTTTTGACTTCAAGTTTGGAGATTGGGCTGAGTTTTTGATTGCAGGGCTGCTGAACTGTTTAATCATGATCCCCTCTTCCTTCTGACTTTTCTTCCTTCAGCCTTTATCTCCTTCCTTCCTTCCTTCCGCACCATTCCTTCCTTCCTTCCTTCCTTCCTTCCGTACCATTCCTTCCCCACCATTCCTTCCTTCCTCCCTTCTGCACCATTCCTTCCTTCCTTCCTTCCTTCCTTCCTTCCTTCTTTCTTTCCTTCCTTCCTTCTGCACCATTCCTTCCTTCCTTCCCCACCATTCCTTCCTTCCTTCCTTCCTTCCGCACCATTCCTTCCTTCCTTCCTCCTCTTCAAAGCACTCTATTTTCATATATGAATACAGCATCCTCCGTGTTTTATATTGTACACATCTTTAAAATCTATTAGAGTAACCCCAAAAGCAAAGCTGTATTGAACCAAACAAGCTGTGGAAAACAAGTGAGCATTTACAGTATCGTTCAGTCATACATAACCCAGTACGATAACATTTAATAAAGTGGAGATTATGAAACAAAAGGGCAGCACTGGGCAGTAAACAGATGGAGAGAGCAGCAGGAGAGGCAACATTAGCATTCTGCAAGTCAACTTGGCAGCAGTAAGTTAATACCAGTAAGTCAATGGATCAACAGGCAAAAGAAGGGCATTCAGCCTTTCAACAATATATAACTGTACATTCAATTATTGAAATTTCTTTCCCTGTTTCATATTTGTGTTAGTAATTAGCATTTTGAATTTTTTTTAAGTAGTGATGATTCTTGCAGATTCAGCCTGTGTAGAAATGTTCCAAAAACATCCATAGAGAACTTAGTCATAGTATACAACACGTAAACCTCTCCTGCACAGAAAACTCTGACAAGTCAAGCTACTTGTAGAAGCACAGGGAGTGTTGGAAAGTTTTATGTGGCATTGATATAACAACATACCACAGACAGGCCTAAAAAAACTCTGCTTTTATAGGAACTCCTGTTCGTATTTTATTTTAAATAGTATGGTGTGCATCTTCGAATAGAATAGCCAGGTAATTGGGAAATCCAGAATTTAGCCTTCTTAATACCTGGGTGGGTGAAGAAACAGTCATATGAAGAAAAAATTCTGAAATTAAAATGGATGGTGAACACATTTCCCCAAAACATAGACACAACTGCACATGAATGAAGGTGAAATCATGACTAAAAAAGACAGGACCTAGGAAATACAACTTTGCTTTTTATTTAGAGTGTTGTGGTGGGATTTTAAGTGAGTGCCAAGAGAAAAAAGAGCATGCCAATAAATCTGAAGCTGCTAAGGAAGATCTAACTCTTTTTCAGTGTACAGACTTCTGATGCCAAGCGTTTAAAACCTCTTCCAGAGAAAACTGGCAGGAGGCCAATGGGAGGAGAGGAGCAAGTTCAAAGTTAAACATGTCAACATCATTAAAAATTGCATCTGGGGTAGTGTACCTGTGACCAAGCCCATGGGACTCTTTCTGAATTACCCAAAAATGACCAATATATACCAGTGGTGTAACAGAAATGCTAGTTCTTTCTTTTACAAGTTCTGTATCTCAGTTTTAGACTGAAAATATAACTTTTAATCCACATTTCATAGGCAGTTCGAAGTGCTCTATATTAAACACATTTACCTAGTAGCAGTGTTGGAGAAGATCCATGTGTGCACATCCACACCCTAATTTTAAAAATGAATAATTATGTTGTGAAACTATAATGAGAGTCAGGAAATAAAAAAAGTCATATCTTCCCAAGAATGTGAATTTGTCCATATTGGTTAACATCTTTTCATGAACCTTGACTTTATTTGTAATATGCTGGTAAATTACAAATAAAGATAAATTGTACCTTAAGAAAGAGCAAAGATAAATTGTACCTTCTACTACTTTCACCTTCCAGGGCCTAGCAGCAACCTCTTGTTTATCTTTTCATGTCTTACACAGTGAAAAGGCAGAGGTAGAAAAGGAACTGGTTTGAGAATTTCTAAGCCAATTAAAAATTTAAATTTAGGCTTTCTGAATGCAATGTTTTGATTTATTTCACTACAGATAGAAACTACTGATTGACCTACTGATCAATCTATCAACAGATAGAGATGTTCGTTATCTATGGATAATTATATACACATGTATGCACATACATGTACATAAAGATGTATACTTATTTGTGTGTGCATATATATATGTACAATATAGTTTATATAATTTATATTGTTTATGTAATTTATATATATGCTATATAGATCTCATATGTGTCTGTAATTTATACATATGTTATATATAAATTACAGACACACACACACACACACACACACACACACACACACATACATATATATATATACCATATGTGCCTGTGTGTGTTTCTCATTAAATGGCACCCCAAAATACTGTGGCACTTTCTGAAAGCTTTCCCAAAGTTTTCCTAGTGGACAATGTTGTAGTAAGGAAGGAGAGACGCTCATGAAGAAAACATTGTGTGTGTCACTCACTTGCTTAAATGGAGGACAGGGCGGTGCATGGAGAGTTTCAATCAAAGCATAGGTAACAAGAAAAATGGAGTGGGAATCTACGCCATGAAGGGTTGGGAAGAATATTGATAGCATGTGGCACATATTCTTTAACCTTTAAATTGATTTTTTAACCTATATATTCAAAATTTCCCTTATTTTTCAGTTTGTATTAGAGCTAATTCAATGCACCACTATCTCGTTTCAAAATACAGCACCATTTAAGGTTAAACAGATAGTGTCTGAAATAACATAAGAATGTTTTTAAAATATAATTTAATCCTCTTCACTACATATGGTATCTACATATTTTCATGTTAATTGTTGTATGTAGTAAAATGTAGTGCAATACTTTCGTCTACAGGGAATTCTAATTTATGGGCACCTTGACTTGTATGCAATGATTTGTAAGGCTTTCACAGTTAGCTGTGTCCAGATAAGTTATACCACACTAACAAGCAATTGATTTTTACTGTATCAGTAGAAAAATGATATTATATTGAGAGTCACAAACTGAAGATACTTGAATGTCTTCACTTGAGACACTTTTAACTAATTGTTCACAAAATCACTTAACCAAATCAGAATTAGACAATCTTTCAGGATAAAACATAAAGTCATTTTTATTTATCTCAACTCTGCTCTTTCGTGATATGAGGATAAGCAGGGAGCGAAAGTATGGTTTTTATAGTTTTGCACACAAGTGATGCAATTTTAAACAATGTGCAAGTAATAAGGAAGAAAATGCATCTTCATTTATTGAGAAAAGGAGATGTTTACTTTCTTGAGACTTGATCTAGGTGTTTTCTATTGCAGGATAAGCATGACAGGAGAACGTAAATTATGATCTTGATAAGCCAAGAACTGAAGAATTTTAGGAGAGGATGTTGTTAAAAACCACCAACTAGTTTTCAGTTTCTGTCTGTTACCAGAAAGATACCATGAAAGAATTTTCACATAAAATGGACTCACACTGCAACAAGGCATCATGTCAGCTAGATGGGTTTTTATCATTACTCTCTGTGCTCTTCTACTGCTGTTAGCATTATCTCACAAACATATCAAGACTTAAGCACACATCTTGGCTTGCTTGGGACTCTTCAGACTCCAGTTCTGCATAGCCCATGGCCCAGACTAAGGCCTGCAAAGGCGGACAGTGTGAGATGGTAGCTGATTTTTTTTCTTCTTTTAAACAATTCATTCTTAAATGATTGGATTTCTCTCAGGCAATATTAGTAAAATTTACAATAGATAAACCAGAAAGCATCAGAGGGGGAATCAATGATTCGGAAGTCAAGAGTCTTGCCATGAAGTTACATAATAGATTTTTTTTTTTTCCAGAAAAACTGGCCATAAAAATTCCTTCCATTACTTTTTTTTATGCCAAAGCATTTGCTTATTAGGCTATAATATTAACCAGAAAAAAAAAAAAAGTGGTCCTAGTTAACAATAATCCCCTTTTTTTGGCAGCTACATCTGAGCAAGTTTTTCTGCCAAATCTGATGGTCATATAACTACACATATAAAAGAACAAACCAGACAAACCCCTATGGGAGAACTTTCCCTTTTGTGAACAGCAATTAGGCATCCAATTACTATTTGGCTATTCTGAAAACTGTTCCCCCATCCCCCTTTTCCCTGTTTATAAATTTGGAAATACAACAATATTCTTCTTTTCATCCACTTTTTAAAACTTGTGTATTTGGACTTGGGGGCCATTAGATCAGGCAAGATATGTTTTGGTGCTTTCTCAAAATTCCTAAACCTTTTGTGTCTGTGTTCTAGATTGCAAGAACCAGATGCAATCTGGTTGTGATAATGGCACTTTGGATATGAAGATGATTTTCTTCTCTATTCAGCCTTTAGCATCAATTATTTTTTTCTCTTACTGTCTCTCCGAGTTTTTTGTATTGCTTTGGTTTTTGCCACATCATCCATTACATGCAGACACTGATGAGGAGAGAAGAAGGAGCTTGGAAAATGAAAGACTTTGTAACTCCAGGTGTGTTGTCAGTTGCTGCTCACTGTTGTTTTTGGTTTTTCTTGGTCTGCTAACAAGAATATGTAACTGAAAAAGTACACAAAACAAAAATTAATAACTACTTGGAGAAAAAAGAGCACAAAAACTTTTATTTTTTAAGTAGTTTGGAGCTGGAAGCTTGAAGCACCAGCCTGTTTGTTTTACTATTATTTGTTTTAAATTTATACATGGGTGGGAGGAAGGGAAGGCAACTTATAGTATTTGTTCCTGTTATGCTCATTATTTTATAAACTTGAGCTTGGTCCAAGCACAATTGCTAATGGAAAGAAAAGAATCATTGTTCCCAGATCACAAGAGAGAGAAGGTTGTTCTGTTCCCTCTCTGGTAGCAATAGAGTATTTCCTTGAATGGTGAGAAGGTCAGTCTCTCACAGAGATATCTTTATTTCTGTTACTGCTTAGCCATGTTTTGTGTTAAATGCAACAATCGAGCAGGACGTCCAGATTGCAACCTTTGCTCCCAGTGCACTTCCAAACACCCATATATTTAATAATATTCTCCTAGTCAGCATTCTCCTGGCAACACCTCTTGTTTTGTTGGTGCTTCTGTTATACCTAATTGTTTTTGAGTACAGGGTCAGAATCAGACCCAAACCAGCCAAACACTTTTTCAAAACAATCCAAATCCAGGAAAACCAGATAGCATGTAACAAACTCATGCTCTTCATACAAAAAGCACAAGTAGGGAGTACGCTTGCTTCCAGATTTTCTGTCTACTGATCTCTGATCTCTAGGCCCATTTTCTACTCTCAGTGCTAACATATTTGTACTTTGGTTACTAATAAATAGTGTATGCTGTGTCTTTTTCTTACAGATAGCTATGAAGAAATACCTCTAGAAATGTACACAGGAAAAGGAAATAAAGGAAAATGAATAGAATGTATCTCCAGTGTATTCAGAACAAATTATTTAGAAAAATACTTCCTGTTTTCTAGCAGACAGGGTAAATGAGCAACTAACTGTTGAGGTGGCAAATGCACACCCACATGTATTCTACTTTTGGCTAGGTTTCTGGAAGATATACCTTTGGGAAAAATCTCACACTACAGGGGATCACATGAGACTGTCATTTTGTCCTTTCTGCCCTTTAAGTCTCTGAGAAAAGATTTAACAGCTAAAAAAGGCTCTGTAACTGCAAGTAAGAATAAGAGATGTGACTAATGGGCCCACAGCTGACTAAACTCTTGTTCTCTTGGAGCAGGCTGAATGCCTCCATTTTACAGCCACACCAATGAAAGGCTCAGAAATCCCCTGCAGCTTCTGAATTCCTGAGAACACAACACATTCAGCATTTTGTGTTATGACCCCACCTGTGTTTCAGCTATCAAACATCATACAGAATGCAGAGACTGAACATGTGAAGGAATGAGTCTCTCAAAGGCTGAAAGAGCTGTCTACAGAGCCAACAGTACAAACTCAGATATAATACTTGGCATTTACCTGGATCATTTAAGGGTATGACATTAGCATGTGCATCTTTGTGTGAATTCGAGCCTGACCACTGTAAAAAGAAATAAAAAGCCAAAAACTTTTTCTGATATCCTTATGAATTCCAGACATTCTTTAATTACATTTTTAAAAGGCAAGAACTACAAAGTAAAACTGAAGCTGTTTACAGCTGGGTATCTATTTTACACACCTTTACAAGGCAGCATATTACATTCTTCAGAACCAGCTGGAAAACTAAGATTAAGACTAAAACTCTTCAGAATTAGCAAATACCTTGCTAGAGCTAGTAATTCTGCCCTTTAAAAACAGAACAGCCTAATGGTCTTTTCCAATGTAAGGGAAATTACTTCCAAACATCTCTTTATGTACTGAATTTTGGCTGCTTTTTGAAAACACGCAACATAAATTCAGCTCAGGGAATGATTCCTTGGGCTCATGCCAAATTACCAGGTCATTTAAATAGATGCTGTGTGCTGTTATGCACTTAAAATTATTTATGCTAGTTTTATAATTTCTTCAATCTGCTCTCTAACACTAACACAGTGGATAGCCATTTACTCCAGAAAATCAACATCTTTGCTTTATTTCTTTTTGTGGAGAGAACATTATCCAGCATTAGTGTAGCTGCAGTGATGTTTCAGAGGATGCTTAATTTACAATGCAAATAGCTTGATTCTTTTTATTTTGAACACTGTATTTGTTCTTGTTAATTCCCCTCCCTTTCATTTTTCTCTTTTGAGTTCTGTCCATACTGCTTTGTAACTAGCTTCCCAGGCTTCTGAGGCCTGAGCACTTAGTAGTTCACATTTGGGAGCTGGTGAATGGCCTTTTTTGCTGGCTGAGGTGCATAATGCTTGTAGCAGTATGGGCAATTACAATTGATCTGAATTATCTAGTTTATGAGCATCAGAAAATGTCAATCAGAATGGCTTGGGTCACTTTAATATCAGTGAAGACTGTAGATAGATAGACGGAAATAATTTTGCGATGATTAATTTTGCATGGTAGACACAAGGGGAATGACTTGAGGAGATAGCCTGAGAAGTTAAATTTGGAACTTTACTGCTTTTACTATGTTGTGTAATTGCCGAGCTGCATGCCATCTGTTCCTCTTCCTCCCTCCAGGCAAAAGGGCATTACAGCAGAGCCAGCAGCAGGAAAGGGTAGAAACGGAATCCTATACATAGAGAAAATAGCAAGAAAAGCAATTGTAAATGTCAGCAATCAAACACAAATCTATTTTGGATTGTAAATTAGCACAAGTAGAGATCTACCTCTCTCAGCTTCAAATCCTTTGGTTTCTGGGTAAAACCCACAAGAGTAATATGATAGTGCCAAGTTCACACTCCAGCAGCTGCAAGGAAGTCCTGGTGCCACAAAGTCAATGATAGATCTTCCATTGATTTCAAAAGAAACAAAAGACTACTCTGGAGTTTATTCTTGTCTCATGAGACTTTAAAATTATCATCCAAGTTCAACTCCCAATCCTCATTTAAAAAATGCTTGTTAAGCTCTCTGACTCTGTTTAGTGGCAGTTCTGCTTGGTGTTTTTCAGTGCATGAGGTTCTTCCATGGACAATACACAAGTTATTTTCTGAAGAACCTCTCTCTACCAGGTAGTTCTACCATGTAAATTTCTCTGGTTTTCCTTCTTTCCTCCTCTGTGCCTGCCTTCCTGCCTATTTTTAGAGAGCCCAGAAAGAATCAGAAACTTTTGTCCCAATTGTTTATTTTCTTGAGAAATCCTGAATCTTTTTGCTCTTTCTCATCTTGACATGTCTCTGCCCATGCTTTTGCAGCTCAGATATGCTGCAGGTGACTACTTTAATAACTCTGATTTATTTTTAATAAAATGATGTTTGTATTATGCTTATTTGCAGCTGGTTAAATGTAGAAACTTTGTGCCTACATGCAGATCTGCCTGCTAAACATAAACACAAGCCCGTAGCATAGTGGGCGACGACAAAAATTTATGAAATAAAATCAAGAGGTGCTAAAGTCTTTTGTTTAGTTTTGGTGAGCAGTAGTGTGGGTCACCTATTCAAAAGTGGTTCCCTAGCGTGCCAGGGCCCATGCTTTCCTACTACAATTTCATTTAACATCTTCCATGGGGATAGTCTCCAAAACAGATCATGCTGCCTTGATTTTACTGCACTTAAAAGAAAAGCAAAACATTGTAAAAACAGCCTTGGTCCTTGAAGGTATGGTGAATATTTGTCCTCCACGTTCCTGGCAGGGTTGAAGGCTGATCTACGGCTCCCATGGGTGCTAGGTTATCGAGCCATTTCTAAAGGCCCAAAAGGATATCATGCTGAAGGCTGCTAGCCAAGAGACCAAATTCACCTGTGTGCTTTTCTCATCTCAGTAATAATCTGAGATGGAAGTACATTAGCTCCTCTAAGGTCTTCAGTAAGGATTGCTGTACACTGATTTCAAGCATGGTTGTTGCTACACACCCAAACTGTTTTTTTTTTAATTGCATTGTTTTCCATTAATGGAAAATTAAGGGATTCTTGCTTGAATTGGGAATGTCACCATTCTTGTTCAGCTAGGTACTTAAAACAACCATCCGAAAAGAAAATACGCAAATGTTAATTTTCATCAAAAAATTACTTTCTGCTGTGTAATGTTATTCTTTGAACACATATATATATATATTTCAACTTGTCTAAAAGTCTATGTATATTTGAAGTAAAATTGTATATTTCTGCATATATTAGGGAATGGTCCACATGTTCTCACAACTGGAAGCATATTCACTGATATTAATTTTTAATTTAGCAACTTAGGTCCTGGCACAGTATGACTTTAAAAAAATTCACCAGATTTTGGGGAATTTTTTTATGCAAGACAATATCCAATACCTAAGTCACATTCTTCACTTTCTTCCCCACTTGTAAACTGATTGTTAACTTTGATGAAATGCTTATTGTCTCTAACTTTCCTAGCAGCATAATCACAAATCTCACTAGGCAAATACAAGGGTCTTCTTTAGAAGAAATAATATTTCTTTTCTTTTACTTACTGAGGAAAAATGATGCTTGAAATATATAACAATAATTTATAGTTTACTTCCACAGATATGAGGAAATATATGCACACACATATATCCTTATGTATATATTCTCCTTTATATTTCTTTGTAGGCAAAACATAGAGAGCCTGATGAGCACAGAGTAGCAAAAAATTCATAACTAGGATGATAAACTTTTATGAACAGTTTGTGTAGTTCACTTACTGGCCTAATACAATGTGACACAAATCTTATGTCCTGACAAGCTGATACACCCTGTAGGTTCACACTATCTCAGTGAAGCTCAACTTTTAAGTAAACATCCTAACCTTTCTGTTTTCTGCTTATGTTCCTAATTTTCCATGGGTCACTTAGTTCCTTTCATTTTCCCAGAGGCCCCCCCGATCTCTCCCTGTGCTGCTACCATATCTGAAAGTTAGCAGGGACTAATTAATCCTTGCACATTTACAAAAGACTCAGAGTTTCTTTCCATGCCCCAAATGTCAGCGAGACAACCTTCTTGGGTTGACTATGTGTTTCTTCCCTGGAGATTTACAGAGAGGCTGCACCAAAATGTAAAAAAGTAAAAACAATACATGGCATAAGCTGACGTAACTACCATGGAGGGAACAGTTAGGGTGGTGCTGACATTTAAGATTTGAGATTATCTGGATCTACAAATGGGTAGCAATTTGCCACTCACTCGGATGCCTAAAAACCCAACAGTAACAAAAAAACCTCCAACACACAAAAGAAAACAAAACAAAATAAAAAACTCAAGCAGCCACACAACTGTTTTCTATGGGTTTGCCACCATTGGGAGCTACCTCATGGAATAAAGATATATGAGCCTTCAATGTGATCCTCACATGGTTCCAAATGACGGCACAGGTTATTGCATTGCAGACTCTCATAGGGCTTAGGCCACCTGACTGCTATTTGGGCTAGATTTAAAGAATCTCTGCTCTGAGGTAGACTATAGGTACTACAATCTATTATGAAGGCACACTATAACTGGTAAAGCAGATTAATGCCCTACAAGAGTGCTTGAAAATTTTTCAGTGTATGATTTAGTTTTCAGGTCCTTCTTTCCCATCAGTTCTCTTCAGCTCACTATCTTTCCTTCTATGCTGCTTCATTAGATTACCTGTGTAAAATTCACCCAGTCTTCTAAACATTGTCTTTAAACTGTTGTATCTTTTGAGCTTTGATCTCGAGATGTTCAGGCTTTGGACTGCCCAGTGGCAGTGGGCAAATGCTCTTTCAAAATAGTGGTCTTCATAATGTTTTACCCCTGCCCTTCTGCTTACCTCACTGGTTACATTTCTGTTTTAACAGAAGTCCAAATTTCACAAATATATGATTCCAGAACTGAGAAACATGAGTTGCTTTAACCTAATCCTAGTAGCTTTAACTCACTAGCATTGCCCAATTAAGTAGCTGAAAGCGACTGTATCTCAATATTCTAGGAACAGTGACATAGCAGCTTTCTAAATATGACATTATTTGTATAATTAATGATGCAATTTCAAAACTGCTGAGTGAGACTAGAGTAATGTTGTGACAATTTTTCCTTGTTTCTTACATTTAAGAAGGAATAATTTGATTTTCTATGCTAGTCTCTTCTTTGCTTTCCACAATAGAATCTGACCCAATGATCCGCAAATTAAGCTGCCAATTGCTCTTGAATGTAAATTACTGAGCCCAAGGACAGGATTCATCTCATCAAGCTGTATATGTCAACAGTGTAGATATACACATCTGAGCCACTCTCCTAAAAACCCTTTTCAATCTCTGAAGTTTTCTTCACTTAAAAGTGCATTCATAAGCACTTTTCTGGTTTGATTGATCTGGTTTATTTTAGACATATACTTTCAAAAGAAATTAATCATGTCCAGGACACCACTGGCTAATTTTATTAGATTGTCATAGATTAGACAGGAAAACCACAGTGACTAACTCAGATTAAACATATCCATTTAGTCATATGATTCACATTCTGAGACATGCAGAATATACAGTTCAGATTATTTTTGCCCACCTAGCTTCTTTCTTAAGCTTTCTGATACAAGTACCTTTTCTCTTTTCTAGCTCTTTCTTGTTAGATATCCTGTAGATATGTTTGGCAAAGGTATCTAACCTCTTAAACTCCCGTATTGGCTGAATTCTTCAGATTACATTTCTTATATTCTTGATGTATGCACATTATATTTTCCAAGCAATAATTTGTAATTAATTCCCTCTGTATATTTTTTTGATTCCTCAAAATTGTCCGTGAATCTTATTATATATCCCTTTCTTTTGGCAATGTTACTTTAGAAAGCTTCTAACAAGTTTTGGAGGGCAGAAACAGTAGTTATTATTCTTAAGCAAATGAAGCAAATTTGGTTTTAGAGGAATAGCTAAAATAAGCCCTACATAAGTGTTGGAAAATTTAAGAGTGGTTTATATGTTACTACCTATTATCTAGCTTTAAGAAAGGTGAAGACTTTCTGCAAGGCAATATGACAACATGAGCTTGATATTATGTCTTAGTTGAAAGTTTGATAGATGGGCTGTTCAGTTAAATCTATATCCAGAAAATAAGAAAATGCTTCTGATTCAGAGTAACTTGGACAAGAGGGAGAAGAAGGAAGACAGGAATGACACATGGAGAGAAAAAAAAAGATACATTAGTTTAGAGTTTATATATTTTACATACTAACCTTACTTTGAATAAAAGGCATGGTTTTTATTCAATATTCAGATCTAAACCTGAGAAGTCCATTTTCTTTTCTTTTTCTTTCTTACACCATGTAACATAAGAATTACCAAAAGTGTCAGCTGAAAAACAAGTAGATAAAATAAGAGCAGATTTTATACTCAGCCTATACTGAGTGTATAAATTTATATGAATGTGATGGCTATTGCACAGGGAATTAAGAAGAGTAGCAATAGGATCAGGAATCATAATCTGGATAGTAACATAGAAAGTACCTAACAAAGTTATAAAGAAATATGTTTCTAACTGAATTTTTCCAGTTTTCTTAACCGTGTTCCACCTAGCATAGTAATTCTTGGGCAGAAGCCCTAACATACATTTCAGTCAGTATCACAAGTCTCGTCTGAAAGTTTGGCTATAAAACCGGCTGTAGTACAGCTTTGAACACTGTCATTATCTTTATTGACCAAAAATACAGCACATAACTCCTTAGATTTTTGAGACACATTTAAACTTATTTTATTGCTGACCAAGAATTTCAGTAAGTCATTATAAACGTCCATTTTCAATTTCTACTAGTGCAATTGATGTGATTTTATATAGAATCACAGGATTTTTAAGTCTTATAAATGCACAGATTTATGGAACTCTAGTCCATTGTTAGCGAAATGAAAATAATGCTTGCTCCTGCACTGGTTGCTCCTCATGGGAATTCAAATTAAAAGCTCTTTCTGACCTGCCTGCAAAAGTCCATCTTGATGTTTTAAATGGGCAGGGTGGGAACAGGTTCCCTAGATTGTCTCAGTTAGGCTGCTGGTTTAAACTGATAACAGTAACTTGATCTGATAACAGCAGATTTATATGTTTCTGGGCCAAATCCTGATGATTTTACTTAATTTATTTTTGTTCAAGTGAAACCCAGCTGAAACTAAGGTGGATTTGGCTAAGTGATAATAGGAGTAGTTGGAGCAAGTGTCCAAATCAATGTATTTTAAGAATTTTGGGGAGGGGGGAGTTATGGGGTTTTTTTTTTTGCATATGCACAATAAAAAGTTGTCAATACACTTTTTCCTTCACGTACTTCTCGGGTTTTTCTGCACTGTTATAAAAGTCTATGTCACATAAACACCCCTTTCTCCCTTACTAACACAACAGCTAATTATTTGCTATGAGTGAAACAAACAATATCTGCTAGAAGTGCTCAGGCTTCTTCACATTTAGAAATATGTTAGGGAATATCACAGCAGAGGATGTTTCTTCTCTTACTCCTCATGATGCCAAGCTTTCTTTCAAGAACCACATATTATTAATCAGAAATATATTAGAGAGCCTTTAAAATATTCCATTAGTGTCAGAATATTTACTACGCAATGCTCAGATTTCCACCATGGCATGCCTGTGCTCAAAATGGTGAAAAAAGGGGTGATGCCATTACACTCCCTTTCTTTTGTCACCTCTTATTTTCAGTTCTTTATTTCATTTCATTTTGTTAGAATTTCTCACACAGATTCTAACTCCACTCACAGGTGGTGAGAAGCACCAGTTAAAGAGCTCATTAGGGGGAAATATACTGTCACTGGAAGTTTGTGGCAAGCTTTCTGATGTCTTCTCTGCACACTGAAGGTAGTGGGAATTGAGAGTGTATGCCTCACTCAGATCTCCTTACTTATCATCACTGAATGCATGCGAAGCAAATTTGGAAACAATACTGTGCATTTTTGGTGGGAGCAAGAATGAATAATTTAAAGTTTTTTCCTTTGGCTTTGCTCTGAACACTGTTTTAAGAATATACATTAGAACTAGTGGTAAACTAAGGAAATGCAACATATCTTAAAAGAGTTTCCCTTTATTCAAGCCATTTGTTATCTCTGTGCCCCAGTGCAATATGGTGACAAAAGAAAACACATCTGCATTTCCAAACTGTTCCCAAAGCTCTGAGAATTGGCTGGGGTGGAGGGGAGTGAGGGCAGAGGCAACTGAAATTGTCCATGGAAACAGTGACTGACCAGGGAACATGCTTTCCCTGCACCTCCCGCTAGGGAAAGATGGGGCAGCTGGAGTCCTTGCAGCCTCACTTCGGCTGAGCTGATGCCTTCTTGATGGAGCTACATGTTCATTGACGTTAATGGCATTAACTAAATGGGGTTAAATTTCTTCCTTTTTCATCTCTCCGCACACCTGTGCAAGACCAGACACAGTTTAGTGCTTATTACTGAAAGCTTATTTTCTGAGAAATGACCAAGATATAGTGTAAAAAGAAACCTAAAACTGATACTCAGATTTTTTTTTAGACCTCTTCTTTCCACAGATTCCTTTAGCATCAATTTCAATTTAGATGCTAATCTCATTTTTGCTTTTTGGGGGAGTGTGAATTGAAACCTGTGTGATTTGAAGCATAACATAAGGGCGCACTTTATATTAAGCTCCTATTATAGAGTGGATCATATCAACATAAACAGCATCTGTCAGGGTCTTGGAAAAGTGCTGCAGGAACATTTCACATGACACTTTAAAGAAAAAGCCTAGATGGGGGAAGAACCTGGCTTCTTTTGCTTAAACTACCACTGCAAAACAGAAAAAGGAAAAAGGAGGGAAAAGGGAGAAAAGCAAAACAAAAAAATCAAAATGGATGGACTAAATGAATTACTGTTCTAACATGTAAGATAAAAGAAAAGAGCTTGCCAAATATAAGATAGGGTAAATTCTTGCTTTTTAGATAGATCAAAGTAGATTCAAATCAATTCCAGTGTTTTCTGCTAGTTCTTTTAGATTTGCACCAGTCTAGGTGACAGATGGACTTAGTCAGGCTTTACATCAGTTGCACTGAGAGCAGAATTTGTCTCAGTAACACTGCAAGAGGGTGGGCTGTCTTTCAGTGCAAAGAATCCTCCTATTGATCCTACATTTTCCCCCCTCTGTCCTTAGCTCCTCATATTAGTTTTAAATTCCCTTTATTCTCTCTCTTTCCTTTTATTCCCCAGTCTGGATAAAAAAGATTCTGAAACATGCTTCATTACCAGTTTCCACTCCCACATTTTAGGTTTATTTTTACAACCCTCCTACCTTTGCAGTAATTCTTCTCAACACTGATCTGTTGAGAATATAGAAAAACACCAATATCTGCTGTTTCCTATCCCTCAGGCACTAACACTGTCATACCAAGCACTCTTTGGTCTTTTACTTGAAACAAAAGCGCATTTCAGCAAGCTGAGGTGCACAAGTTCTTCTCTTATACTGACTTTACTGACGTTTTGATGCAGCTATTATCTTAATTTTTCTAAATTCGTTTCATCATAAGGAAATCTGTGCTTCCCTTCCAAGAGCATATAAAGTCGCCACATCATCTTTTGGTCACATTTTCAACAAGCGGTGACACTGCTATGTGAAATACATTTTCTGTCGGAAAGCTCTCCTTAGCCAGCCAAGATGTGACAACATAAATTAAAAATTTTTCTTAAACTTTTTTCCTTATCTTTCTATCAATCCTTTCTTAACTAAACCACACAACAGCTTAGTTGTTTGGCAAGGACCACCTCACAGACTGCCCATGAAAACATAACATTAGTTGTGAAGGTGTATATATACAGCATGTGCAAATCCATTCGAGTGGAGTAGAAGACAACAAAGGTTCTGATTTCAAGGAAAGTGTCTTGGTCCGTGCTGCTCCAGTCTATGCAGATATCTAACACAATGCTGATGCAAACATTTATAGTCCTCTGCATTTCCTAGGAATGACTATTATTCCTACTTGGAAAGCACAACTTTGTGATTACAGAGTTGTACAGAGATTAAAAAACAGGTTGCTCTTCACAGTTATTCCTCTATCTCCCTCATGGACAGTGAACAAATCATCTTCTTTTCCTGTTTTCAGTTTCTTTGCCTGTAAAGTGCACTCTGAATATTTTCGTGGTTAGTCATACATATTTATGGCATGAATGGCTTGTGCACAGGGCTTGCAGTAAGTTTTAATCAGGTACCTATATTAGCACACACAGAAAAAGCCAAGTGTTCACCTTGAGAAAAAAAGTGTTTTCTTATGCAGTGTATGTTACTTTACTCAAGGCATAAGTAGAGACCATTTCAGTAACTATTCTGTTATTTTTATTGACTGAAGTTTCCACTCTATATCCATTGCAAAAGACAGAACAAAATAGAAAAGAAATTGCCACAATCTGCTTCTGACCTGACTTTAACTGACCATTCATTGTATTTGCACTTTCTTAAACTACTAACTTTCCATCTGCATGTAGTTTTGGCCATTTTTCCATGGATAAAGCTATTGCACTTTGCATAGCACTTGTATTTTGAGAAAGAACAAACACAACTACATTAAAGAAGAAAAGGAGGGAGATGATGGGTCTGGTAATACAGGGAAATTACTAATTCTTTCTTTTGGTGGGACTTGTTCCCACAGTGTCCCAATGAAAATGTGATTGTAGCATGAGCCAGTATTTGGGTGTAATAATAGAAGATGAGGTAGCACATGCTTCAGCATATGTTAGCAGGCAAACTTTGTCCCCTGGCTCCATGAAGTGTTTGAATGCTGCCTGCAGCTCTTCCAGAAGCTCATGTTCGGATGATTCCAGTGTTATTTGTAAAACAGAATGCTCTGCAGGGAGGCCTTCAGCAATTGTCAAATGCAGACCTGAAGGGACACAGAATAAACATAGAAACACAGAAACATAGAAACACAGAAACACAGAAACACAGGGTTTAGCACTTTATTATACCGTCTGTTTAAAGAGGGGTGCAGACAGAAGCTTCTGTTTCATCAAGTTTCACCTTTCAGATAATTGTGGATATGTAAGTGGGATTCTCATTCTTTCATGTGAGGTGTGTTTTCACAGCATGAGATGCTGGCACAGTGCTGTGGCATCTTGTCAGCAGGCAAGGTTACTGCATCAGCTAACTGCTGAGTTCCAGGCACATCTTAGTACAGTTCAATGAAATCACGCAAACCATTTGCCTGGGCCTTGTAATGAACACACAGACATAAACTATATCACATAAACTTTGAAGTAAAGTCTTTGTAACTAGCAAGGATTGGATGATGAGATTGTTTTATAGTAAAGTTTGAGGCTTTAACTATTTTTCCTATGTGGAGTTTTTCAGGGGGTGTTTGAAGTTTTGGGCTGGGTTCAGGGTTGTTAGTTTTTTTGTTACTTGTTTTTGTCAGGGGTTTGTGGCTTTGTGTTTTGTTTTGGGGAACATGAGAACATGTTTTGTGTTTGGTTTGGGGTTTTTTGGTTGTTTGTTTTGGGTTGTGTTGAGGGTTTGTTTGTTTTATTTTGGTCTGTTCTTATATTTGTCAGCAAAACAGACTCTTCTCACAGCTGTTTTGCCCTGACTGACTGACTGACTGACTCTAAAGACCACTGGAAAGATGATAGGGCCTTTCATGTGAATTTTAAAACAGACTCTTAATCTGGAACAGATAACCCTGTTTTGAAAAGCTGTCTAATTCAAAGAAACAAACTCAAGGAGAGAATCCATCAATATGAGCAAGAATATGTATAACTCCTGTAGAAGTCAAGAAAGACATGCACATTTTCATCCAAGGAAAATCTCACTGTATTTAACCCCATTTTAAGGAGACATTAATGTATTTGTGGCTAAATGCTCTGGAATTGTAGTAAGCTCTGCCCCTAGGATGTGCCTTTCCCTGAAATGAATTTACATGGAAAAAATATTTACTGAGAAACAGAAAACATTTTAGATATTTGATTTAGACAATTTTTCCAGAAAGTAAGCATTTACTAAGCAAGTTTGTAACAGAAAAGGTTGTGGAAGAAACTGCATGTGGCTTCTAAAAGTCCTCAGGTAGATCTGGAAAACACAAGCAAGGCAAAAAGAAAAGGAGAAGTCATGATAATAGCACATACTAGAAATACCTTGACTCTGGAGAACATGAGCAGCCAAAACTGCTTCAGGTAACTGTATCAGAGAGTACAGCTTCAGTGCATGCTCACTCCCTCAGTGCTGCACAGTCAAACAACACAGCAATAGCTTTCCAATTTTCCTGAATCACTTTTGCTACACACAACCCTGTTAACAACTTTTACTTCCCATTAAGAAACTCACAACACCTACAAGTTTCCCTGATGTTGCTGTCAGAAAGGAGACTTTTGAAAAATATCTTCCCCCTTTATTAATTTTCTTCATCTTTCTGTCCCATTTGTCACATAGCCAGAGAAAAGGCATTTAAATTTTTTTCATATGCTTAGTAGTGTTAATACAACTGAATCAATTAAAGCAGATTAGATCTTTCTAATCCTTTTAAAAAAGAGGAAAGACATAAATTATTGTTACTTTCTACATGACATAATACAGATGGTGTATGTGTATGGTTGCACTCCTATTTCAGTCAAAAACTTAATCTGTGTTATAAAAACCATCTACAATTCAAACCAGGTATGAATAACAAGTTTAGCTGCACAAAAGTATGAATAGCGAATTTTAGCAGCAAGCAAAGAGCAATATAACCTCTGTTCAGTGGGACTACACAAACATTTGCTGTGTGTGTTCAACAGCAAGCAGAGCAATACTCTCATAGCTTGGTTCTGGTCCTCAGTTCTGATTTGGATCACATTAGGTTGTGCTTTCTGTTGTTATTCAGGAGACACCCACACTTAATTATCTGTCTCCTTTTACAATAAGATGGAAGTTGCAGGACTGTCTGATTACTTCAATGACATTCCTATTTGAAGACCTGCACTTTTATAAAATTGAACCTCATTAAATCAAAGGTCCTTTTCTATGTTACACTGTTATATATCAACTCCCTTCACTGCAGGCACTTTCATTTGATGTTACTTTTATTCTGTTTTAATGCACTGTTAGTGTCAGAGAAGTCCTGCCATCTGACATTATTTTTGACAAAGTTCCATTTTATCATTTCCAAATTCTTGGCATGTTAAAAACTCCAGTTGATTGAACTGGAGTTCAATCAATCCCAAAGGGAAGGAGGCAGGTAAAAATGAAAAGAATGAGAAGATGATATATGAAAATCCTGACACTCATGTTTATTTCACAGATTAATTATTGCAAGTAATTTGATTTCCAAGGATTTATGAGGTCAGTTGTATTTGCTGTAATTTATTTAGAACATAACTTCCAGATTTCAAATAGGCATCAGCCCTGCCCAACATATCACTTCCAGCCTCACTTTTTTCTGTTTTGCATGATAAATATTTTGATGTAAAGTTCTGTAGTTAATTTAAAATTATCCTCTTACAGAAGATATTGTAGCCTGTTTTATCTGGCACTATTGCCCAAGCACATCTTAAGGGAATGTCAAAATAATTAGGCTGAAAAGAATTAAGTTGTTAAGTATCATTCAGTTCTAATTTTGTTGAGAGGTACTGCAACAGATCATCTAGTCTAACCTTCCTGCTCACACAGGGTGAGGTACAGTGGATTGCTGTGGGCTGTGTCCTGTTGGATTTTGAGTATCTCTAAGGGTGGAAGCTCTACATTCTCTGGGAAAATTGTCCAACAAACCAGTCTTTTAGTGGAAAAAAAGAAAAAAAAAAAAAAAGGAACAACCTACCCACCCTGGAAAAAACCCAACCCACCTTTTCCCTATGTTTAAATGAAATTTCTTGTATTTTTCCTTATGGCCATTGTCTCTTGTCTTACCCCTGTCAATTTTCCATCTTTAAGGTTCTTTTCTGGGCTTGCTCCAGTTTTTTGATGTCTCTCTTGTACTGGGGAGCCCAGCATAGGACCCAGTACTACAGATGAGTACAGGGAAATATCACCTCCCTCTACCTGTGAGCAGTGCTCTGCCTCATGCAGCTCTTAATGCTTTTGACCTTTTTTTTCTTCCACAAAAGCACATTGCTGGCTCATGGTACCTTTGGTGTCCACCAGGTCAAGTCATTTTCTGCCACACTGATTTCCAGCTGGTCAATCCCCAGCCTCTCCTGAGGAGTGGGATTCATCTCGTCCAAAAGCAGAATTTTGCACTTGCCTTTGTTGAACTTCATGAGATTGCTGCTAGGCTATTTCTTGTCTTGGCACCTCCAAGTTGAAACAACCTCATCTATCAACCACTCGTCTCACACTTGTTGAGGAAACAGTCTGTCCCATCATTCAAGTCATTAAAAAAAAGATGTTAATTAGTATTTGCCCCAGACTTAATCCCTGGGGCACTTCACTAGTAACTGGCCTCAATCTGAAACTTGTGTTCTAGTCACAACCATATAGACCAGTTTTCAATCCACTTCACTGCCCATATACCTAGCCCACAGTTCATCAGTTCAACAGTGAGGATGTAACAGGAAATGGCACTGAAAACCTTCTTAAAGGTAAGATGAACAGCATCCAATGCTTTCGCCTTAACCACCATGACAGTCTCCTCATCATAGAAGTCCCTGAAGTTAGTCACGCATTATTTCCTCTTTATAAATCCTTGCTAATGACTTCTTATGACTTTCTCGTCCTTCGTGTGTTGGGAAATGTTTTTGAAGAGGATTCAATCCATTGCTTTCCATCAGATAAAGGAGAGACCGACTGGCCTATGTTGCACTGTATCCTCCTTCTTTTTCATCAGGAAGGCAGGACTGGCAATTGCTTTCTTCCAGTACTCAGGAATCTCCCTTACTTGGCACAGACTTTAAAAGCTGAGCAAGATTGTTCTTGCAATGAAATGGGACAGCTCCCTCAGCACACAGGGATGCATTCAATCAGGTTCCAGGGGCTTACATATGTCCAGTTTTGTTTAAATATTCCTTAAACACATTCTCATTGCTCTGGAATTCTTGAAGGCAGGTCTTACCAGTAAAAACCAAGGTGAGAGTGGCAAAGACTCCTTTGGCCTCTTCCATGTCCTTTGTGATGAGATCTCCTTCCCCTTTTGGCAGTACTCCCATACTTTTCCTCAACTTCCTTCTGCTGCTTATGCATGTGTAGAAACTTTCTTGCAGTTCACACATATTTCATCAGGTTTAACTTCAGAAGGACTTTGGTTTTCCTAACTCCGTACCTTTATATTTGTCCAGTGTTAATTTGTCCTGATGCCTTAATAATTTCTATTTTTTTTACTCTTCATGTATCTGTAACTTGGCATATTTCTGTGCTTCTTACAAAGTGCTAAAAACCTCTGTTCCCATCTCCTTTAGCCAAAACAAATCCCTCTGAATAGGGATCCAAGGACACATTCATTGCCCTAGAGCCCAAAAATATGTAAACAACCATGACTTGGGGGAGAGTGGGCCTGGGGTGGTTAACATCATCACCTAAGGGTGTGATTGGAGAATTAGGGGCCAATATGCTAAAGGGACAGATCTTATAAGAGGTGAAGGGCTCATGACCCAGTGTCTATTTCCGGTGTAGTCTCCGAGGGGGACTTTGCTTGCCCAAATGTACCCTGAAGGCCTTGAATAAATTTGTCTTGGCCTCTGTTTCAGGTTGCCTGCTTTTAGGCATCAGTCCCAGGGTACTTTCTCTCTGCTTCCACCTTTTGTACTGTTCCTTTATGTTTGAGTTCAGTCAGAAGCTCCTTAATCATCCATTAAGTCCTCCTATCAGCCAAACTAGACCTTTCTTGATCTTGGAGGAGGCAAACCTTGGAAATCAATCAGTTCTGGACACCTCTCCAGGGCTGAAACATATGGGATTCTTCTAAGCAGATTTCTGAAGAGTCAGAAGAGTCTTTTCAAAAGTCTAAGCTGTGACCCTACTTTTTTCTCTGTTTCCATCTTTTAGGTTCCTTAACACCTCATGGATGCTGCAGCCTGCTCCTCAGGTTTATTCTGACCAATTCTTCCTTGTTTGTATGACATTCGACAGACCATCTCATTGGTTCCCTGATCACCTGTGCAAGGAGGTACCCTCAATGCACTCCCAAAATTACTTGGATTTCCCATGCAGTGCTGTACTCTCTTTCCAACATATATTGGCGGGCTTCAAGGCTCATAAAACATAAGGCCCGTGAACATAAGGACTCTTCTAGTTGTGTTAAGAATGCCTCATCTATGTTTTTTTTCTTATAAGACAGTCTGTGGCATCCACAACAATGTCTTCCATGTGGTTTGCCAGCTAATCCTGACCCATCAGCTCTCCCCAGCTCATTGTTCATCTGCAGACATGCACACCATTGCAGTCTCACGTAAAGGGTGATCCCTTCACACAGTCCCAGCCTGTCCCTCCTTAATAACTTGTATCCACCCACCACAGTACTCCAGTGGTGTGAGCTCTAAGAAGAAAAATAAGAATTAATTGGTGGCTTGATGGAGTTTGAGATAATGATAGTGCTACTATAGAAAATAAGGAAGATATTTTGCCTTTAATTTATGTCTTTCCTTTGAATGTGCGTTGGAGGCAGACTCAGATATAGGTCCCAGGCCCAGTATGTCTCCATTATTCCAGTGAGACTATAACTCTGTAACTACACACCGTCCTTTAATTCCGCCGGTTTGTCTGCTTCAGAGAGGCAATAAGTCATTATGATTTCCCAGGAAGGTAATGGGAGCCTTCCCTACAGCTCTGTGTGGTAGGAACATCCTTATTTATGTGGATATATTTGGGTGGGGCTACCTTCTGCTCTGCTCTGTTGATTACAACATCCCTTGTGTTTATATCAACCTACACCCAACCTTGTTCATCACTTCCTCAAAAAATTGCTGGTCTTTCTCCCCCATCTCTAATTCAAACATTTCCTCACCAGGCTGGCCAGCCAGCTGGCAAAATGCTTTTTGCTCTGCTTGATCAGATGGATCTCATCTCTCACAAGCAATCCTAAATCCTCACAGGGGGTCCTCGGTTGTGTAAAACAAAACCATGCTGTCATCAAGGTTTAACAGCTGCTAAACCAATTTTTGACCCACATGTATATTTGCAGTAAAAATATATACTGAATGCTAAAGATTAAAGTTTTGTCAAAGCTCTTTGCTTTGCTCTCCATGAATGCAGATCTCCAATGACAGCACGTCATTCGTTACTATTTATCACCAGGCTGTGAGTCACCTAAGACTGCTCTTGTTCTTTAGTTCCCTGCATGTTGCCCTGTGTAGCGTTCCACATTGCTTGCATTCACTTTCTAATCTGCGCATTGGGGAAAAAAAGTGTCCCTTCTGACATTGGGAATCAACCTAGTGAAACTACTAATACAAGTAATTGTAACTGAGAAAATAGTTTAATTTCAAGCTAATTTGAAGAACACCAAGAATTCGCCAGTTTTCAGCAGCTGTGTATTTCAGAAGGGATACATATTCTCGTAGAGCATACTGAACTGAGTAAGCTATGACACGAGAAAAAAGTAGAGAGCTGAACTAGCAGCGGAGAACCCACGAGTTCTAAATGTTTACTGTCACTACTATATGTGTAGTCAGAAAGCTAAATTGTAGTATGCCTTTAAGATATGATTCTAACCACATTATTCTGATTAAATTATGAACACAATAGATTATTTCTATCTAGTCCTATGAATACTTTATATTACATATAATATTTTAGATAGCATTTGAAAAATGATGGGGATAATCTGAGAAAGTCATATAATAAACAAGAAAATCTGATTTGTAAAGAAAAATTGTGATTCAATTTAAAATAAATCTTTAAAAAAAAAACTTTTTTCCCTATCATGGTCTAAAGTTTCGGAGATTCTGCGCAGCTGTGGAACCCTATATATCAAAAATATTTCTTTTCACCAGGCCAACACTTCCAGCTGACCCAAAAAAAAAATCACACTCACCAAAGACACTCCTTTTCCTTTTCTCCCAAATTCAACAAGCACTTTTAGAGCTCACAGAGGCCATTTTAAAGAGCAGTAGTAAGGGGCCTTACAAAAGCAGATCTAGGAGAGTGAAAGATATATCTCAGAAAAGTCACCCAAGATGGTGCAATCTCTTGTCTAAGAGAATGCATACAGAATGAAGTATAGCATCTTCCTGAAAGGGCTGGGTCCCCCATATGGCAGCTTTAGGTCCAGAGGCAGCCGTACTGCTCAGCACATGCAGAAGCAAGAAAGACAGGTGAGCTGCAATGTACCTGGCATGTCTCGGCCACATCCTGTGCTCATTGCAGTCCTGCTGCTTCTCAGGCATGGAAAGTAACTGTAAATTCCTAAACCCAATGCTGTCTTTGGCCTTGAATCCACAGGTAGAAAGAGGTAGAGTAAGGTCAGATAGGGTTATTTTCTGAAGCCCTGAGGATCTGCTCATGTTCACAATTTCTAAAGAAGGAGGGGTGCAGCAAATTAAGCACATTGCCCCTATGGCACTTCATCACAGAGCAGGAAGGCTTTTCAGCCCTTAGCAGAAAAATAGAAATAAGGAAATAAAAAACTAGGGATGGAATGAGAAGATGAGGGCAATGAAAGCAGCTGCCAAAATTGAGCCCAAAGGCAGAAGGTCTGCTAGTGACAGACGGTAGTGACCAAAGCACTGCTGGAAGCAGAGAGCATATGCAATATTTATTTATTTGAGGTTTATCAGTTCCTATGTGTGCTTCTAACAAACGGCTTATAACCAAGGTTCCTTTGGCTAAGGTTTTAATGATACTTGCCCATCTGCACAGTTTCAGTAGTATATGATGTGTCTGGTAAAAGAAAATCTTCCTTAGTCAAAACCCTCAGACTATACCTTGTGTCCAGTTAGAATTAAAGTCCACAAAGAATGGAGGCAAAATCAGTGGTGCCATGATCATTCTTAGCAGTGGAAATGTCCTAAGCTCCAACTCTCTGGTAAGTGGTCAAATTATTAACAAAAGTGATAATGTAAATGCAGCTACTTTTCCTGGGCTGTGTAAACCAAACCTCTGGCCCAATAGACAATTATGCTTTTCTTGGTCAAATTAAGAATATATTAAATGTCACATGTAATCTAACTCCACCCAGAATTTTCTTGTTTCATAGGTCCCTGGGGAGGTTGGAGATATCACACAGATTCTATTGAATACTTTGTTCCAATTGCCACCCTGCAGCTGTAGAGCTGTTACAAAAAAATAACTTCTGTAATTGTTAGGTAAGATGATTTCAATACGGCTACATCATCTGTTTTATTATTTTAATACTTTTCAATTTTTAATTTAAAAAATTATCCACTTAAAGCATGAAGAGTATCCATGCTTCTTGAGAGACCAATTGTTTAAAGTGTCTTCATGCCATGCCTAATATGCATACCACTTTTTGGTTTAGTTTTATCACAACTTCTTCCTTTTTTAATCTATCTTTCAATTTTCTCTTCTCCTGTGAGGAATCTCAAATCAACCACTAAGAAGAAAAATAAAAAGTAATTGGTGGCTTGATGGAGTTTGAGATAATAATAGCACTACTACAGAAAATAAGAATGATATTCTGCCTTTAATTTATTCCTTCTCTTTGAATGTGCTTTGGAGGCAGACTTAGTTATAGGTCCCAGAAATGCTGTGTCTAAGTGGTGGACCTGGCAACCATTTAAAGCATTCAAGCTCAAGAGGAGTTCTCTTTGGGAATTCAGAATAGCTTTGCAGCTGAAATGACAGGTATATTTCATATTGGCAGAATGTAATTTCACTATCTGGAATTTGGCCAAGATATCAGGGTCATGCTCTTATTCTTAGGAAGAGAGTCTCGGGATTTTTAATCATCTCAAGCAGTTGGGAGCTTGGTTTTATTTCTGAATTAAATTTAAACACTTCCCTCAGGACCCTGAGACAATGCTGAAGCACCTGTTCAGTAAAGGTTCAGGCAAAAAAGCGTGTTGCCTGATTCTAGCACTACCCTCACTTGCTGAATTTTCATGCCTGATGCCATTTCCTATCCAAGAAATTACCAGGTATGACCATGCTCTGTATAGGAGATCCGAAAACAGCAGCCCAGCAGAGAAAGAACATGCTGGTCATGTTTTCGCTGCCTTCCACAAATAACTAAACCCTTATTTCAAACTAAGCAAATGTTATTAGCAAGAGTCTCAAAAAACCTCCTTCCAATTTGGCTAATCAGTAGTAGCATAAACAAAATAGCAGTGCAGTCAGGCACAGAAGAACCAAGAAAGCACATGCAGTTCAGTGCTGACAAATAGCACAACATATTTTAGGGCAAAGAAAAAAAGAGGAAGTATTTGTCAAATGAAGAGGATCTTCAGCTTACTGAACAAGAGCCCTTTTTGCAATAACGTGAGGAAAGGCCCTCCAGTCATCAGCACAATTTGCAGCTGTATGAAGGGAAACAGAAGGGTGGGTTGTACTGCTGGAGGAATACATTATCAATGAAAGCAAAGGCAAATCCAGGACACCTTCTGGGGGAAGACAAGTACAGACAAAATGCACCTCCCTCAAGTTTGCCACCTCCTTCACTCATGAAATCTTGTATTAAAATCTTTATTTTTAGTTGGTCCATTACATCTATCAGAATTGAAGATCAGCCCATAGATAGCACCTAGCACCATGAGAAATATGGATTTTGGGGTGTCCATTGCTCAGCCTATGTGGTACAAGAGCAGGGGCAGAAAAACTTTTAAGCAGATTTTAAAATCTATTAAACTAATGCAGTTTCACAATCAGCCTACTTCCATGCCATACAGAAAAGCTTTGAAGAATGTTTGAGGCTTGGTAGGGTGGGGTTGGGGGGGTGGAAGGAAAATTGATTGCTGGTACTTTGTAACTTAGATATATAACTACATTGGTGATTGAAGAGGCAGTCTGCCTTCATTTGCAGTGCAGGACAGGAAATTCTTTTATTGTAACTTGAAGGAAACATGAATGCATAGTAAGGGAGAATGGTTGAATAGATTTTTATCAGGAATCAGGAGGTAGCAACTTCACTTAGTGAAGAAGGGAAAGAGAGAATAAATCAAACTGTCTTAGTAAGAATATTTTGCTTGATGTATCAAAAGAATCTACCTGCTTGCTAGTACACATTATGTTTCTTAAGATAGGCACCTACATATTCAGCTCTCTGGCATCCCCTTAGCCTCCTGACAACTAGGAGGGCAAGGAGATGGATTAGTGAAGTTTGATTGCAATGAGCAATGGAGAGTAAATTCTGGTGAACTGAATTCATTAAGAAAGTCCCACAAGGGTAAGAAGAGGGTTGAACTGAGGAAAGGAGAAGAGTAACAAAAAGAAAAAGAATACATTATAGAGAAAATTTGGAACCATGACCTACGTTTTGGACATCTCATACACTGCAGCCACTCAACATGCAGTTTGCTTCAGGCTCAGAGACTATTGGGCAAAACATGAAGTCAATAGCAGCCTGACAGAAGGAATACTATACAGATTAAGGGCCAATAGATCTTTACTACACAGCATGGGAGACCTTGCTTAGGAGATTATTCTCTGCCTACTTCTTCAACAATTTTTAAGAAGGTGTGCCAACTGGTAAGATGTTGTACAACATCTGGAATTGCAATGTAATTGGCAATGTGTGGAGCTACTTGCTTTCACATTGTTTCAACAGTTCTTTGTTGCAATGCTTACTTTAATATAAAGGAATATAAGGCATATCTCTCATTTCCTAATCTTGACCAACTTTCTTAAAAGGTCTCTAAATTGTTGTATGCAAGGCCATACCACTGCTTAGCACAAGTGGTCAGTCACTGTAGTAACATTAACCATGGAAAATTCACTTGGTATTTTAATATTGTGGAAAATTCCATAGGACAAACTCCTCTGCTTTCTTGATTGGCACCACTGAAATTTTCTGCACCATGCATTTTCTATGTATCACAACAGTTCTGGATATAGAGACTTCTATGTTAGAAACAAAAATCACATCAATACACACACCCCACCCATGCCCAAACACAGAAAGACACACACACGTGAACATACACACACAGAGAAGAAGGAAAAGAAGTAGGAATGGTTGTATTGCTTCTTTTTTTAATTTACACAAACGATTGGTTTGTGCTATTAGATCCCATAAAGGACTCTAAGCTACTGCTCACTTCTCCATGAGTCAGTGGGAGGAAGAAGACAATACAAAAACACCACAGTCCATTGGCAGCCTTCGGTACTTAGCAGCTTTTTTGTTAGAGAGGGACAGTTTGCCCAGGAGTGCACTGCTGTCTCCTCTTTTTGAACACCATCATGAGCTCTCTTCCTTCTATAGTAATGCGCCTGAGTGATCTGTCTTCCCTTTCAGTCATTCTCATTGTTTAATACTACCCTATTGATATGAGACATGCAGTTCGGTAGATCATATTTCATCCAGGCAGGTCCATTATATATCCTTACTTTACATTGGCTACATTTTGAAATAAACATTTTCATTCTTTTTTACCCATAGTGCTCATTACATGAGGCCAAAACTTTCCCATAGACATCCATAATACTGCATTCTTATAGTATTTCATTTGTGCTCAACAACTTGTATTTGAAACTTGCTTATTTTTTCCTACCCATTAGAAAAAACAAACCTACAAAACACTGTGCTGCAGATGTACTGCAACTGTTGCCATTCATCCTTATGGTGTCATTGCTTCCTTATTTTCTTTAATCTGCCTATATCCATTTGGAGCACTGTAAATCCTTTGAGACAAGAACCAGCATTTTGCTTCCTCTCTGAACAATATCTGAAACAGTAAGGCTTCAGTCTCTAACAGGAGGGTAATACAAATAAGCACATAATGACAATTTAAGAGACCTGAAATAAGCACATAATGACAATTTAAGAGACCTGAAAATTCCTTTTTGAAGCTGGCGTAACTTTTGTATGGGTAAGACATGAATAATGAGTGTAAAAAGGAGAAAAGAAGTCAGCAAATAGTATTTCTTTTTTCTTTTACCTTTTTCTTATGGTAAACACTTTATGTTTGGCTACTCTTCCTTTCTAAGGTGTAGGAAAGCTTCTCTGCTGTAGGCTGCTTCTCTGCAGCTGCAGGAGGGTGACAGTACTGTGGAAAGATGACTTGGAATACATGGAGACAACTGATCTTTTGCATAGGAAAGTGCTTCTTTAGCACATTTTTAGAAGAGAACTGAAGTAGACAGAAAACACTATTTTTATATTTTCTCCTAATCACCTCCTTCAGGATATCAGAGATACACAAATAATTGCTGAGTCTGGAAGTAGGAAAGAGCAATTTCTGCTACCAGGATTATAAGGAGCTTTAAGAATTCATTTCCTTTCACAATTTTCTAACCATGAATTAATTAGCTATATATGGTAATTTCACTTTCTTAACCATTGTCAATATTTGGAAGCTCCTTTTATAGATTTGTGATTAACTTTAATTGTAAACTAATTACACTGTTCATAGTAATAGAGGATCTTGTGGGTTGACAGAGAATCTATAAATGATGCCCAGGAGACAGCAACAGATTGAATACATTCCAGTCTTGTCATCTCCGTTTACTAACCAAGAAAGCCTCAGGACACCTACTACTCAATCTAGAGAGCTATTTTTGCTTCCATTAAAAAACTGAGAAAGAATTTCAGCTGCCAGCTGAAACGACACAGGTGAACTTTCTGCTTCCTTCAAGTTTAAGCAAGGTGATAAGAAAGAAAAAATGGAACACAATGACAGACAGCAGTAGCTCAAATGAATTGCTTCTTTATGTGATAGAGAATGAATTCAGTGCATCTGTCTGAAAAAAAGTCTTCATTCCTCCTGCCTATTTCCTAAGAAAATAAAGCTGAAGATTCAGAGGAACTGCAGGTTAACAAAGCACCCACCCTAGAAGAGGTGAGATTCAATCATACTTTGTGTATTATTTGCTACTTTTTACCTTGTTTCATCATTTATTTTATCTGTTGATGCACTGCCTTTCTTTTTTGCAAATATTTCCATCTACTGCTGATCACTGTTCATTTCCCTAGGAAGTTTTGCTATCTGTCCTGGGATGACATTAGGAAGCTATGTTATTCCTTACCTGCCTGCTTAATGCCCACAGCTACTGTGCCTTTAAGATTAACCCAGTGCAGGGGGCCAGAGCCGGGGTCAGCTAAACAGCCAAACTAACCATCTGTTCAACTGAGGCCACACCTGGGGTCAGCTAAACAGCCCTGAATGGTCAGTGCCACTGAGGCCACACCTGGGGTCAGCTAAGCAGCCCTGAATGGTCAGTGCCACTGAGGCCACACNGGCCACACCTGGGGTCAGCTAAGCAGCCCTGAATGGTCAGTGCCACTGAGGCCACACCTGGGGTCAGCTAAGCAGCCCTGAATGGTCAGTGCCACTGAGGCCACACGTGGCAGCTCAGTCCAATGGCCGACGGACCCGGGGGCAGGGCCGGGGCCAGGGCTGGTTCAGCCGAACC
>VZRL01007152.1:0-20745 GCA_013397895.1 Origma solitaria
GTGCCCAGGTGGAGCGCAGGGCCCGCAAAGGAGTCAGCACAGCCCTCTTCTAGGCCCTGCCCCATGAGGAACCAGCTCCAGTTCCCCACAGATTTGGGGCTACATTTGCATTGACTACATTTTCCAATAAACAATGTTTTTGAGCAGATGGTGTTTTCCATCCTTCCCTGGCCTCAGGGCTGTTGGGAAAAGCTGCCTATGGGGCTGGAGGAGCCCTGAGGTTCCTTGTCCCACTTGCCCCATTCTTGGGTTGTGTTATGGGTTTAGGCTTGTTAGTGAATTTGTCATCTGAAAAATGCTGGGAGAAGGAGGGTGTGATGCCCCGGAATGGATAGCAGGTGAGTTAACAAAAGAAGTAGGTCATTGCTCTGGCTGGCCACTGGAATGGTTTGAGGAGGGGAGGGGAATGGAATAAGGGTGTGGCAGTTCTTAGCTGCATGCGTTCAATCTTTCCATGCTGGGAGCGGGGACGGGGACAGTCGTGTGTTGCCACTGGGGGTGTTGCAGTTTTGCCCTGGGCTTTCCTGCACAGCAGCTCAGTGCTGCTGTGGAGTCCTCTCTGCCCCCTGAGTGTGTCCTCTGCTCATGAGAGACAGAGGGTCCCAGCCGCCCCTGTTGATTGAGAGTTCTGCCAGGCCCAAGAGAAAGGCATTGCCCGTGTGAGTGTGCAGAGGAAACACCCCCTAACTCCCCTCTTGTGCCAATGCTGCCACTACCACCCGGGGGGTTCTGAGCTCACACAGGACCCCACTGCCCACTGCGTGTGAGTCCCTGCAGCCTTTGCCCTGCCAGAGCTGCCAGTGCCCTTTGCTGGCTGTGGTCATAAACACCAAAGGGGAAAAAGTAGCACTGAGAGGGTTGGAAACTTCTGTTATTGTCTTATTGTTTGTTCTCTTCTGTTTATTTCCTAGTAAAGAGCTATTATTCCTTTTCCTACATTTTAGCTTGGAAGCCACATAATTTTCAAATTTATAATAATTTGGAGGCAGGCGTCTTCTGTCCGTTCCCACCTTCCTTGGCAGACATTTTCTTTTAAATCAAGACAATTATTGGCGCCCAATGTGAGGCTCGAGAGCAAAGGGTGAAAAGAGAATAGCAGTTCTTGGGTAATCCATTTGTGTATTGGATACAACCTCATTAACCATCAACCTCATTAGAAACCTCACTGTGTCGTAGCCATCACTGTGTGGTCCAGCTTAGTTCAGTTGGCAGATGATTGTGTTTGTGGTTTTTTTCCATTTGTAGATCATTGTCTAAACACAGGCCCTACAACTAAGGCCATTGTGACTGTTACTAAGTTTGTAGAATGGGTCCGTTGGGTGAGGAATTTAATGCCTGTAAATCTCTTCCAGAATGTGTGCATGTGGCTGTATTGCTGTCACAGCCTAAGTTCCCATCTTTGGGGGTTCACTGAGAATGGTCCCTACTTTGGGGAGGAAAGCAGGGGGGTGTTGTCTCCCAACCCTTCACCCACTTCTCCTTCGGGTCTACCACAACAGCTTTTGAAGGATTTAAACTCCCTCAAGATGCTAAAGATACTGTACTCTTGCTGGTGTTTCTGCTAAGTTTATTCAATGCGGTCCATTCAATATTTAGAGATGGAGTGAAGTTGCCTTTGGTAGCCACTCCAGGATGTGCCCCAGAGACAGGGGAGGACACTGCCCAGAAACCTGCCCCAGGGCTGGGGACGCTGCCCAACAGCTGCCACTGCCCAACAGCCTGCTCTAGACACGAACCACCCTGATAGGATAGTGGTATGGGAGAAGATAGGCCATGTGCTGAAGGATACTCTCCCCAGTTGTTCGGAGGCTTCCCTCTGACCAAACACAAATCCCAGGCAAGATTGCTGAGTGTTTGAAGGAACATCATTCCATAAACCATCCAGAGGTGGCCAAGTCACTGCACTGTGCTGGACCCTGGCCAATGCCGGACCCACAGCCAGCAGCAGTGGCCGCTGTGCAAAGGAGAAAGTGTAAAACAAAGTCAGTACCTCCAGTTAACAATGATGGGGAACCAGGGCCCTCCCAACCAGTGGAGGAGCTGGAGCCCAAGATCATCACTGAGTCCCTGTCGTATGACAGTCTCTGAAGTCTACAGAAGGCCATTACTCAATGCTTGAGTGATCCTATTTTGACCTGGCTGATCCAGGTTTGGGACCTTATGGGTGCAGGCATGCAACTTGATGGTAACAAAGAGAAGTTTTTGGGATCTCTGGCCCAGGATGTGGGGATTGAACAGGGAGGTGAGGGAGCCAGGACCCCTTTCTCTCTGGGAGCATGTAATGGAGACGGTTGTTTACAGGGACAGCCTGCAGGACCAGCTCCATAAAATGGCCTGGAAGACCATGGAGGAAGGGATCCTATGATTGAGAGAAATGGCACTGTTGGGGGTACTTTTTGGAAGGGATAGACTTTTTGGAATGGTGGGCATTGGAATGAGCACAGGTATGGAGAGGCCTGGCAGGTTGATTACATCACACTGTCACAGACCCACCAGGGGAAGCAGAACATGCGCACCATGGTAGAAGCAACCATCAGATGGCTGGAGATGCACCCAGTGCCTCACTCCATTGCCCAGAACACCATCCTCAGCCTGGAAAAACAAGTCCTGTGGCATCATGGCACCCAGAGCTAATTGAGTCAGATCACGGAACTCATTTCCAGAATAGCTTACTTACCAGGGCAAAAGAGCATGACATTGAGAGGGTGTATCACATCCCCTACCATGTACCAGCTGCTGGGAAGGTTGAACGGTGTCATGGACTGCTGAAAATCCCTCTGAAGGCCTTGGATGGGGTGACCTTCAAGCACCGGGATCAGCATGAAGCAAAGGCTACGTGGCCAGTCAACACCAGAGGCTCTGTCAGTTGAGCCAGCCCTGCCCAGTCAGAGTCCCTTCACACTGTAGATGGAGAAAAGGTCCCTGTGGTGCACCTGAGAGGTCTGTTGAGGACAACAGTCTGGATTAACCCTGCCTCAGGTGATGCCTAAACAGGCTACCTGAAACAGAGGCCAAGACAAACTTAGGAGAATAAAAAGTGGACAAATTTATTCAAGGCCTTCAAGGTACATTCAGGGCAAGCAAAGCCCCTTTGTGAGGCTACACCCAAAATGGACCCCGGGTTACGAGCTCTTCACCTTTTATAAGTTCTGTCGTATTAGCATATTGGCTCTTAATTCTCCAATCACACCCTTAGGCGATGATGTTAACCACTCCAGGCCTGCTCCCCCCCAACTCACTGTTGCTTATATATTTTCAGTCTCTAGGGCAACGAATGTGTCCTTGGATTTCTATTCAGAGGCAATTGTTTTGGCTAAAGGTGCTGGGAACAGAGGTTTTTAGCGTTTTATGAGAAGCACAGAACTACACCAAGTTACAGATACATGAAGAGTAAAAACTAGACGTTCTTAGGCATCACAAGCAAAGGCAAGCCCACTCATGGGATTGTTTCTGCTCAAGGACCAGGTTGTGCCTGGTGGGTGATGCAGAAAGATGGAGAACTGCGATGTATCCCTCAAGGAGACCTTATCTTTGGATGAGCTGTCCATGACACTGTGCCTGTATCTGTATCTAGATGTGTATATATATATTTGTAAATATGCATATAATTAGAATAATGCATGTATGTATGTAGTTGAAAAGTCTTGAGTTTGATGTTAGTATGGGAAAAAATGCAGCGTGGACAATATTATGGGTTTAAGCTTCCCGGTGAATTTTTTCCCATTGTCACCGTGAAGGTGCTGGGAGGGGGAGGGGTGACTCCATGATGGACAGCCAGCGATCAAGTCACACGAAAAGAGTGGCTGTTAGCCCTGACATAGCAACGGAATCTCTTGGAGAGAAGGGGAATAAAGGGTTTTAGCAGCTTTGGTGGTCTATCCCGCTCCGGGAGCGGGAGCTGTCCTTGGTGCCGGTGCCGGGAGCCGTGCGCTCTCGCCCTGCGCTTTCGAAAGTGCCGCAGCTCAGCACCGCCATGAGTTGTGCCTGTGCCCTGCCTGTGCCCGCTGCTGGCGAGAGGATCCCGGCCGGCCCCGCTGACTCCGACTGGGGCAACGTCCAGTGCCGAGACTGGACACGGCCCGTGTGGGTTTGCAGGGGAGCACCCCCTTCTTTCCCTCCCGTGCCGGCGGCAACCCGGACCACTCATAGAAGTTCCGAGCTCCTATCAGACCCTGCTCACTGCAAGTGAGTCCCTGCAGCTTCTGCCCTGCTGGAGCCGCCAGCGCCCTTTGCCAGCTGTGGTCATAACCACAACAAAGGGAAAAAAATAGCCCTGAATGAGTTGGAAACTTCTGTTATTGTGCTGGTGGTTCTGTTCTGTTCTGTTTATTTTCTAGTAAAGAACTGTTATTTCTTTTTCTACATTTTTGCCTGAAAGCCCCGTATTTTCAAAGTTATAATAATTTGGAAAGACAAGTCTTCATTCCAGAAAGGTTCCCATCCTCCTTGGCAGACATTTGTCTTTTAAACCAAGACACCTTGAGACACTAAGATTGAAGGTTTTCCTTCCTCTGAATGAGAGCCATCCTTCATGGCCAGGAATCAGGGGCCAAAAGAGGGATTCCCCCTCCTAAAATTAAGAGCATCTGAGGATTGGTCCCAGATAAAACCAGCCAGGACCGATTGCTCTGGCTGGCCTTGGACTTCCGGGGAAAGAAAGTGAAAGTGTTGGGGTGGCACAGTCGGACACCTCCATTCCCCACAGTGCCCTCAGCTCACCCCCAGCTCCAGCCCTGCCTGGTGCCCTCCGACACTCCCCGAATAGCATCTGATCCCCAAAGCTGCTCTGGAGCCTCCGCTGGTCCCGGCGCTGGGGCTGATGGGGGACACGGTCGGAGCAGGCGGGACCGGGAGAGTGGATCTGGGACAGAGGGTCCAGGATGCCCGGGGGGAGGCGCCGGGACGAAGGGAGAGGAATCCTGGGCCAAGAGCGCCAGCGCGGGTCGCGGCTGCCATCAGGCTGCGAGTGCCGGGACTGTCACATTGAACCGACGCTTGGGATGTGTCTGAACCGACTGTGACAGCGTGTCCGAAGCCACTGTCGCGATGTGTCGGGACCGACTGTTGCCATGGCAACGTCACCAACAGCACCCAGGACACAAGGGGCATCCTGGAATGGGCGGGGAGGGATCAGGGCTGCTGAGATATGACAAGGGAAAACTCAGCGGATGGCAGAGATGGAGTTACGGCAGCGAAGGGGAGCGACAGGCTGGGAGAGGAACAGCCCTCCGGGCAGCGAGCGCAGGGAGGAAGGACGGGCAGGAGGGGCTCCGGGAGCCGGAGCGGAGATTCCCCGGCAGCCCGTGGGGGTCCTCAGGGAGCAGAGACCCCCCTGCAGCCCTGCAGGAGCCCCGGCGGAGCAGGGGATGCCCGGAGGAGGCTGTGAGTCCCTGGGAAGCCCCGGCTGGAGCAGTTCCTGAGGCACTGAGCTCGGGGAAGGAAGGGCCCCAGCCTGGAGCAGTTGGGGCAGAGCTGCAGACTGTGGGAAGGACTCCTCCTGGAGAAGGCCCTGCAGAACTGTGTCGCATGGAAGGCAGGGACCCTAGGGTGGAGCAGGGCAAGGACTGTGACTCCTCTGAGCAGCGGCAGAAACAACCTGTGCTGAGCCGCCCAGGACGCCCATTCTTATACCCCGGTGCTGCTGAAGGGAGGAGGGTGAGCACGGGAAGGAGGGAGGAGTGGAGGGAGGGTATTTTTAAGACGTGGTTTACTTCTCATTTTTCATTTTGATTGATAATAAATTCAATTGATTTCCCCAAGTCAAGTTCCTTTTGCCCATGACAGTGCTCGGGGACTGAGCCCTCCCCGCCCTTCTCCCAACCCTGGAGGAATTTGTTCCTTTGCCCATGCCTGGTGCAGGTGAGGAGGGCAGGGATGGAGCACCTCTGGGGACACCTGGAATCCACTCAGGGTCACCCCCCACAGCCCCACTACAAATGCAGGACAGAGTCACTGCTCGATATTTCCACACTTTTCCCTCTCATCTGGCGGCCACACCCAGAAACCAAACATTCATTCCGGAAGCTTCCAAAGGGCTGCAGGTTTTGGACAGGAAGGAGGAGGGTCCAGGTCAGGTTGTTGAGCAGATTGTTGTTGTCTTTGCAGGAGTTTTGGGGCTCGCTCAGTCCCTTGGCCAGAGGGACAAAATGCTCAATTGCTGCATTTCCGGACTGCTTCCCTCACAGCTGCCCCTGCAGGGGGGGTTTCCACCCAGCCCTACTCTCAAAACCATCACAGGCCCTCGCACAGCCACTGCTTGGGCTCCCATTGGTTTCTGTGCTGCTTGCAGGGCTGAGCAAACCACAGCCAGGCCTTTTTCCCCACACAATTCTCACCTTGGAGCAGCTCTAAAGCTGCGAGAATCAAAGCCAAGGGGGCGGCTGGGAGCCTCAGGTGCTGGCTGTCCCCTGGGGCTGGCCAGAGCAGGGCTGGCCAATGGCCATCCCTGGGCAGTGGGGCTGTGCCATGGCTGGGCCCCAGCCTTGGATGGGCACAGGCTGCAAGGAGGAGGAGTTTGGGAGCTCCTTCGTGCCTGGGGCTCCATTCCCAAGCTGCTCTTCCCGGCTCAGATCCTCCTGGGGACAAGCAAGCATAAGGAAGTTTGGAACAGGTTTTCTCCCAAAACCCAATAAATGCAAGGTGTCCCAACCCCGCAGGACAGAAACCTCATGGGGGGGGTTGGTGAGGAGCAGGAGAGGGAAGGGGCAGCCCCCAACAGCTTCAGCCCCCCCACATCTTAGCCCTGTGGCAGCAATTTTGGGACCAAATCAGCCATATTTCAGGGGGGAAAAGCTGCAGATTTCCATCCCAGTGCGGGGGGCAAGGGGGCAGGATGGTCCTCAGGTGTTGTGGACAGAGAGGGGGACAGTGTTTCATCTGAAGGGTCTCATCCATCTCCTGGTTCCCAGCGCCGAGACCCTGCAAGGGGGGGTGGAGGGATATGGTGGTTGTTGGGGACTCTGGGGTGGTCTGCACCCTTCCCGACTGACATGTCACCCCCTACTGTCCCCATGTCACCCCCTACTGTCACCACCGTGGGGGCTCCTCACACATGGAAGGGTCTTGAAGGGCTGTGGGATGGGGGGAAGGGCTACACCTGGCAGAATCTAAAAGGGCCATTGAGGGCTCCTAAATTGGGGTGGGGGCGTGGTGTCAAGGGTGGGTGTAGAGGGGATGGAGCACCTCCCAAGTTGGGCAACCCTGACATCACAGTGCCCCACCGGAGAGAGTGGGGGTGGGCAGTGCCCCCCCAGAAAAGGGGTCCCTAGGATGTTCTACCCCTGGGACAGTGATCACCCCCAGAACCACCATCCCCAGGACAGAATCTCCCCAGGATGTGTTACCCCTAGAACAGGGACCCCAATAGGAAAGGAACTCCCTGGATGTGCCCCCCCAGAACAGAACCGCCCCCCCATCTGATCCTCAGCACAAACAGCCTCTTCCTTCTGCTGCAGAAAAAATGAAGTGAAAGTGTTGGGGGAGAGCACAGTTGGACACCTGCATCCCCCACAGCAGAGACCTGGAACCTTCTGGGAGCCTCCTGCAGTGGCCCCCAAACCACGAGCACCCCATGGGGGGCTGTGCTGGGCCCTGAGTCACCCCAAAATCTGAGGCATCCCATGAAGGAGCTGCGACCCCTGTGCCCACCCAGACACTGCCCATCCTTGGGACCACCATTGCCCTGGGAACCCAATCATGGAACCCCAACTCTTTATGTCCCCCCATCCCTGGGACCCCTTTCCCTGTACTCTCATTCTGCAGGATCTCCATTGCCCAGGATCGACCTTCCCTTCATCCTACCCCATGAGCCCCCATTCCTGCAGGGCTCTGATTCCCTTGGGGACCCCCATTCAACTGACATCCCCATCCCTGGGACCTGCATCCCACGACTCAAAATCCCTGGGGATCCCCCAGGCTCTCCTGGGAACCCCATTCCTCGGCTCCCCTCCACTGGGAACCCCTGTTCCTGGGCACCCCAATCCCCTGAGCCCCCTTATCAGGACCCCCCTACTCTGAACCCCCATTCTCTGGGACACCCCTCCCAGAACCCAATTCCTGGGCTACCCCATTCCCTGCGACACCCATCCTTCACTCCCCACATTCCCTGATCCCCCCAGTCCTGGCAATACCATATCCACAGCTGTGTCCCCACCCTGCCCCCACAAAGTGCCACCAACACGTGGATATGAGATGTGACCTCGCTTCCTTCCCCTTTGTCCCAAGAGCCACCACCCAGGGGAGAGGTGGCCCCGGCAGTGTGTGACAGCCAGCCTGGATAGCCAGGGACACGGGGATGACTGGGAAGGTGGCACTGCTCCTGTGGGGTGAGTGCCCCGGGCATGGGCCTGACGCCCCGGGGATGGGCTCTGGTGAGGCAGAGAGCGGAGGGGAGGGGGCACAGGGGGGCTGCGGGGTCCCCTGAAGTCCCCAAGGCCAGCAGAGCCACTCCGTGGGGGTGGACTCCAGTGTGACCAAGGTTATGGAGTGGCTGTGGGGACAGGAATAGGGGAACTGGGATGTGGAAATGGGATGCAGGGAGAGGAATGGAGGGAATGGGATGGGAGGGATGGGGTGTGGGGACAGGGGTGTGGGGACAGGGATGTGGCAACAGGCACCTTGTGGCTGGGGCACCTGTGGGGACAGGGACAGGTGGACATGAACCATGCAGATGGACCATGGGAACAGGTACCATCGGAATGGGATCATGGGCACAGGGCCATGGGGATGTGGCCCTAGGGCATGTGCCATGGGGCTGGTGAGGGTGACCTGTGCCAGCATCGGGTGTCTGTGGTGTCCCCATGTCCTGGCTCTGCCTGGAGTGGCTGCAGTGTCCCCATCCCCAAGGAATCCATTCCCAAAAGATGTGGGACGTGGGTGGCTGTGACACAGACAAGTCCCACGGCTTTTCCACACCTGTTGGGGACCATCCCTGAGCACTTTCCCACAAGAAGCAGCGTCCCCATGGGGACAATTTGGGGACAGTCCCCACACCTCAACCCCCAGGTGCCGCTGTCCCTGCAGGGCCACCCCCACCAAGCCCTTGTCCCTTCTCCCTTCCAGCCCAGACCCTCAGCCTCGCTGGTGAGTCCTGGGGGTGATGCCATGTCCCCACCCTGCTGTCCCCAGCTCTGCGCTGGCCTGAAGATCCACATGGCAGGCTGGTGTCCCCTGTCACCTGCAGGTGCCCAGACCACCCAGCTCCTCGTGGAGCCCCCCTGGACACCAGCGGTGTTGTGGGATAACGTGACACTGACCTGCCAGGGCTCGGGACCCCCCAACGCCACCACCTGGCATATGGGCAGGCGACGTTGGTGGCTGGAGGGAGTCGACCACTTCTTTGTCACCGTGACTGGCACCTACAAGTGTCACAGACCTGGCACTGGGCTCAGCCCCGCCGTGAGCGTCGTAAATGGTGAGAGGTGATTGTGTCCCCACCGTGACACCCGCGGGGACCCCGAGGGCTCCGGGTGGGCTCTGCTTCCTGGGTCACACTGCTCTTGTGACAAGAGTCCGTCCCCCGCCACTGGGGACATCCCAGGGCATCCCAGTGCATCACTGGATCACCCCTGTACACACCAGGGCATCCCAGTGCGATGGGAGCCCCTGTTGCAATGGGGGACCCCTGGTTCCTCCCATTGCCATTGGGACCCTCCTCTCCCACAGCCACCGCAGTGCTGCAGGTGCCGGCGCGGGCGCTGCTGGAGGGGGACACGGTGACACTGCGCTGCCGGAGCCGGCAGGAGTCAGTCATTGGGGCGCGCTTCTACCACAACGGGAGTTTTGTGTGGTGGCCCCTCCATTGGAGCGAGCTGTCCCTGCCCCCCCTGAAGCTGCACCACAGCGGCCAATACCACTGCAATGTCCGGCTGTCACAGTGGGAGGAGTCAGCGCCAGTGACAGTGACAGTGCATGGTGAGCACCCCCAGAGCCGTCACCCCAACACCCCCAAACCTCACATCTCTGCACCCCCACAGCCCTTCATAACGGACTCGGGGTCACGTCCCCCCCACCCCCATCTCCTTCCCAGAGCTCTTCACGGTGCCGGTGCTGGAGGGTCCCCCCGAGCCCATCGGGGGGTCCCCCCTGAATCTCAGCTGCCTCAGCACCCCCAGCCCCCTGCGGCCCCGAGCCCCCCTCCTGCACCTCTTCTACCGGGACGGGCAGTGGGTGGGGGGCCCACAGGGGTCTCCGCAGCTCCTGGTGCCCGCCGTGGGGGGGTCCCACTCGGGCAATTACAGCTGCGAGGTGCGCTCCGAGGGGGGGGCCGTGCGGAAGAGCAGCGCCCGGCTCCGCGTCACGGTGCGCAGTGAGTGCGGGGATGGGCACGGGAACCCCCACAGCCTGCCCGGGACCCCAGCCCCAACTGGGGACCCCCAGCCCTGTCTGACTACCCCCACCCCTTCCTTACACACTCCTGAGATCCCGCATCCATTCCGCACCCCTCCCTGGGTGTCTCCATTCCTCTGCATGTGCCTCCTGTCTCTCCCTGGCATCCCACACCCTTTCCCAAGTCCCGGCTCCGTTTTCTGTTCTCCTTTCCGTAGCTGAGTCCTTCAAACCCCACTTCCCTCACCCCTCTCTGAGGTTCCTCAGTCTCTCCTCTGGTCCCTAGTCCCGGCCCTGGGATCCCTCCATGGCCTCCTAGTCCCTGCACCCCTCCTTGGCTCCACTTCCTTCTCCCTGGGATATTCTCCATCCCCCTCCTATCGCCCCTCCTTCCTCTCCCTGTGTTCCCCACTCCTCCCATGTCCCCCATCCCACCCATCTCCTTCCACAGGGGTCCCGCTCTCAGGGGTGTCCCTCCTGGCACAGCCCCCCGGGGCACAGGTGGCACTGGGTGACCGCCTGGTGCGGAGCTGTGCGGTGTCCACGGGACAGGTCCCCTGTCCTTCTCCTGGCACCGGGGGCGCTCGGAGACACCGCTGGCCACCGGCCTCCACCTGGAGCTGAGCCATGTTGGAGACAAGGACAGCAGCCACTACCAGTGCCGGGCCAGTGATGGGGACAGTGTGGCCGAGAGCGACCTCCTGAATGTCACCATCCTGGGGGAGCAGGACCCTAGGCTGGGGGTGACCCCACCCACACCTTCCACATCCCACCCATCCCACCCTCATCCTTCCCATCCCCCCGCACCAGGTGACAGCCCCAGCCTCAGCCCCGTCTCTGTCCCCGCAGTGCCCGTGGCCAATGTCACCATCACCCCTGGCCCCCCGGCACACCAGGTGCACCCAGGTGACCCCGTGACCCTGCACTGCTCGGTGCAGGTGGGCTCAGCACCTGTCACCTTCACCTGGCTGCGCGATGGGCACGAGGTGGGCCAGGGTCCCCTCCTGGATCTTGGGGACGTCGATGTGGGACATTCGGGCACCTACCAGTGCATGGCCACCAACCAGCCGGACGGGCACCGCGTGTTCTGGGCACTCAGCCCAGAACTGGCCCTGGAGGTGACACCACAGGGACACTGGGGCACAGGTGGGGTCACATGAGGTCACCGGGGAGTGCAAGATGCCTGAGGTGAGTGGTGACCCTGATGTGTCTCCCCATGTCTCCAGCAGTGGCTGTGAACATCGGCAGGACCCTCCTGTTCCTGCTGCTGCTCCTGGCTGTCGTCGGGGGCTGTCACTGCTGGCACCACATGGGTGGGTGACAATCAGGGTGGATAAGGTCCTACAGGAAGTAGGGGGAAGCCTCCAGGCTGGGGGGCCAATGGGGTGTCATGAAAAGCTCTGACCTGGGGGAAGCTGAGCCCCCAGTGACCTTTGCTTGGGGTGCTTAGAGCATTGGGGTCATTTTGAAGGGTCCTGGTGTGCCCCAGAAAGGGCTCTGAGGAATATTTGAGTGGCACTGGGAGCTTCTGGGGCTTTGGGGGAAGTGTTGAAGACTAGTGCAGGGATGTTGAGGGGTCTTCAGGGATTCTGGGGGAGTTTGGAGGGTTCCTTACATTCCATTCTTGGGGTTCTGGGGTGCTCAGGGGTCCTGTGAAGAATCAGGGGTCCTGTGGGGGTTCAGGGGTCCCAGAGGATTTGGGGTACCTGGGTGGCTCAGGTGTTCCAGGGCTCCTCAGGAGTGGCTTTGGGTTCAGGGGGGCTCAGAGGTCCAGCAGGAATCAAAGGTCTGGTGGGGGGTCAGGGACCCCTTGGTCATTCAAAGGTCCCAGGTGGGCTTGAGGGCCCAGGTGACCCCACAATCACCCCCTCCCCTTTTCCTTACAGCTGCCAGGAAATCCCAGGACAGGTGAGTGGGGGGCTCCAACCATGACTCTCCTCTCCCCCTCCCCAGACACCCCTCACTCACCCCTGATCCCCACAGGGCCCCCCCAGACTCCCCAGCCCCCCTGAAGGACGAGGAGGTGCTGGACACACATGTCATGGGCACCAAGCGGGCAGGGGGTGAGTGCGGGGGATGGGTGGGGACACGGACATGTCACCCAAGGGTGTCAGCCCCAACCCAACACGTCTTTCTTGCAGCATCCCCCCCCACTGTCCCTGCTGAGGACCCTCAGGTGACCCACACAGAGCTGCCGGGACCCCATGGGCAACCATGGAACACCAGTGACATCTATGAGAATGTGCTGTGACACTGGGGGACACTGGGAGTCCCCCTCCAATGGCTGCCCATCCTGCCCGGGGCAGTGGTCACAAGTCGGGGGGGCTGCACAGGGCTCCCAGTGCTCCCAAGTTGCCCTCCCAGTGCTCCCAGTACACCCATGGCTCCCCATCTCTCCTGCCAATGCTGGGGGGGCACATGACCTGTTTCCCTGCTATTGGGAGCAAAATGCAATTTTTTGGTTCAACTGGCAGAAATGGTGTTTCTTTGTTCAGCTCTCTTGGGCTTTAGCGATGGGATTCTCCAATTTTGGGCTGCCACTAAAAACCAGGGGTTGCTGCCCCTGCCCCTCCCATTGGAACACAAAAGGAAAAGATCCCAAAGGGCTGAGAGAAGAAAAATTTCCTGCAAAGAGCAAGGAGAGAAGAAAACCAACAGCAACAGCAACAAGATGCAGAATCAAAAGGGTCACAAAAGGAACGATTTCCAGGGAGAGCTCCCAACAAGGAACAAACCCCAGACGCTGCCCCCAGCACATTTCCTCCACGAGGAGGAACCTGGCAGGCCCTGGACCTTCATTGCTTTGATGGCCAAGGCAGCCTTCAGGAGGCTCTGGATTCTCTTCTCCCCTGTCTCAAAACCCTCCTCTGCCGTGCTCCCCCACACGATGATGTCACCAAGGCACTGTGGGTGTCCCGGAGCAATCCCATTTTCCAGGGCAGTCGGGATCAGTCTGTGGCAGTGGAATTGCCTCTGTCTCCACAGCAGCTCTGCCAAAGCCCAACGATGCCCTTTGGGCTCCCTGAAATCCCCTCTCCTGAAACAATCTGTGCCAAGGATTCCCAGGGCCTCGGGGCCAGTCCCAAGGAGCTGTTTTGGCCATTCCCAGTCGGGGTCACGTCAGCTTCCAGCACAGGCCCTGTTGGGATCCCCTTCTCACGCCAGGAATGGAGATGGATTCTGCCCCTTCGGATCTCGATGGCATCAGGGGACACTGTGCCCCAGGGTCACCTAAAGCTGTGTGCTCCTGTGGCTCTGCCGTGCCAGGCCATGGATCCACAGAGTGCAAGGGATCCCAGTGTCCCTTTGCCCCACCTGGCTGCAGCCAGGGCCCCTCTAGTCCTGGTCATGGCCCTTCTTGTTCCCCAGGATTGTGGGACTGACACCCCAACTCACAGATTTTCCCTCTCCCAGCTGAGAACAGAGGGATTTTCCCAAGGGAAACAGGGAATGACTGCCAGGTGTGAAAAAGAGGAAAAGTGGAGAGGGCTCGGAATCCTGGGACAGGGGTGTCACTCCATGGTGTGTCTCCCTTTGAAGAGGACAGGGGGGACCCTTGGGAATGCACGGCCTCAGAGGTCCTTTGAAATACAGGAATACAGGACTGTTGGAATATTGGAATACAAGAGTTCTAGAATACAAGACTCTTGGAATATAGGGATATAGGAATATAGGAATATAGGGATATAGGAATATGGGAATATAGGAACACAGGGCTGTTTGAGTATTGGAATATAGGAATATTGAAACACAGGAATACAGGACTGTTGGAATATTGAAATACAGGAATATAGGACTGTTGGAATATCGAAATACAGGAATACGGGGCTATTCAATACAGGAATATTGAAATATAGGGATGCCAAAATTTAGGAATATCAAAATACAGGAATACAGGGTTATTGGAACACAGGAATATTGAAATAGAGCAATGCTGAAATTTAGGAACATTGGAATACAATAATATTGAAATTTAGAAAATATTGAAACATGGGATTATTGAAATACAGGAATATTGAAGATTGAAATATAGGAATGCTGAAATGTAGGAATATTGAAATAAAGGATTGGTGAAATGTAGGGACACAGGACTATAGGAATATTGAAATCTAGGAATGCTGAAATATAGGAATATTGGAATATAGGAATACAGGGTAATTGTAATACTGAAATGTAGGAATACTTAAATACAGGAATACAGGGCTATTGGAATATTGGGATACAGGAATAAAGGAATATGGCAAGAGCCAACTTGGCAGCCCTACTGGACACAGGGAAAAATTAAAGCCACTTCTCCCAGGAAATAAATGGATAAACCAAGGGGAAATTCCCAATCATTCCAGCTCCCATAGGGATACCAGGGATCTGGAGACCCCAAGCATATTCCCCTCATTTACCATCATTAACCCCAGGACTTAAATATCACACTCCCCTTCCAGTCTTCACCAAGCACTGGCCCCTGAATCCCAAAATTCCAGCACCAGGCTCCAAACCTCCCTCGGATCCCAAACCCAGCATTTAAATGTTCCCCAAAATGCTCAAAAATGAGGGAAAATTTCTTCAAAATGCCCCCAAAACCCTCCCTCCTTGGCCTGCTTGGGCTGGTCCCTCAACCGGATAATCCAGGCACAGAATTCCCCCTGCTCCAAGCGCTCCTCCCCCACAGAAAAATCAAAGAATCGGGAATTTGGGTCAGCTGGGACAGAGCCAAATCCCAGCCGGGATTTCTGCAGGATTCACCAGCCACAGGAGGGTCCGGACAGCTCCTCACACCCCTTGGACTTCCAGGGCTGGCAGCCAAACACATTCCTGCAGCTTGGAAATCCCTGGAATTAATCAGTAATCAGACTTTGCCAACACAGAGCAAAGTGCAGCGGTGGGAGGATCCAGAGGGATCTCTAAAAACCAACCCCACACTGGGATTTGAGGGATTTCAGCCCAAAAACAGCTGCGAGGTTTAAGGATTTTTGGTTTGGGGAGGAAGATGAGTTTCCACACAGCGGGAATATTCCCATGGGAAGGTGTTGTACTGGTCAGAGTTACAATTTTGGGAGTCGAAAAGCAGCAGCTGGAGAACATGAGACCCAGGGATTGGGAGGAAGGGCCTCCACTTATTTATCCCTAAAAATCCAAGGGTTTTATCCCTGAAAATGACCCCCTGAGCTCCCCAGGAGGGTCCCCATGTTGAAATCCAAGCGTTCCCCCTTTAGAGGCTCCTGTAAGACCCCCAAACCCCCAGTGAGGGGTGGAGGGCTCAGTCTGGGCTCACTCCCCCACCTCAGGACCCCCCAAACCTCACCACACCCTCAGCCCCACAAAGACCCCCAAATCCCCAGCAAGGGCAGGGGGTCTCAACCCCCCTGCCCATGACACCCTCTGCAAGGGACCCCCTAAACCCCACCCAGGGCTCATCTTCCCGATTCAAAGGAAATCACTTGAACAGCACAAACTGTTGAAAAAAAATTCCTGTATTTTGATATCGGGATTGTATTGGGGTGTCCCTGCATAAACATATCCCGTTAGACTTTGTTCGCTCGGGTTTATAGACCTTGTGATATTCAAAGGATTTCCCGAATCCCTCCCAAAAGTCCCTCCCCACGTTGCACGTAGTGAGTTTCGTCACTCAGAATTTCTTGGATTTTTGTCCTTTTTTTCCCCATGGAGCAAGATTGCCATCTGCTGTTTGAAATTCGGAACCGCAGTGCTTATTTTGGGGTCTTCGGGGCCCTTACCTTCATTTTATACAATTCCATTGTCATCCTCATCGTGTCCTCTGGTTGAACCTTCATTCTGGCAGGTTTTAGCTCCTGTACAATCCACCTGTGCTGACTTTGTCCGTTCCTTATCCTGGCACTGGAGTCGAGCCCCAGGACTCTTTCATATTTATTTAGTGTTCTGAAGGTCTGCGGTCATTGTAATCAAGCCACAGCTGGCGAATTTTTCTCATTTTCTCAGTCTCTCGTTATCAATGCTCTACTACAAGCTAGCGATCTAAACAGCAATTAAAGCTACGAATCTCGGTTATGTAGTAAATTATAAAATGAAAGTTACAAAGTTTAGGCGAACTACAGAAACAAGTCAAAACAAACTACTAAACTAGGCAAAAATACAAGGTTCTTTGTTTGGCTCCTTTCATCCCCCTCACAGCAAGGGACCCTCAGAGCCCCCTCAGCATCCCCCGCAGCTCGGGGAGGCCGGGCCCCCGCCGGCCACCGTAGGGACTGCCGCTCTCGGCGCCGCGGGGCGCGCTGGGAAATGGAGTCCGCGGAGCGACCGGGGGCGGTGAGCGTGCGCCAGGCCGCGGGGCGTGATGGGAAATGTAGTCCGGGAAAGGAGCGGCGCATGCGCTTTGGACGTGGACTGGCGTGTTGCCGTGGTAACGGGAACTGTTGTGGAACGGGGGTGAGGCGTGGCTGCCATGGGCCTCATGGTCATTCCCAGAGGTCCAAGGGTCTCTGGGGTCTGTAGGGGGTCTGGCCAAGGCCAGGGGGTCTGTAGGTTTTAGGGGTCTTGGGGGATCATGAGCCTCATGGTCATTCCCAGGGGTCCAGGGGTCTCTGGGGTCCAGGGGTCCACAGGTGTCAGTGCCAGGGCCAGGGGGTTTGTAGGTTTTAGGGGTCTTTGGGGAACATGAGCCTCATGGTCATTGCCAGGGGTCCAGGGGTCTTGGGGGTCCATGGAACTACTTCCAGGGCCAGAGTATTCAATGGGATCAAGGACCCAGAGGTCTTGGGGGTCCAGGAGTTCTCAGGAGGGTCCACAGGTCTCACTGCCATGGCCAGGGGGTCTGTGGGTCTCAGGGGTCATGGGGCTCTGGGATTTCCTTGCTGAGGAAAAGAACCATACCTCTTTTCCCAAAATTCTTATTCTGCCTCTAAAATTCTGGATGTGCCAGGATTGCTCCCACGCAAGAGATTCAGTGCTGAGGCACTGTGGTAGAAATGTCCTAAAATGGAGGGGAATCCCCCAAACTTAAAGCCTTAAAATGCTGAAAAAGGGGGAGTTTCTTTTAATTTAAAGTGCTTACAATGAGGGATCAGGGACTGCTTACCTCAAACGAATAAAATGGCAAATAAATGAGTTCTCCCAATCAATTTCATCCCCTTAAATATGGGGGAAAGAGGGCTTTCCCTTAATTTAAATCTTTCAAATGATGGGAAAGGAGGATTTTCCCATCAATTTAAACCCTTAATAAGGAAAGGCAACATGGCTTCCTCCCCAATTTAAACCTTTTGATGATGAAAATGGGGGGCTACCCTCAATTCAAATCCAGAAAAAGGCATCATCAATATTTTGCCCTTCCATTTAAACTGGAAAATAGTGGAAAATGGGGATTCCCCACCAATTGATACCCCTCTCATCATGGACGAGGCAGGTTTACCTCCAATTGACACCCTTAAAATCTCGGGTGAAGCGGGATCCTCCCCAGTTTAATCACAGATTATAATGGGAAAGGAGATTTTTCCTGCAATCTAAACCACTTTTCTCCTCGTAACCCCCCTTTTCTCTGGGGGCGCTGGGAAGGGACTGTCATTCTCATCCAAGAGTCCATGGCTGAAATTTGGATTCCACCTCCAAAATTCATTACATCCAAGGATTGTTCCCAGATGAAAGCTGCCAGGACCAATGACTCTGCCTGGCCTTGGACTCCCAGGGGCCACCTCTAGCATGTCCCTGAGACACTGGAGTTCCAGGCTGTCCTTCCTATGGAAAAGGGCCAATATTCTCCACCAGGTGCCCACGGCTGAAATTGGGATTCAGTCTCCTAAAATTGTGAATGTCTGAGGATTGGTCCTGAACGAAACCTGCCAGGAACTGCAGCTCTGGCTGCCCTTGGACTCCCAGGGCCACCCATCAACTGCCACCAAAAGACTGGAGTGGAATACTTCCTTGGTTTAAAAGACAAATGTCTGCCAAGGAAGGCAGGAACCTTCCTGGAATGGAAAGAAGACCCCTCTTTCCAAAATATTATAACTTCAAAAATACAGGGCTTTCAGGAAAAAAAAAGTAGAAAGAGGGATAACAGCACTTTACCAGAAAATCAATAGAACAGAACAGAACAAACAACAGCACGAGAACAGAAGTTTCCCACCCGCTCAGTGCTGATTTTTCCCCTTTGGTGGAGTTATGACCACAGCCAGCAGGGGGCACTGTAGGGGCTCACGCGCAGCCAGCAGGGGGCGCTGTAGGGCCTCACTCGCGGCCAGCAGGGGGCGCTGCAGGGGCTAACGCACAGCCAGCAGGGGGCGCTGCAATATGAACTCCAACCCCTCAGGATGCCATGGCAGCATTGTCACCAAGAGGAGGGAGGTGAGGGTGTCACCCTGCACACTCACACAGGTGGCACCAGGTCTCGGGGCCGCAGGAGAGGAGGAGGTGGTGGGGGAGGCGGGAAACCTTTCACCAGCAGCAAGCACGGGCAGCAAAGGTAGGCAGAACTCCATCGTAGTGCCAACTTGCAGCCCAGCAGAAGTCCTAGATCTGAGCCCGCAACCTCTCACGGCACTGCACAGCAGCTCGTGAAAAACACTGAGTGAAAAGAACTCACCCCCAGCCAAATTGCCCTCCCCAGACCATTTTGTTGGTATGCCAGGGCTATGAGCCAACTCGCTTGGTTTAACTCAATCACCAAACATACACCGCGGGGGAGCCCTTCTCGCCCTCCTTCTCCCATCTCCTTCATGCTGACAGTGAAGCATCTCCTTCATGCTTCAACCTCTTGAAGGCTCAGCAGTGCTGGCTGAGCACTCCCAGCTCTCCCAGTCACAGCTCATCCCAGGGATGGGGTCCCGCAGTCACAGTCAGTGCCATGTTGCCGACGGGGTCTTGTTGTGGTGTCCATCGGTCCCTGTTGCTCTTGCACCCTCAGCAGCCCCACAACAGAAGGTCCTGGGAGAGCCCAGAGCAGGGATTGAGCTGTGGAATTGCCTCTGTCTCCACAGCAGCTCTGCCAAAGCCCAACGATGCCCTTTGGGCTCCCTGAAATCCCCTCTCCTGAGACAATCTGTGCCAAGGATTCCCAGGGCCTCGGGGCCAGTCCCAAGGAGCTGTTTTGGCCATTCCCAGTCGGGGTCACGTCAGCTTCCAGCGCAGGCCCTGTTGGGATCCCCTTCTCACGCCAGGAATGGAGATGGATTCTGCCCCTTCGGATCTCGATGGCATCAGGGGACACTGTGCCCCAGGGTCACCTAAAGCTGTGTGCTCCTGTGGCTCTGCCGTGCCAGGCCATGGATCCACAGAGTGCAAGGGATCCCAGTGTCCCTTTGCCCCACCTGGCTGCAGCCAGGGCCCGTCTTGTCCTGGTCATGGCACTCATTGCTCACTCCTTGTGAATGTGACCTGGAGGTCCCTTCCAGAGGGTGGGAAGTGACATCATCTCTCCTGTTCTGACTGAGGACTTGCCCATGGGAAAATGGAGCAGATTTATCCTCGAAGAATTTCCTGTGGTGGTTGTTGTTCGTCTCAACTCCTGTACCTGCACAGCCAGGGCAGAGGTGAGTTTTCCATCCCACTTCCTCTCTGTGGTCACGCAGGTAAAACCACAGGTTGGGGAGCATTGGGAGGAGGAGGAGAGCTGAGCAAGAGCCCCATGAAAAACACTGTCTGCTTTAAAAATGTCATTTATTAGAAAACTCAGTCAATGGATGTGCTGGTTTGAAAGTAAACCAGTAGGAGAAATGAACCTCACACAAATACCTTGAGAGAGATTTCAGGTCGGAACTACAATTTAATCAAAAGATTACAATAAACGCAATGATACAGAAAAACTGAATTAAAACCACAAAGTCAGAGTACAACCTGGCACCCTGTCGGTCAGGATGGTGGGTGCAGTCCTGTTGAAGTGATGGTTACAGTCTTGTCGAAAGCAGTGGTCCTGTGGAAGGTCTGGTCCTTCTCTGGGTCCATCAAGAGGTGGTGGTGTCCCAAATCCCCAAAGACCCGAGATTATACAGAGTCAGATTCAGGCAGGAATGTTCAGTACCTCCCCCAGGGTGGGGAATTTCACAGTGGAATGATGTATTCCTATAACTCTTAGGATATTTTGGGGAGTCCTTGATGGACTAGGTCACTACAGGCTGCACTCATTGGCAGAGGTGACCCCTCAGGCTGGGTCTAGTCATCACGGCTGAGTCAATTTGTGAAGACAAACAAACACTGCCCTGCCATGAAGGGTTTGCCTCCTTCCCTTACCTGACCCGACCTTGCAGCCTGAGGGATCAGATGAGCACTGGGCAGCTAATGAGTGATCCTTCATTAACATCTCATCAGAATGGTGTAGATGGGAGTAGAATAAATGGTTTGGTTACACACCACCTTCGAACCCAGGACAATGGAAAAGGAGCCCCGAATCCATGGGCACTCCCAGCCGGTTCCTCGTGGGGCTAGCTTGCCTCCAGGCCCTGCGCTCCACCTGGGCAC